>SEMN01000352.1:0-244208 GCA_005408345.1 Macquaria australasica
AAGGCTATGTGCCACAGTCCTTTAAAGTAGCTGTAATTAAGCCTCTTCTAAAAAAGCCCACTCTTGATCCAGGGATTTTGTCAAATTATAGACCTATATCTAACCCTCCTTTTCTCTCTAAGGTCCTTGAGAAAGCAGTCGCCAATCAGTTGTGTGACTTTCTACACAACAACAAGCTGTTTGAGGATTTTCAGTCAGGATTTAGAGTACATCATAGCACAGAGACAGCACTGGTGAAAGTTACAAATGACCTTCTAATTGCATCAGACAAAGGACTCGTCTCTGTACTTGTCTTACTAGATCTTAGTGCCGCATTCGATACCATTGACCATCACATTCTATTACAGAGACTAGAACATTTAATTGGCATTAAAGGCACTGCACTAAGCTGGTTTAAATCCTATTTATCAGATCGATATCAGTTTGTACACGTTAATGATGAATCCTCTATGCACGCCAAAGTCAGTCACGGAGTTCCCCAAGGTTCTGTGCTTGGACCACTTCTATTCACCTTGTATATGCTACTCAATATATATACTCCATAAATTTTCATTGTTATGCAGATGATACCCAATTATATTTATTGATCAAGCCAGATGAAACCAATCAATTAGCTAAACTTCAAGCATGCCTTAAGGACATAAAACCTGGATGACCTGCAATTTTCTGATGTTAAACTCAGACAAAACCAAAGTTATTGTACTTGGCCCCAAACACCTTCGAAACACATTATCTAAAGATATAGTTTCTCTAGATGGCATTGCCCTGGCCTCCAGCGAAACCGTAAGGAATCTTGGAGTTATCTTTGATCAGGATATGTCCTTTAACTCCCAAATAAAACAAACTTCAAGAACTGCCTTTTTTCATTTACTTAACATTGCAAAAATCAGGCACATCCTGTCTCAAAAAGATGCAGAAAAACTAGTCCATGCATTTGTTACGTCTAGGCTGGACTATTGCAACTCTCTATTATCAGGCTGCCCCAATAAGTCCCTTAAGACTCTCCAGCTGATTCAGAATGCTGCGGCACGTTTACTGACAAGAACCAGAAAAGAGATCATATTTCTCCAATATTAGCTTCTCTACACTGGCTCCCTGTAAAATCTAGAATAGAATTTAAAATCCTTCTCCTCACCTTCAAAGCCCTAAATGGTCAGGCACCATCATATCTCAAAGAGCTCATAGTACCCTATTACCCCACTAGAGCACTGCACTCCCAGAATGCAGGGTTCTTTGTGGTTCCTAGAGTCTCTAAAAGTAGAATGGGAGCCAGAGCCTTCAGCTATCAAGCTCCTCTCCTGTGGAACCAGATCCCAGTTTGTGTACGGGAGGCGGACAACCTCCTCACATTTAAGAGTAGGCTTAAGACTTTCCTCTTTGATAAAGCTTATAGTAGGGCTGACTCAGGTGACTCCTGAGCCCCCCCTTAGTTATGCTGCTATAGGCCTAGACTGCCGGGGGGACTTCCTATGATGCACTGAGCTCCTTTCTCCTCCTCTTCCTCTCCATCCGTGCGCCCTCATATCCCATCGATGCTTGTTATTAATTCAACTTCTTCCCGTAGTTGTGTGCTTTCTCTCCTCTCTCTCTCTCTCTCCCCTTCTGTTGCTTTCTGCAGGTGTTTCTGCCTCCGGAGCTGTAGAGTCTGGGTCTGTGGTTGCTGCCACCTGCTGCCCCCGTGCTCCTGCTCTGCTGCTATTGCTGTTGTTGCTCTTGTTGTTAGTATTGCTATTATAGTGTTGCTCTTAGTGTTGTTTCTGTTGGTGTTAACATCAATGCCATTACCATATCTATTGCCTTACATCCCTATGTGGAACTGTATTGTTCTGCTGTATGTTCTCTTTCCTCATGCTCTCTCCCTCCCGCTCCCCCCCTCCCCCTTCAACCCAACCGGTCGAGGCAGATGACCGCCCACCTTGAGCCTGGTTCTGCTCAAGGTTTCTACCTGTTAAAAGGGAGTTTTTCCTTGCCACTGTCGCATAGTGCTTGCTCATGGTGGGAACTGTTGGGTCTCTGTAAATATAAAGAGTCGGTCTAGACCTGCTCTATTCGAAAAAGTGCCCTGAGATAACTTTGTTATGATATGGCGCTATATAAATAAAACTGAATTGAATTGAATTGAAGATACAAAAGATAAAATGTGCCCTAGACCACTGAATCGCCGCTCATATCTCAGATTTATTCAGGGATTCAAATAGGTGAATTCTGAATATTGACTGAATATTGGAGATCAATTAACCAAATAGAGCTTTGAAGGTAGGGGTAGGAAAGGTGACATCATCTTCCTGTGCCAGAGCCAGAAAAATGGTGACAAGTGTGGACGAGGTGTGCGCAGCTGTACAGATTGCTGTAAATTGATTTACAGAAATTACAACTCCTAAATCAACATATTTCTTCGATCAACATGACAAATGTTAAGATAACCCCTAGCACAGCACAGCATTTACTAGTCATAGGGGCTACTACTCAGCATGGGAAAGCAGTAGAAGGTCTTCTGTGGCTCTAAAGAAAATAACCCTGATGATTAGGATTATCTCAGTTTGGGCTGTGTGCAGTCAAATTTTTAACAGAATGTCTGAGTTACAAATTTGAGCTTTTGAGTTTAAAAGATGTAGGCATTTGCTTTTGGTTACATCATGGGAAATGTAGGATCCAGTGCTCTTGGAGCTTGACCCTAAATGTCAGGATATCTCGGCCTGATTTTGACCATTTAATCTGTCTCTTGTGAGAGCCCCAAAGATCAATACTAAATCACTGGAGTACCCCTTTACTTACTACTTACTTACTACATAAAAAAAAGTAAAGAAAACTATACAGATAAACCCCTCAGCAGCTTTCATGTTATGCTGAATGCTGAAATGTCCACAGTGACTGGAACCACAATGCATCACAAATATCTAGCATCTATGATACTGGGAGACTTGCCACAGACACGGACGCATCACTCTGGAACAGACCAACTGAATGTAGGTGAAGACGAGACCCTGCCAGATGTGCACTCTTTCTCTGACTCTCTGAATTTAGCCCATCTGCGACTAGCACAAACCAGTCATGTCTGTAAATTTGTGCATGGCCTAAGTGATTGCAGCAAAAGTCTGAAGAGACAAAATGGAGCTGAGTGAAGTAGAAAAGGCTTTGTTGAAAAGGCTATCCTTACAACCACATTCCTTACCAGGTGGTGTTAGTAATGCACTATTTTGTTGTAAGCTCACCACATTAGACTGGAGATTAGTTAGTCAAGCTAGTTAGTTAAGTTGATTTATTCAGGAAATCTCATTGAGATCAAGCTCTCTTTTGCGCAAGAGACCTGACAAACAAGATCACAGGATAATTCAGTCACATGGCAGGTATTTGTTCTAGTTTATTCAGAAGCTGATTCCTGTATCTTTAGACTTAGTATGTATTTCATTTTACTTTTAGGCCGAGAAAAGATTTATTATGCACTAATTAAAACAAACACAAATATTCTAAAAAATATATTATTAAGTAGAGCATCGCAAGTAGAGTATTGCTAACAGTTGTGTTGCAGTCTTTCCATTAGTAAGGTGCATAGTACTGGAAACCAGTCTTCCCCAGTTCAGAGTTGGTGTGAACTTTTAAAGATAACCTCTCACCTGTGATCTGGTGTCATAAGTCTTCACTTTGAACTCAACTAAGGATGGTAATTATCTTAGACAGCATGGTATGATAACTGAAAAAACAGGTATGCTAATATGTCTGGTGATGGCATACAAGATAGTATCATCAGCGTAAAAATTGACATTGCGGTACTAAATTAAAAGACAAAAATGATCATTTATGTATAAAGTAAATAGCAGGGGGGCTAATATTGATCCTTTATCAACTCAATTTAGAAATTTGAAACCATAAGAAACAACAGTCTGAACTCCACCAGAAAGATATGATTTGAACCAGCTGTAGGCAGAATCATCAAAACCCATGGAAACCATCTCATGTAAGAAAATGTTGTGATCAACAGAATCAAAAGCCTTGGAGAGATCTACAAACAGGACTTTTTACCAAGTGAGTTAACAATGTGATCCACAACAGCAATTTCATCACTTGTTGTACTATCAGCAGGTCTACAGTGTGACTGCTGTGGCTGCAGGACATTATTTTCCTTCAGAAAGGCACATATTGGGAGTTGACCAGTGACTCTATGATTTTAGACAGACAGAACAGATAGAGGCCAGAACAGAATAGTTGCTTAGGTCATCACCTTTGTGTAATGGAAATACTGGAGCTGTTTTCTATATTGAGGGCATTTTGCCAGAGGAAAAGATGAGGTCTACAGAATGTGTAATACACTCATAATGAGGTTTAATCATGGTATTTTGTTAGATAAAGAGTGTACCTCTGTATTTGTTGGGTGTAGGGGTGTTGCTGATGTTCCACCCAACAGGCCCTCTGCTGTGCAGGGAGCCGATGATCTGCTGAGCCAACTGAGGGGAGGGACCTGAGCTAGGCAACTGCCTCTGAGCATCCAGATGCCGGTGGTTGTAGGGGTAGTGGAGGGTCAGATTGTAAGTGGGAATGCAGGACATCTGGCCTGCTTCAGGGCTCAAGCTGGAGCTCTTCTCCCTGCAGGGGGTCACTGCATACGGGGATCTCTCCTTCCACAGTCCCGTCTGTGGGGAGCAGCTTGAGCGGTCCAGCTGGAAGAGGCTACTGGCCCGCTGCTATCCATAAACAAGCACACAACAGCATAGAGAAGGTTACTGCTGCAAACACTCTTGTATTTCTGTGTTTGCAGCAGTAGTTTTGTAACAGTCATCCATGGAGTAAATTTTATATTAACTGGCCTTCCCACTGGATCCTCATTTAGTTGAACATAAGATATAGCCTATCTATTAAAGGAACAGTCTGTCAGCAAACAAGCATTATATCTCAAAATGTCAAAGTCAGTCAGATGGAAAGAGCAGCTCTTTGTTTAGCCTAGTTTAGCATCAAGGGTGGAAGCAGGGGCTAACAAATTAAAGGACAGGTTAACATTTTTTCAGGTGTACCTTACAACACTCACATGCCCAAATATATATATATTGTTTTAGTTAGTTAGTTTTTGCTCACTGTAATCATTCCTCCTGTCCATACTGGCTGTGAAGAGATCCATTTGTGACGCGATTACAATGTAAGTGATAGGGGACAAAATCCACAATCCTTCTGTTCTGTGTAAAAATCAATCAGTGCAGCTGAAGCTAATGTGAGGCTTCAACAGTCAAACATTAGACAAATCAAGAGAATATCTTTCAATGGTACAGTCTTTTCAGTACCAGATTTCCTATTTGTGCTTCCCTACACAGTGTTTGCTTGCTGAGCTGCAGTGGAGGGATAATTAGAAAAAGAGGGAATTCGGTACTAAAAAGACCATACATTTGGTAGAAACCTACTTGATTTGTGTAACACTGCTTTGAAGCCTAATATTAGCTCCAGCTGAACTTTTTAATGCAGTTTTACATGAAAAGAGATCTGTGGATTTTGTCCCCCATTATTTACATTAAAATAGAAGGAAAGAGATCTCCTGAGGGCCAGTACAGACAGTTTTTAAAAAATGGCATAAAAATACTATATTGAAAAAAATAACTTGAAAAAATGTGAACCTTTCCTTTAAAATCAAGATATAATTATGGGTATATCAGCCCAGCCCTACTGCAGAGACTTTCTTAATTGATGGACAAGCAGTATGTAACAGCTGTAGATGTAGATGTATACAGTATGTAACAGCTGCGGATGACCAGTACTAGTTAGAATAACCTATTAATTTATAGATCAGTACAGACTGATTTTCCCACTAAAATCTACATTCAACTTTTTGAAGCTGATCTAAATGTGTCTCCTGGTTGAAGGGAATTGAATTATAATTGTGAAAAATTACATTTATGTGTTTCTCCTCAGTTGCTGCACATGTTCTTGAGGTCAGACAAGTGACACTGCGCTTCAAGCAGATCTGATTCTCACATGTCTTTTCTCAGGGTGACCTATTTCTCACTAACATGACAACAACTTGCTTTGTGCTACCTCAGTTTTGCCGTGTTGGATATTAAAATCCCAAACAGACAGGTAAAGTGTATTTCAAGGTCAGGAAGTGCCAACGGTTTATAGCACCACAAAAATAGAGCCCCCATTTCTGCTGTAATCTTTTTCAAATTATATTCCTGTAGTTAAATCCTCAATATCTGAATTACATGCTTAAGATTATAAATTATTTTCTTTAAGAAAATAATGGGAGCACAAAACATTTTCCATCATAACTGTGTGAAAACATTCACCTTTTGTTTACTCTGAAGTACTATCAGTAAGCCAAGTTGAAGTCCCACCTCAGGATAAGGAGCTGCTCTGAGTTTGGTCTTCATCTTAACTGCTTTGGTTCTGATTTGTTTGCGATGGTCCGGAGAGGAAGTAAGACTGAGACCAGTCTTAGTGGCTCGACTCTGGTCTTCAGATAACTGCAGCTCCTTGCACTCGATGTCACTGTGTGCAAACAGACAAGCTCACACTGTGTATCTTTGTACTGGTTTAACTGGAGGTTTTACATGGAGAATTGCAGGGGGGAGGGCACTGACTCACGTGAGGACGTAGTTCACACTGACAATACAGTGAGGTCTGGAGGAGCGGCTGTTGTGGATGATGGTGGCATAGCTCTGCACCCACACCCAGCCTCCATGCTTTGATAACATACGGTAGTACTTAGTGGTGACCTGCCCCTTCACCAGTACTACAGGGAACACAAAGATCAGGATCAAAGGGAGAAAAATGGTCAAATCTGACATCAGCTAGTCAGAGTTGCACAGGAAGGTCCTTTTATTGTAACCAGCGTTTTGCATCCATCCTTCAAAGAAGCAGGAATTTCTCAACTGACCATAACTTTATAACATTCTGCAATATATTACTTTTTGGCCACTTGGAGGCAGCAGAAACAAGCTACATATTTCACCTTACAAGTTGATATTGCAAACTTGCAAGCAAACAGTTGCTTACTTACACATCCAGCAGTTACAGAGCAACATTCATCATCATTTGGAGTCGTGTATCTATCTAGTGTAAGTCACTCTCTTTTAGCTCTATTTTTGGTCTCTACTAACCCCTGAGGGAAATTTCTGGCTTTTCAACTGCTGATCCACTATGTTCACCAGCTAGTCGCTAACTGTGTCTGTCTGCTGTTTGCTGAGCAACACAGCAGTTGTCCTCAGTTCTTCCCGAAAGTTCACAAAAGGTGAAATCTATACAAATTGGAAATTGACTTAGTTTCCACATGCGTCCCTGTTCCTGTCAGTCTCGTTGTCACTTAACTTACTTGTCACTCTACTTACCCCACTTGCACCCCCCCCCCCACCCCATAACATCTGACTAGTGATTGCAGAGTGATTGCCAAGTGCCGAGGACTCACATAAATGGTGAGCATAGCGTAGATGGAAAACATCACAGGTGTGGACATGGTGGTAGAGAGTCTTCTCTATCAGGTCCTGAGGTTCATAGCCTGTTAGCTCTGCCACCCTAGCTCCAGCACACAGGAGAGAGAACACAAGCTAATAGTCAGGGGCTGATTTTAACACCAGTGTGCTCAAGTTCATTATAATGTTCAGTTAACGATCCAACAGTCCATATATTTTAAAACAGCTACCTGTTTCATGTTGTGTACATACTGTTATATTTGTTATCTTATGCATGTGTTGTAGCAAGGGTCTATTTGTAATTAGAAATGAGTTTTTCTGTTGATTATTTGTGATGGTTTTTATGATTTTATATTTCATACAGGGATCATCAAGATATAGTGATATCATGGCTTTCATCTATCCATCCACCTACTCAGTCAAGCATCTCTCCTACCTCGTGTCCAAGAAAATTAGTTTAAAGTCCAGGCTGGCCCGGAACATGAACATGTTGCTGTGGAGTTTGATCTCGGTGATACCACTGGGGGGCAGGGAGTGACCGACTGCCACAAGACCCACAGTCTGATAACAGGATTCATACAGTGGCATGTCCATCATGTACTGACGCACTTTCAGGTAACCGCTGCAGTGGATGACCTGGGAAACAATAGCATGACACCAATGTCATTACACGTTTACATGTTGAAAGGAATTCAGAGTGACAGAGAAAGTTGAGGGTTTGTATCAAACACATGATCCTGGTATTTTGAAACCAAACAGCACCAAAACAGCAGACTGGAGTTTCAACTATGGTTGTTCGGTGGTCCCTACACTATGCAACTACTGCTATATTACCAATTGTCCCTGGACTGTGGAGCCATATTTTCCAACTATGATCAGAATATCATTTAACAAAATTAGGTTTTCGAACTTTGGTTGCCCAGCGTTGTCCACAACACAGCTTCTGCCATAGTGTAGCTCTGCTGACCTTGATGGCAGCATCCCAGCAGACTTAACCTGGCCTTCCAACCAAAAATAGTCATGTCTTTGCTAAGGTCCTAGGCTTTGTGGTTAAGGTTTTTTCTCTTCATAACATGGTGAAGCAGAAAGACACCTACACATCTTGTGTCATGTTTGTGTGCACCTATTAGAAGGCACATGAGATAGTGGGCCATCAGGCTTAGAGCACACGTACAGCATTGTACAGTGTAGCTGTCGTGGAACCACTGCAGCCCTCAGTCTGACACAACTGTTCTGTTACTGTTTTAGTGATTGGACAGTAAGAGCCCCTGATGGGGGTTCTCATGTTGTCTGATCACCTTTTCTGCCCCATCAGGAGCTGAGCCTAGGCATGTAATCACCTGCTGGGATTGTAACTGATCCCAACCTTTGGTCTATGCAAGTAACAAAACCTGTTAGAGGGTCCCACATGTGACCTGGATGTGACACCAGTTCTATGTGTGCATGTGTAGTCCTCTAACGGCATGCCCAGCTGACCCTTTGTGTTCCTCTTGTTGAGTTCATGGGTCATCAAGCAGCAAGATTACTCCTTTAGAGGACATGCCACCCAATTGTTGGTGAATGCACTGAATTCAGGTCTCAGATTGCAGAGGCAGAGCCACAGTAGGTTAAAACAATAATGAAGCTTATTACATGCAGGTAACTTCTATTTTCTGAATTTTGCAGTAAAATAGGGCTGTTTTTGTAACTTAAGATATTTATTGTGTTTTGGAAAGTGTTAGCAAATAATGTCTTTATTATGACAGAAGGACATTTGTGCAATAACGTTAGCCTTGACGCTCAACACCATGATTATTGAAGAATGACCAATAAGCAACTTGTTTATGTATCAGTTGATGATATTAAATCCCTTCCAGGCCCCTAAGTTACCAGTAGTGTGTGTTGGAGTAAATGACAATCCAGGGGCTGCACCTACCTTATATCCCCCACATGTAAGTCCTGCATTTCGTTTAGCAAGAACACACTTCATCCTCAAGAAGAAGGAGCGCTCTATTTCATACTCTGTCACACAAACACACATTACAGAGGCATTACTCATATGTTATAGTATATTGTGTTTTTACAATACAATATCCCAGTGCTACACAGAGGCCAGTAACACTTCTTATTCCTAAGATTAGCTCAAATTTAGCCTACTTGTTTCTACAGGCCAGTATAATCAATACCTTACCATACCTAGCAGCAGAAACCTGTACAAGTATAGTAAGAGGGACCAGCAGAGACACGTGGATTACTCAGCTCACCCTGTTGCCACCACATCCCTAACCCATATTAGAAGGTAGAAACACTCCTGTTCAGCACCTCCAGCACAGTATGTTGTCTGGAATACAGCCTTAATCCTTTCCAAAAGCTAGATCACTTAAGTAGACATGATTGGAAAAATGTCATGACTCACAAGATTAAAAAAAGAAAAGTAAAAATCGAAGCAGCATATACCAAAATTCCATAATGCAACTCAACATCTTTTCTTTAGACCCTCCCTGTTGACATTATTACGACGCCATCATCTCAAACTCGACAATCTAATCATCTATATACAAACTCTAAAAGTTCTTAGAATAATTACTCTCAGCGTTCAACTGTAATCAACTGTAATGTTTGGCTACATTGTTCTTTAGAAGTGAGCAGTGGAGGCTGACCAACAGAACCTACATGCGCAGCACCTCACACACCAAAAAGCTTCATTCAGACTTAACAATATCTCTCTAGTGAAACTGCTGAGTAACATGTTTTCATTAGCAATAGCTGTGGTGGCAAAACTGTGAAAATACTAACACAGAGGCTGTAACAAAAAAAACCAGAAATAATAAAGACTACGTCAGTTCTGTTGCAAATAAAAGCTGGGTAAAAACATTTCCACAGCATCAACTCCATCATAACAACTTCAAAGTCATGGCATACTCACCACTCTGCTTCTCTTTTTAACAGAAATACTTTTTTTTGCCAAAAAAATATTAACTCAAGCTAGACTTAGTAGCTTTTTTCAAATCTTTTTACCACATCTCACAGTCTTCAGAGAGCAGCCGAGTAGTGAGTATGACATGACTCTGTAGTTGTACTGATGGAATTAGCACTGTGGGAATGTACATCACACTGAATTTATCAAGACAAAAGGTACACATATAATAGTTAAGTTTGCATTAACTGGGGAACATGGGAAATAAGCAAACAAAGACCTTTCAAATAAAGGTTCTCTATGCCGTTGAGATAAATAAAGAGCTATTTGAGAATTTACAGTATGTGTGATATACCATGACATGTGCACGAGAGCCTGGAGATTGAGGGTGTTTAAGTACCTGGAGAGAAGTGATGGTGTGGGGGCTGGCAAAGGCCCAGCACTGCTGTCATCTCATCATGGTCTGATGGGTGGATGTACTCAAATATACTGTTTCCTGTTAGCTCCACCTGCAGCACACACATTTCCATGTGCTCATAAATGTGCTGAATTATGTAGTGATCAGCTACACCACAAGTAACTAACCAAAAGTGCAAGACAAAACATAGAAACGTATTGAATCACGCAGAAATGAAAGACCATTCCATTTCTGCCACATCCTAATTGTGCAATTTGGAATGTGTGACTCATATGTCAAACATAAATGATGCCTCCAAATCATTGGTTTAATAAACTGACTTATGAATGTACGAGGGTCTTACCTGGGACAGGCCAAGGTGGACTGATGCTGTTTCAGAAATGTACATGATTTTGCCATCAGAGGCAACAACAAACACGAAGCCATCCAGAGTCTGAGGAAACAGTAACAAAGGAATTACTGTTAAACACAAGTAAGCAATATTAGTGATTTTCATTGTTACAATGTTATGTGCCAAAACATTCGCCCATATGATGTAAGAATGGATGGTGTTACTGTATTACTCTGAGAGTTGTATGCCCTTCCTCCTACACTTTTGTTTTATACAGCCATTCTGCATTGTAATTTAGTAATTTAGTTAATGTAGACATCTTTTATTATTTACCCTTGACTACCTTTTAATTTTTTTGTCTTTATTAAGAAAAGCATCTGGGAGTATACACCAATCAGCCATAACATTATGACCACTGACAGGTGAAGAACATTGATTATCTCGTTACAATGGCACCTGTCAGTGGGTGGGATATGTTAGGCAGCAAGTGAACATTTTTTCCTCAAAGTTGATGTGTTGGAAGCAGAAAAAATGGGCAAGCGTAAGGATGTGAGCGACTTTGACAAGGGCCAAATTGTGATGGCTAGACGACTGGGTCAGAGCATCTCCAAAACTGCAGCTCTTGAGGGGTGTTCCCGGTCTGCAGTGGTCAGTACCTACCAAAAGTCATCCAAGGAAGGTCTGATGAATCACGTTTTCTTTTACATCATGTGGATGGCCAGGTGCGTGTGCGTCGCTTACCTGGGGAAGACATGGCACCAGGATGCACTATGGGAAGAAGGCAAGCCAGCGAAGACAGTGTGATGCTTTGGGCAATGTTCTGCTGGGAAACCTTGGGTCCTGCCATTCATGTGGATGTTACTTTGACACGTACCACCTACCTAAACATTGTTGCAGACCAAGTACACCCCTTTATGGAAACGGTATTCCCTAATGGCAGTGGCCTCTTTCAGCAGGATAATGCGCCCTGCCACACTACAAAAATGGTTCTGGAATGGTTTGAGGAACACGACAACGAGTTCAAGGTGTTGACTTGGCCTCCAAATTTCCCAAATCTCAATCCAATCGAGCATCTGTGGGATGTGCTGGACAAACAAGTCCGATCCATGGAGGCCCCACCTCGCAACTTACAAGACAGGATCTGCTGCTGATGTCTTGGTGCCAGATACCACAGCACACCTTCAGAGGTCTAGTGGAGTCCATGCCTCGACGGGTCAGGGCTGTTTTGTCAGCAAAAGGGGGACCTACACAATATTAGGCAGGTGGTCATGATGTTTTGGCTGATCGGTGTATGTGTCTTTATTCTAAATTGTAAAACATGGGTAGAAATTGAATATAGATGAATAATACAAAATTCCTGGTAAAAAAATATATATATATTGAATTTTTAATTAATTGGATGGACTCGTGGTGCATAATCAGCAGCTTTTCAGCTGCGGCTGTTCATTTGCATTTTCTCCCACTTTTTCTTTTCACTTTCTGTTATTGAATGCATGAGTGTTACTTGCAGAAAGAGGACCTTGTTTACTCTCAACTGCAGTGAACACTCTCTTCTGTCTGTTTTGATGCATGGCAACATAACATACAGGGGAAATTCTGTTTAAATCAACTATAATAGCTACTTGCTTTAAAAAAAAAAAAAAGCCCTGACCAGACTTATTAAACTGTTTAAACAGAAAAATACTGGTAGTAAACATTTTGCAGATATGTTCATAATTCTACATTACCCCAAGACATATTTTGCTGATTTAAACTGTAGCTGTATATGAATATAATTTGTAAGAGATAAGGTGAAATCATACTAATGTTGGGTACAACCAAAGCCTGGTGCTTTCTTGTTGAATGCAGGCATCAGCAAAACATTTAGTTTTTAATCTAAAAAAATATGCCAGTAGACCTCATTTGTGACTCAACAGTCTGTATAGACTAAAGTCCAGTGCTTAACAATAAAGAAAAGTGTCATTATCTAAAGCAGGAGCCAGTGGCCCATGCAGCATTTAAGGCCCCAAATCGTGTGCTATTATTTGAGGTTACAAATGACTAATTTGTAAAACAATTGTTGTTATTTAATGTGCACAAATCATCAAAGTTAGGCCCATTACCTGCCTGTGCACTCTACAGACCATTTATGGACAGAGGAATTTGTAGGCCAGGTAGAACTCTGAACTCTTATCCTGCTGCTTTCCACTAGACCACATAGTACTTTATAGCAGCTGTACATTTTTACATCCTCTCATGGCTTATTTGAGCAAGAGGAAGGCCTATTGTGCTTGACACAATAATTAACTACACGATGAGTATCTACATTTATTAAGAAGTGGTAATAAGTAACAGAACTCAACTGGCTCATAAATAATGTCATACTGGTGAATACTGGCCCAGTTCAAGCATCTGACTGTTCACTTGGTTGGTGCTACAAGTTCAGGTTCTTGTTTCATAGCTGTTATAAATGTCTCTTTCCTACTAGTGGTTAAATAACTGTGACTGATACTGTTTAGTGATCAATACAGTTATTTATCCATCTTTTATTGAGCTCAAATGTAATGATTTTTAAAGGGGGGTTAAAACAGCAGGAAAGAAAACTTTAAAAGGTTTACATAACATACTGAATGTTAGAGTATGAGTAGAAGAGCTGACAGAGGTAGTACCTGTAGCCCATTTAAACTTAAAGAAGATAATGTACTGGTACTATGTGAAAATATTTGTAGTAGCCATTGTAGCAGCTTTGCCATAAATAACACAAAAGTAGAATTTAAACTAGTAAGAATGTCTCTAATTTTAATACAATAAAACTTTAATTTTTGTGATCACATCAGCTGGTTGAAAAATGAATGAAAGTGGAAAGGCGAGCAAAACATGAATAAAGGGGTTATGTGATTTCAGAGAGGTTATATGAAGACGCCTTCACCAATTAAAGTGATAAATATATAATGGAACACAAGTGTGCTTAGCTGTCAACCTGCTCTGAGCAGGCAGGCAGCAGACGTAGCCTACTCATTCCTGGCACTCATATTAGTAGGGCAGATAGGCAAACCAATTGTGCATTTTATGAGTGAAGCATGAAAGTTTCAGCATATATTCCACATACCCCAAGGTTTTATTTCAGACACGGAGGCAATTTGTATCTAACCTCTGGTGGCCATGAGAGGCCATTGACCTCAGCATTGTATTTTTCCAGCTTTTGCCCCATCACTCTGCGTTATAATCATGTATATCTTTGCCAAAATTGCATTTTTGTTCTAATGAAGATGCTTATTCTGCTATGAAGATGCCCAGTCTGCAGTGGTCAGTACCTACCAAAAGTGGTCCAAGGAACGAAAACCAGTGACCTGGCAACAGGGTCATGGGTGGCCAAGACTAATTAATGCGCGTGGGGAGCAAAGGCTGGCCTGTGTGGTCCGATCCAACAGAAGAGCTACTGTAGCTCAAATTGCTGAAAAAGTTAATGCTGGTTCTGATAGAAAGGTGTCAGAACACACACTGCATCGCAGTTTGTTGCGTATGGGGCTGTGTAGCCGCAGACCGGTCAGGGTGCCCATGCTGACCCCTGTCCACCGCCAAAAGCGGCTACAATGGGCACATGAGCATCAGAACTGGACCGCAGAGCAATGGAAGAAGGTGGCCTGGTCTGATGAATCACATTTCCTTTTACATCATGTGGATGGCCAGGTGCGTGTGCGTCGCTTACCTGGGGAAGACATGGCACCAGGATGCACTATGGGAAGAAGGCAAGCCGGCGGAGGCAGTGTGATGCTTTGGGCAACGTTCTGCTGGGAAACCTTGGGTCCTGACATGTGGATGTTACTTTGACATGTACCACCTAACTAAACATTGTTGCAGACCAAGTACACCCCTTCATGGAAACGGTATTCCCTAATGGCAGTGGCCTCTTTCAGCAGGATAATGCGCCCTGCCACACTGCAAAAATGGTTCTGGAATGGTTTGAGGAACACGACAACGAGTTCAAGGTGTTGACTTGGCCTCCAAATTCCCCAGATCTCAATCCAATGGAGCATCTGTGGAATGTGCTGGACAAACAAGTCCAATCCATGGAGGCCCAACCTCGCAACTTACAAGACTTAAAGGATCTGCGGCGGCAAAAGGGGGACCTACACCATATTAGGCAGGTGGTCATAATGTTATGGCTGATCGGTTTTTATATATATATATATATATATATATATATATATATGATGATGATGATGATGATGATGTTTATGAGACATTATTCCATTTTAGAAACATAGAGAACTGCTCTAACTATATAAGCCTTACAAATGCATTATAATGTCTTATGAATGTGCTTATAATGCATATGACCTTCATAGAAAGTCTTACCATTTCACTCACTAAACATGTTTGAATTTAATATTGCTGCATATTAATTTATAAATAAATATAAATAAATTTACAATGTGTTATGTTCTTGTGCATTACAGGATAATCCCTGCATGTCTCAGCTAGCTTGTATGCACTCTTCAGAACTCTAGTGGTGGTGGAAAGTTTTCTGGTGTCTGCTTCTTTCTTTGTCACCATGTCAAAACGCCATATACTGATTGATCTTGCCTAGCCTTCTACATCTAAGCATTCCAAGCTACATTGCCCCACTAACTGGGAAATCTGTGCTCTCTGCTAAGTAGAAACAGGGGAAGATTTGCAAAGCCCTGCCAGGTCAAGCAAGCCACCAGTAGGTAGCGGTTATACATCATTGGCCAGGGATCTCCTTGAATTTCAGGAACTTAGACAAATACCAGCTGAGCTGGACCTGGACAGGCTGGATGATGGGGTGGTTCCCTGATTTGTTCATGTTTAACTTTATTAAAACAGAGTTCACAGCAGTTTTGTACAATCTATGTGTAATAAGAGCGTAATAATTGATGTATACCACCTTTATGCCTGCGTAAAATTGAAACAAATTGATTTGACAGCCTGAAATTTGTTTGCCCTCTGCCTAGTCCCAGGGGTCAAATCTGAAATGCCTCCATGTCTGAAAATAAACTTCATGGTTTATAGAAACACTGGAGAAAGTTTCATGCTTTAGTCATAAAAATGCACAATACCTTCCATGTAAGAGCTTATCTGCTCCACTATATTGTAGTACGCCGCTGGATTGGCATCGTCACACCCTCACAAGGTTCTTACAAGTTCAGGTTATGGAAAGTCCCATGCTGCAGGTTGTTAGGTTCCTGCAGTGTAAAAGGGCCGTATCATTGATTCATGAGTCTTCCTGTTAAGCTAGGCTACAATCAAAGTCAGTGCTTCCTGATAAAACGCATACAGTAAAAAACATATTAAAAAACAATGGATAATAAAAAATCGAAATTGATCACCACTTGCTGGCCGTACAATATTATTTACAGTATTTCATTGTAAATACAGCATTTAAGTGTTAAATTTACAGTTGAATTATGAAGAAGCCCACAATTATTGATGTGGAGTAAAAGGTACATTTCAAATTTAATTGTGGGGTTTAATAATTTTGTGTATGACCAGATTGAGCCAATAGGTTATTTGCTGCTGTTTGCTAGCCCCCACTCTAATGTACCATAGCATAGCAAAGCAAAATCTGAAACAGCACAGCACACGCTAGCATACTGTAATATAATTTAGTATAGAGCAGCAGTTCATCACTAAATAGTGTACTGTAGTAGTACAGTGGAGTATGGAAGAGCATACTGCAGTGCTAGAACATCATTTGTTGTTTCCAGTACTGACTTGTAAAAGGTGGGAACCCAGTTCTTTAGCCATGCTGTCCAGAGGACTCAACCTTGCTGGCTGACCCCATCCATCACCCAGACCTACAGAGAGAGACAGACATGGTAAGACAGTCAGGGAGACAAAGACTGACACTCCATCTATCATGCAAGAGAAAAATATACACACAGTCCCTGGGCTTTCACACCAAACATGCAAGTTCAACATTGTGCAGATCAAGGGCATTATTTCCAGTGGAGAAAATAGATGTTTGAGCTGTTTGCTATAATGGTTTACAAGGTTTTGTGGCAAAAAGTTCAACTAAATCGAACTTTGACCCCAAAAATGCTGACCTCCACAACACTAACTCAATTAGCAGCACTGACAGGACAGCACATATTTCACTGTAGAGACGAATACAGGAAACATTTAAACATTTTTGTGCATCTTAGAACTCCCAGTTATGTAACTCCACTCTGATGCATGCATATATATGTATATGTATATATATATATATATATCAGAGATGATGTGATACCTTGTTGGAAGTTTAATATTGTAATCATTTACATATATTCAAATATTTTTACTAAATTAATTAACACATCAATCAATCCCAGGCCACAGGCCCATAAAAGAATGAAGGTAAAGAGAAAACACAACCATTTATGAGGATTTGTCCAATTCTGAAAATACAAGATATTTTATTCTGGCTGTACCTATAGTCTGCTTTAGCTGTTGGAGTTTGAGGCATGCCATTACAACCAGCGTGTATGAGATGGTGTTGCAGTCTTTTTCCATTTGAGGCAAATTAGTTGACCAGCAAGCAGTGTAAAGAGGGATACAACTGCAGCTTGGTAAACAGTGTTCTTTAAATCCTGGGGGACCACCCCAAATAATTGCTGTCAGAGCAGAGCCAGTTCTGGACATTTTTGTGCCCACTGGATTGATCATTTCACTGCCAAATAATTTATGATATTTTAGTTTAATTCAACTTTATTCAACTTCAGTCAACTTCTGTTCTGTGTCATAAACAACACAGTGAGTATGTTTACATGCACCCCACTCTTCCTGTTACTAAGTTTTATCCAGATTATAATCCTATCAGGGTTATGATATGGAACATAAGAAACCTGGTTATTCATATCCCTTATCCAGGTTTCTTTGTCTGTGAAGTCTTTGACCCCTCCACAAAGGACAGTCTCTCATTTCTGGACTGATTAGCAGCATTATCAGCAGACCACATTTTATGATCCAATATTATTTGAATGTCATTACAGGGCTCAGCCCACAACAGGCCTGCATTAAAATTAAGAAAGCAATTTAGATGTGTGAAAATAAAAACTTCCTTTATAGTTTCCTATAAGTGTTCTAGAGGATATTGGTATGGGGGCCCTGAAGGTCAAAACACAACAACATTACACAAAGCAACAACGTTTCGGAAAACACAACAACATTACACAAAACACATTTCAGAAAACACAACGTTACATAAAACACAACAACATTACACAAAACACAACATTTCACAAAACACAACAACATTACACAAAACACAACGACATTTCAGATTACAGAAAGGGTAGGACAACACTTCTTGTTTGTGACTGGACAGAACCCAAGTCACACAAAACCTGACTTCCAGTCGGGGCGCTACGCAATGCTACCATCTATAGTCACTGCTACTACGGACTCTGAACAGCGTGTTTTCTCTCGGTCTCTCCTTTCTCTGCCAAAAATCAGAATTGCAGATGTTGTCAGTCTTGCTGACAAATTTTAAGGCAATGTGAAAAGGTCAAAGTTAGACAAGCAATTTACTTTTGATTATCAAGGTATGAAGCCTACTATGCTAATGCTAAATTACTTTCTAGTTCAGCACTTACCTGTTAGATGATCTTCAAAGTATGCTTAAATAAAAAACTTTTCTTGTCAACAATGTATTTGTACCTGTGTTTACTATGTATTTATTGCAGGAAAAGTTGTAATTAGGGTCAGATGCTATAGATCACTAATAAAGTGAGGAACCACAACAGCTCGAGGTAAATACATGTAAATATTTAATGTTAAATGGTACATTGTTCCTGTTAAACAGTCAGATGGTTCTGCTTTCCTACCTGTGCTCAAAAGCTGTTGTCTGTGTCCACAGAAACAGTAGCTATACAGGTGAATAACTGGACTGTAATACATTCATAAATTCAAGGCTTCCTTAATTTATAGATGCCAATTTAATGTGATGCTTAGTACACACTCACTACATAGCATGTGATCATGAAACTGACACATAACAGCTTTTATAATTTTTTAAATATAAAATGATTAATATTATTTAAATAAGTTGTGAAATATATTACAGTCTTGACATCACTTTCTTCATATCACCTTTGAAACTACAAACATTCCACCTGAGATGACAGCATATTCATGCTTTTCTGCTGCTGGAAGAAGTTTGTGCAACCATTTGGTTGCAATCCTTTTCCAGACAGCTCATTTTAGTACACTGGGAACCAAAAATGTTCCCGCTGCCCTTGCTTGCACAAGCAAACAGAAGCCTGGCACAGGACCAGCACCCAGGTAAAAAAATTTTAGTTTTAATTTGATAAGTTATCTCAAAATTCATTTAAAAGTGCATATCAGTTGCAAAATACATGACAATCTAGTGCAAAATGTATAACATGAACAAAAGCCATGAAAAGAGGAGCCACGGGTTCTTCAACAGTATGCAGAGACCTTCGATGTTTATGTTCTCCCACGTGGTCTCATCATCCACGTCGATGCTTCACACCTCGGAGCCAGTCCAGATGACACAAGTGAGGACCTTCCATTGGTGTGATCTAGTGACAGATACCAGGAGTAATTCCACAGTGAAGAGGGTGTGGAGAGATGAGCAGCTTATCGAAGAAATCAAGGCCAAGGTTGATGAATTCTACTTTGGCACATACATTCATGTCGTCCTGGGGAGAAAATACACAAGAAAAAGTAACATACTAAGTATTAAGATATTTTATTTAAGTAAAAATACAAATAAGTCTAAGTCTTTCATTCAAAATCCTACTTAAATGTACAGAAGCCTTATTAGCCAAATGTACTTAGAGAATCAAAAGTACTTGTGCTGCAGAAAAAAATGGCTTGTGACTGATATATTATTATGTATTTTATCATTAGGTTGTTATTACTAATGCATCATTGCTTAATTGTCTCTACTTGAGGTGGAGCTAGCTTTAACTACCTAATACTATACTATAAAGTAGTTTCATCCAGTGGTTCCCAACCTAGGTGTCGGGCTCCTTCCTCTGGGTCAAAAGATACATTTGACTAATTATTTATGGGGTAGAAAAGAAGAAAAAAATAAATATTCTACAAATATTCTTCTTTTGCACTTTTCTCATGTTTCTCTTTTTGTGAAATATTGGATAAGTTTAAGCAGTTATTTAAATACCCCCAAAATGTACTTATTTACAGTACTTGAGTAAATGTACTTATTTACTTTCAACCACTGCATACTGATGAGTGAAAAGCTTTGTTAGTTAGTAATATACATTTTTAGAGATAGAACTTCAACATTATAAATCTTACATAGTCAGCGCATACTTAATTTTTAAATTACATGAATGATTATCTATTCACTTAAATTAAAACCAGTGAGAACATCACTGTAAATACATCCTTTATTCAGGTCAACAAGCAAAACAATGCCACTCACATATCAGATTTTCCTAAATGTTGGCTCTATTTCAGTAGTTAAACACGTTACATACCATTATTAAACAGTGGGAAAGTAACGTTAGAACATTCACTTTACTAACATGTAGCTTGGCTACTAACTAGCATAACTGCTAGCTGCTAGACGCTGCTTTATATTGCAAATATTAGCTTGTCAAGTTTGTGTAACATTATTTTAGATAACAAATCATCTACAGTGTTAATATTTCAGTTGTCATCGACTCTCGGTGACTACTGTATTTATCCAGTTCATTAGCAACATGCTACACTCACCCTGAGTAGGACGGCAGTCGTCAAGATCCTGCACCAGCACTGCCGCATCAACGCACTCAGTTTCATCAGCCACCGTTTCGTCCACATCACAACCACTTCTTTTGGCCGTTTGTGTCCTTCAGGTGCAAGGCACACACAGAGACGAGGGACGAGCAGGTAAATCCTGCTCGTCCCTCGTCTCTTCTTATGGACAAAATCCATGTCCTTTTAAAATGTCCGTCGGTTGGAAAGCTGTGAAACTATGAATACAGCTGTTTGTTTAGAGTTAGAACAATAAACTCTGCCATTGTTTTTCGACCGTGAGTTAAGCTAGCGCTCAGACCGGAAAAGAGTTCTCCCGACATCCGGTTTGCGCTTGCTATATTGTGAAATAGGCCTATTGATTGACCTGAGTTCTGTCCAATCACAAATAAGAAGTGTTGTCCTACCCTTTCCGTAATCTGAAATGTCGTTGTGTTTTCTGAAATGTCGTTGTGTTTTCTGTAATATTGTTGTGTTTTCTGAAATGTCGTGTTTTGTGAAATGTTGTGTTTTGTGTAACGTTGTGTTTTCTGAAATGTTGTTGTGTTTTGTGTAATGTTGTTGTGTTTTCCAAAATGTTAGTGTTTTGTGTAATGTTATTGTGTTTTGTGTAATGTTGTTGTGTTTTCCAAAATGTAAGTGTTTTGTGTAATGTTATTGTGTTTTGTGTAATGTTGTTGTGTTTTCTGAAATGTCGTTGTGTTTTGTGAAATGTCGTGTTTTCCGAAATGTTGTGTTTTCCGATATGTCGTTGTCTTTTCTGAAATGTTGTTGTGTTTTCTGAAATGTTGTTGTGTTTTCTGAAATGTCGTTGTGTTTTGTGTAATGTCATTGTGTTTTCTGAAATGTCGTGTTTTGACCTTCAGGGCCACCGTATATTGGATCTGTTGTTGGAGAAGGTCTGGGCTGGATTTAGACAAACTTTCTTCAGTCTCAGCATGACTAAAATACTGAAGTTTTGAATTAACAACAGCATTTTAGAACTGTGGTTCATCTGCAAAATGTCACTGAAATAGATGCAAATCATGAAATAGATGTTTTTGAAACTCAGTGCAGCTCTATTCACATCGTTCACTGATACTCGCTGTCCTATCATTTATTCAAACTAATGGTTACATCTTAATTATTTTGTGGCTCTGTGGTTCACTCCCTTTCAAGCCTATGCACTCAGTTTTTTAACAGAGGGCATGTGGGTGTTTTTGATAGCTGTCATTCCAGGAGCAATTATCTGCCTTTATAGCTGATACATAAACCTAGCATGGCCTATATTAATCAAAGTGCCTGTAGATCAGCACAGGACATCCTTAGTTTCACCTTAATTTTAGGGTGTAGAGCATTACAAATTCCATCATTTTTTCTTCTCTTCAACTGATTAACATTCTACATGACTCGAGTTGAGGGCGCGCCTGTGCACATACATGCTCAGTAGCCCGGTTATGGTCATTTGTAGGATGTTTGCATACAACATAAGTAGGATAATCTAGTTATGTCTCTGATTCTTATGCAGCAGTGTGAGCAAATAAATTGCGTGGGTCGCAAAATAAGTGACAAAAACAAACAGGAAAATTCTGGTATATTTCAACCTGGCTTTATGACTAAATACCCACAAAACTAATGACATTCCCATCAGCTTCAGCATATTGTTAATTAGCAAATATCAAACACTCTGAACTAAGATAGGTCGAGGCAGATAACCACAAAGATATCAAGAGGAAAGTGAGAATTTTAACTTTCACCTCCTTATCAACCTACACCATCATTGGTTGGGTTTGCTGACGGAGAGGTTAGTTACAAACATTAACTGTTGGTGACGACATGCAAATTCCATTCTCCCACATGAAAGTCAGATCCACATCCTTTTGTAAGCAGTGCACTTCATAACTACCTTCTGTCTATGTCCATGACTGTCCTTATCTTTTTTTGGAGCTGAGTAGAAGTTTAACATGTTTTACAAAGTGGGACTTGCTTTGGGACAAAGAACTGAGACATGCTTTGTGAAACATGCCAATAGAGTGAAAAGCATCTCCATTTGGTGGTATACTTTTCCATGTACCAACCCCAACTATAAAAATATATTTTTGCATACAGGTATGTGTGGGAACACCTATAAACAAGGAAAATGTTGGAGGAAACAGAGGGTTCTGTCATCACCTGATCTGGAAGGAATGAACTGTTAATAAACTCTCTTTTCCATAATCTATGCTGACATTCAGAGAACCCTGTATAAATCAAATACCCAGCTGTCATCAAGCTAGGAGAGTCAACAATGTGACATATCAAGGCCCAGCTAGTTCTCAGTGATTATTTTAGTTATTTATAAAACTTAAAAACATTGTTAAAATTAAAATAATGCAACTGTCAACAATGTTTTAAAGATCTGTATAAGGTGTTATGCTTGACGTCTCAGCGTCAGAAAGATTATGTTTTATGTTCTGTAGTCATCAAGATTTAAGCCTATCCACAATTTCACACAATCCCATCAGCTGCTCCTGGCTGCATATGTGTGCATATGTCCCTCTTGCACACTGATTTTCCAAGAAACAAATGGTAAAATACACTGATAACAGTCGAAGGGCTCCAAATGCTTGAGTATATTGTTAAACTGATAACATATCATATAATGGACTATTATCAGATTATTCTAGGCAAAGGGTGAACACTTGTTGTTTTATCAACTTAATCTTAAATATATAAACATTTGCATACATCTAGACTAAAAAATTGTCCCTGTATTTGGACTGAGTTTTTAGAAAGACAGTATCAAACTTTTTGGAAGTCTATGGATATAAAGGATTTAATTTCTACTGAATCATTTCCTGCAGAACCATGTGCAGCAAGAACAGTGTTTCTGCTAAGCAGGTCAGTTTGTAGAATCAATTCTGCTTTTCAAATCAATTGTAATTTCATAGCCGTGCTGCTGGAATATTGGCAGTGAAGGGATATGGAAAATACTAAATGAAAAATGACCATATAAAAGCTGTATTTTTAGGATTGCACAGAAAAAGTACACAAAAGGGACATGAAACCATCAAAGCTCAAAATGCATTAATTTTCTATTTTAAGACTAGTGTGAGTGAAATGGACATGTCTTAAATTAAAATTTTATAGAAGTAAAAGTACAGAAGTTTTAGAAGTGAAATATACATGAGTATTAAGAGTACTTATAATCATTCTGAAACTCACTTTAATAATGTTAATGTGTTCAGGTTTTGTGATGTTGTGGCGGGTTCAGGTCTGACTCTGATGAATAATTTAAACTACAGCAATATATATTTTCTGAGTAAACAATATATTTTATATGTAAAATCTTTCACCAAAAAAGTAACTAAGCAGCTTGAAGGAGAAGTGGTTATTAAAATGGAAAAACTGAACTACAGCGCCAGTGCCTTCTAATACAGTGCTTGAGTAAATACTTATTTTCGTTATGGGCATATGCCGAGTTACAGTCTGTGATAACATCTAGAACTGAGTAGCCTATTTAATAACTAACTCCTTATGGATTTTTGTAATCTTTATTTAAATTCACCCCATGAGAAAAACTGTATGAATAATAACACACTGGCAGTGATGGACACATGTTTTTATTTAGAAATTACACATGACTTGTTGCTGTGTTCATTTGTGGCCCACAGGTCAAACAGAGCCATTATGGACCAGAACAAGTCAGAGCTCTGCAGACTGTTTGACCGCTAAGTCGGTTTTCATAAGAAAAAACACCCAAAAATGTTACTAAAATATAAACTCTCCTTATCAGTGGAAAATTGCTGTGTGGCTTTGAAAAAAGTGTTAAACTAGTAAACACAACTCAATATTTTACTCTAAATCAAAATAATCTCATCTAAATAAGAAATGTTTCTATCAGCTTCACATAAATTACTATAAATTCTTTTGTGACCCTGCTGGATTCCTGATGTTCTTCCAATAATAACACCAACTAACAACTTTACCAAAGTAACAACAGGCTAAATTAAAATACTTCAAATGAAATATGAAAGTATATGTAAAAATATGCAAAAACAAAGCCATCTTATAGGCCATTCAGTCCATATTTCTAAGCTTAATAATTGTTTTATTATTATTTATTGTTTTATTTGTTTTATTTGTTGTTTGTTTGTTTGTTTGTTTGTTTGTTTTGCTTTTTGTTTTTTGTTGTTTTGTTTTTTGTGACTTCGTTAGCAATTAAATGTTTCAGCAGCTGAGGTAAACCTCCAAATCATGACAACAGTCACGCTACTGGGCTGCATGCGGATGGCGCTGGGCTACGTTCAAAAGTATTCAAAATAATAAAAGGTTATGACCTCCTTTTCAAGCAATGCAAAGAAATGCCTTCAGCTGCAGGCTACTGTGCCTCGGCCGGTAGGCTAATATGTGCATTGGCCATGAGAGAAAGCGTCTTTTTCAGATTAACAAATAAAACAGTATTTAAGTCAGTCAGAAGATTCAAGAGGTCTCGACGCTTTATCCACTTCAGGAATTAATGCTACTATCAAATGTAGAATAGTATTAGCCGTTGATCCTGTCTGAGATTACAGTGACACAAAAATGAGTCTGTTGTGCTTCTTCCGAGCATTAAATCAGATGGTGCAGTCATAAAAGCATTACATTAAGTGTTTCCCCGCGCTTCTAGATAAACATCTCATACATCAGCCTCTTGTAGTCTACATAATTAATCCTACATTAATTTCAGATTGTAAATGAGGACCATCGACAAAGTTAGTCTTACTGATTACTGAGTTCTCCACATCCCGCGGCTCTGCGTTATGGATCTTTATTGGAATTACAGGACTGCAAAATAACCCACCACAAAATGTATCCATGATATTCTGGATCAGACTTTGGTCTTATGAGCATTAAGATTTCCCAGGCTCATGGAGTGAAGAAATGTGCATGCCTGTTGTCGGACAAAGAGGTCGTATTGACTGCTCCGCTGGACTCTAACGGGTGGCCCGGCCATAAAAGGCCGTGTGTTGAGTCTGACTTTATGAGTGATGACAGAGAGGAAAAGCTCTGTTTTCCTGCCCTCTAACCTGCCCCATTGAAGGTGTATGCGGCCTAATGAAATAATTCACTTTGATAAATGAGTCAGGCGTTTAAACTAGACATCAGCTTTTAATCAGAGGGGGGAAACAACTTCAAAACTTCACTGACACCCTAATTAACAAAATTAGTTTAACAGCCCAAAGATTGTGATTGAGTGAAGGAACAAACTTCCAGACTGAAATTCACGTTAACTGTTACTATTGCAAGGAGAGTCTAATCTGATTATTCTTATTTTTTAACTTAAAGTTTATTTTAAAGTGTATTTAAATCACTATGTCAATATTGTTTTAAAGCGGTAAAGAAAAGAATAGGTGCCACGTTGTAATAACATTATGAAGGGTTTGTAAATTGTAACTTATGGCTTTATAAATTGTTCATAAATCAGTTACCTTAGAATATATTAATAAGAACAACACTGGGGTTACCAGGTTGTGAAAAATGCCTGGTATTTATTATTTTTGTTTAGTAGTAATATATTTATTTACGGTGGTAAATTATTAATATATAGGCTACACATGGACGTCTCGCTTTTTAATAAGCAACATAAAGCATTAGTAAATTATTTATTAGCCATTAATAAAGCAATTAGTTTTTGCTTTACAAAGGATGCCTTATTAAAGTGGTGCCAAAAAAGTAGTGTATGGATCTATTTCCCCCCATAGTCCACATTTTGACTTTCACCTCTTAACTACTAACAATTTAAGAGACAGAGTGCAAATTCCTCTATGCAGGCTATGTAATAGTTGGATATGTATAACAGAGCTCCCTTACTTTCTTACGGAATTCCTTACACATGGAAAACCTACCGAACAACTATATTTTCTACATATTGAAAACAAATAGATTGTGTTATATATTTGCAATGTTTTGTGGAATATATCAAATTAGTAATGCAATAAATTGAAGAATAGCCTATTTTTCATAATAATTAAGAGATTAATGATTAAGAAAACTGGAGTCTGTTTTTTTGTTTGTTTTTGTTTTTTTTTTTGTTTTTTTGACAAATGTGTTTTTGAGTGTATTACATTGGTTAAACATTTCAATATGTCACTGTTCGTTCCTTGTTTGTTGTCGGTCTTGGTTAGACTTTATCTGCACCTCTGGACCCTACTTATACAGTAGACTATGTTAACATTCATATTCCCTCTGCGAGCATCTTTCTGGTTGTTCGCTCAGAGTGCCTACCGTCGGTGAAGACTGCCCTCATCTTGAGGTAGCTGCTGGTCAGCCGGATGATGGAGGCCTTGTCCAGCTGGGAGGTGATGGCGGCCGGCAGAGGCAGCAGCTTCGCCAGCTCATAAAACTCTCCGTTCTCTTTCTCTCTCCGCGTCTTCGCCGCGTTCTTGCATTTTTCCTTCATTTCTGGAAGTTTTAGATAAATTATTCTTGCATGAAAGTAAGTCTCAGCTGAGCGTTTTCCCATAGACTCATGTAACAAATACAGTTATGTCACTGAGAGATGAAAAATCGCTCCCCTAGCATCCCTAATGTCCAGATTCCTTCCTATTTATATATTTTAAAAAAAACTTGAAATGACGAGCAGGACGATATCTTAATCCAACAGACCAGGCTATTTCACCAGCCGCCCAACGCACTCAGAAAATAACAAGGAATAACTGCACATGTCCGAACCATCCTTGTTAAAGCTTTGTTCAACTCTTTAGCTTCACCTGTTCCACAGTAACAGCAGACAAAGTTGCAGAAAACCCGGCGCTGAACGCCACGTCCACTTCACGGTGTTTTCACGGTGCTGTCAGATGTTCTGGACATCGACATCGACCTCGTGCGCCGAAAAGAAAAAGCAAATCGAACACTAGCAGAAATTAGATGCGTGTTGTAATCCAGTATAGGGCAGCAGAACGCAAGCGAACTGAACTGGTCTGAAAACCCCTCAGACAAGGATCTGTCTGTCTGTCTGTCAGGCTGTCTGTCTCACTCTCTCTCTCTCTCTCTCTCTCTCTCTCGTGTGTGTGTGTGTGTGTGTGTGTGTGTGTGTGCGTGTATGTGTGTGTGTGTACGTGTGTTTGATTGTGTGTAAGCACTACCACAAACTGCTCGTCTACACTAATTACACTATGGCTATACTCTGTACAATATTTACAGCTATATTCAGAAAAACAATTCAACAAATACAAGACTTAAAAGGTTTTTTGTTTGAATAATACTCTTAACTTTAACTTGCTGAGGTGTGTCAGCTGTATGGCTCCTACACAGCTTCATTATTTCTTTATTAAATTTATGTAACCATGATTCGTAGGCATTTAAATGGTAGGAGGGCTCTTGAAGAATCTTAAATACAAAAGTACACAAAAGACTCCTTTTCCGGAGTTCCGGTGGGTGTAGGGATTGACTCATAAGTCACCGGCTAAGCGTCGTTGTGTTAGTGTTCCCCAGAGAACGAGAGGGCCGCCTCTATGCAACTACTTGTTGCTGAGATGAAGGCTCTGACTGTTGTCTGTGCCTATGAACTGAACAGCAGTCTGAAGTATCTGACCTTCTTGGAGTCGCCCTGGACAGGGCCTCCCTAACCTTTAGTTCATAGGTCGATGATCAACTTTGTGGTGATATCATCAGATCTGCAGCTTTATGTCTTATATAGTCACTGGAGGGAAAATGTTCCTCCCATATATATATATATATATATATATATATATATATATATCAGATCAGCATATACTGTAAATAAGCAGCATATGAAAAGTACTTATTTGAGCGAATACATTTAACCAATTATCACTTTGTCTCATAAAATGTTTTATTGTCACTTATTGACAAAATGTCTTTGATCTATTCTATTCTTGATCTACTTTGTGACATTGTAGAGTAGTTTTGTATTTTATTTCATCACTACATTCTGACATTTAACTAACACAGTTTTGTTAATCACGTCTGTGGTTTAGAGTATATGAGCTGGATAGTCACTGGAGGAAAAATGTTCCTCGCACTCCTAAAGGCAGCTTTCATAAGAGTGTAATCAGTCCATTTATTTGCATTGGCTGTAATAGTCTGGCTATCACTTTCTGCATGGCTGTCAGTGTTGATGGATGAACATTGCTCTGGCTGTAGAAGGAAAATCTTACCACAGGACTCACGGTGGACATTTGAATCTGCGCTTGTAGATTCTCTGAGTGCTCTCAACAAGTGGAGGTGCAATTGTTTTTTTGTTGTTGTTTTGGATGTCAGTACTGTACATTTCTGCAATATAATCTTAGGTGCCAGTGTAGTGGTTACACCTAAAACACGTCTCAATATAATGTAATTCAATTCAACTGGAGCACACACTACACTATAACCTCCAAAATAACCACAGAGTTGAATTGGCAATCCAAACATTATAAAAGTCAGACAGTTGCTGTTGTATTGGATTACATCAAATAGTACAGCTGTACCTAATAAACTGGTAACTGTGTGCAAAGGAGAACATTTAAAAAGTTGACAATGGGGTGACATGTTTGAGGTGGATGGTCATTTATTACCTGTGCTACTAGTTAGGGTAACGTGCTAGGCACAGATTTCTGTAAGAGAGACCAACTTACATACTATTGATACAGTATGTGGATTGTCAGTTTTCTTTATGGCGCTGTCTTTATCAACAATAATGGTGTCAAGTACAGTTGCTGATGAAACAAAAATCAGCACAATGAATTTAGGACACTGAAACAAACAAACAGTGCCCGAGGAAGAGCATTCTATTGTAGTGGTAAAACTGTTTTTGCATTGAGAGCTTAAATTGTGCTGACTTTATTGTTCCAATTATTACGCATGTTCAGACAAGTGCCCTGTTTACTTTTTTTAGGATGTACATGTTTGGTTTTCTGTGCTTAAGTGTGAAATCCATCTACAGCACTCCATGTTTGAAATAAAACAGATTATTTCCAGTTCAATACAATGTGTGTGGCAAAGCTGGGTGATATAGCTAAAAACTAATATATCAATACTTGTAAAATGTAAGCCTTTTAACATCATACAATATATACTACAAGGCTAAGACATAATGCATGTTATTAAAAAATAAATAAATTTAACAAAGATATCACATCACATTCTATTACAGAGACTAGAACATTTAATTGGCATTAAAGGCACCGCACTAAGCTGGTTTAAATCCTATTTATCAGATCGATATCAGTTTGTACACGTTAATGATGAATCCTCTATGCACGCCAAAGTTAGTCACGGAGTTCCACAAGGTTCTGTGCTTGGACCAATTCTATTTACCTTGTATATGCTTCCTTTAGGCAATATTATTAGGAAGCACTCCATAAATTTTCATTGTTATGCAGATGATACCCAATTGTATTTATCTATCAAGCCAGATGAAACCAATCAATTAGCTAAACTTCAGGCATGCCTTAAGGACATAAAGGCCTGGATGACCTGCAATTTTCTGATGTTAAACTCAGACAAAACCGAAGTTATTGTACTTGGCCCCGAACACCTTCGAAACACATTATCTAAAGATAGTTTCTCTAGATGGCATTGCCCTGGCCTCCAGCGAAACCGTAAGGAATCTTGAGTTATCTTTGATCAGGATATGTCCTTTAACTCCCAAATAAAACAAACTTCAAGAACTGCCTTTTTTCATTTACGTAACATTGCAAAAATCAGGCACATCCTATCTCAAAAAGATGCAGAAAAACTAGTCCATGCATTTGTTACGTCTAGGCTGGACTATTGCAACTCTATTATCAGGCTGCCCCAATAAATCCCTTAAGACTCTCCAGCTGATTCAGAATGCTGCGGCACGTTTACTGACAAGAACCAGAAAAAGAGAACATATTTCTCCAATATTAGCTTCTCTACACTGGCTCCCTGTATAAATCCAGAATAGAATTTAAATCCTTCTCTCACCTTCTTCAAAGCCCTAAATGGTCAGGCAAATTGTCATATCTTAAAAGAGTCACATAAAAATCTCTATTACCCCAATAGAGTTCAAGCCCCAGAATGCAGGTGGGTTCCTGTGGGTTCCTAGAGTTCTGTGGTAGAATGGGGAGCCAGAGCCTTCAGCTATCAAGCTCCTTCCTGTGAAACTAAAATCTCCAGTTTAGGTGTGATATGAGCCAACTCCTCCTCACACATTTAAGTAGGCTTAAGACTTTCCTCTTTGATAAAGCTTATAGTAGGCTGGGACTCAGGTGACCCCTGAGCCACCCCCTTAGTTATGCTGCTATAGGCCTAGACTGCCGGGGACTTCCTATGATGCACTGAGCTCCTTTCTCCTCCTCTTCCTCTCCATCTGTACGCCCTCATATCCCATCAATGCTTGTTATTAATTCAACTTCTTCCCGTAGTTGTGTGCTTTCTCTCCTCTCTCTCTCTCTCCCCCCTTCTGTTGCTTTCTGCAGGTGTTTCTGCCTCTGGAGCTGTGGAGGTCTGGGTCTGTGGTTGCTGCCGCCTGCTGCCCCCGTGCTCCTGCTCTGCACCCGCTGATGCTATTGCTGTTGTTGCTGTTATTAGTATTGCTATTATAATGTTGCTCTTAGTGTTGTTTCTGTTGGTGTTAACATCAATGCCATTACCATATCTATGCTGTATTGAGCTGCTGTATGTTCTCTTTCCTCCTGCTCTCTCTCTCCCGCTCCCCCCTTCCCCCTTCAACCCAACCGGTCGAGGCAGATGACCGCCCACCTTGAGCCTGGTTCTGCTCGAGGTTTCTACCTGTTAAAAGGGAGTTTTTCCTTGCCACTGTCGCATAGTGCTTGCTCATGGTGGGAACTGTTGGGTCTCTGTAAATATAAAGAGTCGGTCTAGACTTGCTCTATTCGAAAAAGTGCCCTGAGATAACTTTGTTATGATATGGCGCTATATAAATAAAACTGAATTGAATTGATAATTTAACACAGGGTTGTACAATAAAATGAAAGTTGTAGCTCCCTTCACACTACACACACACACACACACACACAGAGCACAAATGTTTGAGACATTTTAGATCAAATACTTTATTAGAATAGAATAAAAATAAAAACATTATATTGCAAACGCCAAGATTTGCCAATATTGTTTTCAATACGTCACTGAATTCAGTCAGGGATTTTGCAGAGGAAAGGCCACATGTTGAGTCAGTATTGCTCATTCAAATACTGTATTCAGTCTTTCTTCCAACCTGTTCTCAACATGCTGCGCTGCACCAGTTTTGTGCTACGTCCGATGGTCTCCAGAATACTAAAATGAGTTGGTCACACCCAGGTGTGCCAGGAGATTGCACTTGTGTGTTCGTCCAGTTTCAGAAAGAAATGGGGCCAGTTTTGTTGCTCTCAGCGTTTCATGTCAGTGTCCCTGGTTGCTTTCTACCAGTGGGGGGCAATAAAGAGGCAGGTCTTAAAAACCTACACAGAGTGTCTTTAACCTGTGTTTTCATTTAGACAGTGGTACCTCATCTTGCATGAAGTCATGTCTGGTCGATTCAGCTGAGACGTCTTCTGTTCTACAACTGGCACTGTTACCTAAAGTATTAAAGGTGCTGATGATTCTGAAAGCTGCCACTGGCCTTGATTATTTTAACTACATACATATTTCATGAACTGAACATTTAGAGAAAATCATACTTTTTATAAAATGTATTTCTTTTGGATTGAAAATGACAGATTAGGTTTCTACCTGTTAAAAGGGAGTTTTTCCTTGCCACTGTCGCATAGTGCTTGCTCATGGTGGGAACTGTTGGGTCTCTGTAAATATAAAGAGTCGGTCTAGACCTGCTCTATTCGAAAAAGTGCCCTGAGATAACTTTGTTATGATATGGCGCTATATAAATAAAAACTGAATTGTTCATGAGGCTGAGAGGAGAAGACAGTGGAAAATATCAAGTGTACAGTGTTACTCTGTGGACAGAAACAGCTCAACTGTTCAGAGATTTTTTGCTCTGAACTCAAGTTTACATAAATCTTTAGAAAATAATAAAGAACTGTTGTGCTTTCTATCTTACCAAAGAAAAGAGCAGCAAGAATAATCCACAGCCAATGTTCCATCTGTACAACAAGGTTTAAATCAACAGGAGAAACTAGCTGATGTTCAACATTCAGTCTGAGAATTGTTCTCTTCACAGCAGCACTTATTATTGACAGAATGGTTGAACACAGTGCAGAAGTAGTGCACCGCCTACTTGATAATGTCGCCCTCTAGTGGAGGTAAAAAGTTGAGTACAACAGTGTGGAAAAACGGCTTCCAGCAGCTTGTCAGTGTGTCAGCTTGTGTACTCAGTAGTACAGAGCAGAGTCTGTCACTGCAGCAGAGGAGATCTGCAGATCCATCTGGGTTTTATCTTTACTCACTTTAACAGACAGTCCAGAGATTGGATCTTTTAATTTTGTTCCTGTTCCTAAATGAGAGATGAGGAACTCTGGTGGTTTTCCTGGATATTGTCGATACCAGAAGAAATTATCACCACCAGTTGCTTGTTTGGATTATTTGTAGGACAGAGTAACAGTGCTGCCTTCTAAACTGGACTCTTCATCCTTGTCTGGAGTGAGTTCTTCACAGCTGACACCTAAAGGAGAAAATAACTCTTATATCATATTACAAAATTAATTCAGTCAACACATTCAGAAAACATTGGAATTGAACTTGCAAAAGTTAACAAACCTTTTAGAGTGTGTAGTAACATCAGAGAAGACACACAGTGATGCAGTGACAGCATGTTGAATAAAGGTAATGTTTATGTTTGTGTATTGATTTCTGCTGAATATGGAAGTTCCTCTCTCTTCTATAGTTCAGTAAGAGCTTAGCTCCTCCCTGAAACTCTCCGTCTCCTTGTTGCTCTGTATTTTCACTTCTCTCAGTTCCTCTTCCTCCTGGTTAACAGACTGGTAGCTGCATTTTGTACCAGCTGGGAAGAAGCTGGGGGGTGGGAAGTCTTTTTTTGGTGTGTGTGATTTCTTCATAACATGAGTTACAGAAAGGTATCTGAGATGATTTAAATGATCATAGAGGATCACAGTACATCTTAAGTCAGCAGATAATGAAAGAAAAGCTCAATATAGAATTTTATACCTTGAGTAAAAATATACACCAATCAGCCATAACATTATGACCACCTACCTAATATTGTGTAGGTCCCCCTTTTGCCACCAAAACAGCCCTGACCCATCGAGGCATGGACTCCACTAGACCTCTGAAGGTGTGCTGTGGTATCTGGCACCAAGACGTTAGCAGCAGATCTTTTAAGTCCTGTAAGTTGCGAGGTGGGGCCTCCATGGATCGGACTTGTTTGTCCAGCACATCCCACAGATGTTCGATTGGATTGAGATCTGGGGAATTTGGAGGCCAAATCAACACCTTGAACTCGTTGTCGTGTTCCTCAAACCATTCCTGAACCATTTTTGCAGTGTGGCAGGCTCATTATCCTGCTGAAAGAGGCCACTGCTATTAGGGAATACTGTTTCCATGAAGGGGTGTTCTTGGTCTGCAACAATGTTTAGGTAGGTGGTACGTGTCAAAGTAACATCCACATGAATGGCAGGACCCAAGGTTTCCCAGCAGAACATTGCCCAAAGCATCACACCTCCGCATCACGCCTCCGCCGGCTTGCCTTCTTCCCATAGTGCATCCTGGTGCCATGTCTTCCCCAGGTAAGCGATGCACACGCACCTGACCATCCACATGATGTAAAAGAAAACGTGATTCATCAGGCCAGGCCACCTTCATCCATTGCTCCGTGGTCCAGTTCTGATGCTCACGTGCCCATTGTAGGCACTTTTGGAGGTGGACACGGGTCAGCATGGGCACCCTGATGCACTGTGTGTTCTGACACCTTTCTATCAGAAACAGCATTACCTTTTTCAGCAATTTGAGCTACAGTAGGTCTTCTGTTGGATCAGACTACACGCGCCAGCCTTTGCTTCCCATGCGCATCAATGAGCCTTGGCCGTCCATGACCCTGTCGCCGGTTCACCGGTTTTCCTTCCTTGGACCACTTTTGGTAGGTACTGACCACTGCAGACCAGGAACACCCCACAAGAGCTGCAGTTTTGGAGATGCTCTGACCCAGTCGTCTAGCATCACAATTTGGCCCTTGTCAAAGTCACTCACATCCTTACGCTTGCCCATTTTTCGAGGACAAAACATTCACTTGCTGCCTAATATATCCCACCCACTGACAGGTGCCATTGTAACGAGGTAATCAGTGTTCTTCACTTCACCTGTCAGTGGTCATAATGTTATGGCTGATCAGTGTATATGCTTAACATCAACAGACATCTTAGCATAGTTTCATTTCATCTGGTTAAAAGAATTTTAGGAGCAACTAAAATGATCTCAGTTGTAGACTCAATTATTTGTAGGAAAGTCTGGAACAGCAGCACTTCACATGTAATCAACCAGCTGCCATAATTACTGGATATTAATGGAATCTATAATCACATATTGTCAGCAAATCAATGAACACTGATGTTTAAAATTAATTTGATTTATATGCAACATGTTAATAGATAATGAGAAGACCTAGGATTGAACTCTGTGGTACACCATGAGAAATCACAGCCTGAGAAAACAACAGAGGAACTTCTTTCATAAAGAGAAGAACCTGAGTCTGTGGTGCCAACCAGTTTATGGAGATATTTTATTCAAATTGTGTGATGTGTCAGCATTCAAGTTGAAATTGAGAAGGATCAGCCAAACTTAAAAAATGTTTCAAACAAGATAAAATTCCCTGTAGCATTTTGTTTCCAAAGAATATTCAGATATTCAGCTGACGTTCTTTCCAAAACAGCTCATGAGAGGCTTGAAAACGTGTTTTTTAATAAACACCACATCGAAAGTTTGTATCTTTTCTGTCCTTCAGTCACAGTTTTGCTCCTACTTCAACCCACAGCTCATCAAAAAGAAACATATTGATTGCTTTATGTTGTCTGTGTATCATATTGTATGTGAATCTAAGGTCGTCCACAGGTTTGTATGGCAGAGCACAAATCAAATCAAAATTAAATAAATCAAACTGAAAAGAAGCAGATAAATTAAATGTTCATCTCAGTTTGTTGAAAGTCATGAGAAAATCATGTGTTATTATATCTGAAATGTATAATCCTTCCTTTATCCTTCCTATTTTATACCTACAAGATATGAACAGATATTTCATTGAGTGTTGCCATAGTTACCTTGGTGAAACGTAATCTAGAATGAAGGTTTTTTTTTTTCTTTCATTTCTAAAGCTTTACATCACAATCCTTTCAGAGAGAAAGTGATTCCAGACTGAATCATCATAAACCATTGAAGTTTAACAGTGTGTGACTCCCTCTAGTGGACGTTGTGCAGTATTCTGTTGTCTTTGCTCCAAAGGTTTTTGTACAGAGTTTTGGTGTTTCCTGTCACTGTGGGCTGCAGAGCACAGTAGTACACAGCAGAGTCTGTCACTGCAGCAGAGGAGATCTGCAGATCCATCTGGGTTTTATCTTCACTCACTTTAACAGACAGTCCAGAGATTGGATCTTTTAATTTTGTTCCTGTTCCTAAATGAGAGATGAGGAACAGTGGTGGTTTTCCTGGATATTGTCGATACCAGAAGAAATAATCACTACCAGTTGCTTGTTTGGAGTATCTGTAGGACAGAGTAACAGTGCTGCCTTCTACACTGGACACTTCATTGTCTTCTGGAGTGAGTTCTTCACAGCTGACACCTAAAGGAGAAAATAACTGTTATTTCATGTTGTATGAATCATGTTGAATCACACAGAGAAAACTTTGTAATGAACCTTTATCATGCAGAATGAAACATACCTGTTAGAATGGAAATAAACAGTAGAGAAAACACACAATGATCCAGTGACAGCATGTTGAACAAAGGTAATGTTTATGGTTTGTGTATTGAACTCTGCTGAATATGGAAGTTCCTCTCTTCTATAGTTCAGTAACAGCTTAGCTCCTCCCTGAATCTCTCCGTCTCCTCGTAGCTCTGTATTTTCACTTCTCTCAGTTCCTCTTCCTCTACCTACATCTCTGGAAATCACTCTGATGCTGCTGTCACCATCATATAAATCCATGTTTCACTCATGTTGGATATGAATAACTGTTTTTTCTAAGTTTGAGTCAAACAACATTTAAAATCAAAATAAATTCAGTTTACCTTTACATTTGCAGTCAGGAATATTTTACTGAATATTAAAGTTTTTCCTTTGAGATTGAATTCAACAGAAGTAAGTATTCTCAAGTATTAATACTTGAGAATCATACTCTACTTGTTTTAGGTAGTACGAAGTATTTACAGCATCTACATTATCTTTGATGAAAGAAGTTGTTAGACTCTGGTCACAAACTACACACAAATAACATTAGTAAACTGTTTAGATATCAGATAAAATATGATTTATTGCAGGGTTCGACATTAAGCATGGCCCAATGGCCCGTGGCCACAAAAAATTACTGTGTGGCCACCACATACTCCATGTAGGTGGCCCCCTGTGGCCACCAAGTTTTATCCCTATACTGCAAGCTTTCACGAACGCGACGTTACAGTTCAATTCATTCATTCATTCATTCGCGCCTTTTAATTAAACATTCCATCATTCTGTACATTTTTCCTCAGCAGCAGCCAGTGTACAGTACTCGGACCCGTTGCCAGCTAGCTAGCCAGCTATGTGGGGGTTACTGAGGTATGGCCTCAATAAGCTAACTCAAACTGCTAACGTGATCCTTACAGAAGAACCAGAAACACAAAAGGCGGACGATGAAAAAAACCAACATTTAGGAGTGAATGGAAGCAGGAGTTTAAGTGGCTAGAATATGACACAGCTAAGGACATAATGTACTGCGGTGAGTGCCGCCAGTTTCCTCAACTAGCCGACAAGTGTAGTTCATTTTTCATAGGAAACAACATTCCCCACATCTTCAATGACATCTGGGAACCAACGCTGGAGAAGCTGTGCCAAGCCCGCTGTATTTCGTTTTTTTGTGGATTCCTCCACCGACTGCAGCACCAAGGATCTGGAGCTTATATATGTCCGTTTTCTAGACGGAACTGGAACACTGTAATGCACAGGGTCACATGCATGCAATAAATACTGGCAAGTTTATCTTAATTTATCTTGTTATGTATTTCCAGTATGTTCCTTACAGTACCTTCCAGGAGTCTGATACTCCTTGGCCTTACTGGTCATTTTCAGTGAGGAGTATGTTGAAACCCTAAATGCTAAAAATGACAATATATTTAATTGTCTGTCTGTGTGTGTGTGTGTGTGTGTCCCTCTCACTTTCCCTGCCTCCTCGTACCTGTCCTTCTCCAGGCTTAGTGAACGCAGGACTCCCACACTGGAAGGTGAAGCTTGTTGGTTTTGGTTCAGATTGCGCAGCGGTCATGATCGGGAAGAAAAACGGAGTGACAGTGCAATTGAAGGTTGAGATCCCTTACTTGCTGGACATCCATTGCTTGGCCCATGAACTTGAACTGGGTGCTTTTGATGCACTAAAAGCTAATCCACAAATGTCAAAGAGGTCTTGAATGGCATTTACAAGACCTACCATTGCTCCCCCAAAGCATGGAGAGAGCTCCTGAAATCCTGAAACCTGTCAGTCTGGGGGGCACACAATGGCTTCCTCATCTTCAGAAAGCACTCACTGCTTTAGGCAACAGCTTTAGGCCAGAGCTTGCACATTTTGAGCATATAGCAGAGGCGAGACAGTGCAGACATGATTGGCAGGGCTTGTTTCACCTGTACATTTTTGAAAAGCTACAAGTCACTGCACTTTGCCTTTTTTTTACTGGACATTCTTGATCAGTTGTCACGCCTGAGCTTAAAATTGCAAGTGACTCCACAACATTGAGTGAGGTCCATCAGGCTCTGAAAGAAATGGATGCAATCTTCAAGAAGTACGGGAAGAGTGGATGGATTTAAAAGCACTTGCACAGCACCAACAGTTCACATCTGAGGCCCGTGCACTGATTTTCCAGGATCACAGGAAGAGATTCACCCACATCAGCCACCTGTTTGAAATTGTTCAAGTCCTTCCCATGGCCACAGCAGTGTGTGAGCGTGGATTCTCAACACTGAAGAGAGTGAAAAGCAATTGGCGGTCAAGGTTAAGCACTGACTGTAAGAGGGGAGAGAGCCAGGAGGAAACCTGAATGAGTTGAAAAAGTAGGTTGTTGTTTGTTTTTATTGCAGACATGACTAACTCAAGCACAATGCTGGGATGGAGGGAGGGAGGGAGGGCGTGTATGAGGCAGAGGCATGAGGGGGGGGTTCAAAAAAAGAGACTGAGAGGATATACTGTATATACCATATGTTAACAAAGAACTTAAGTTTTCAATTGAAATAAATTATTCTAAAAATATATATTCCAGTATGTTAATGTATTTTTATTTTAAAAATGTCCCCGCTGTGGGACAATAAAGGCTTATCTTATCTTAAGTGTCACAGTTAAGGAAGGCTGTGTTAAGTTACTTTAAATTGCATTTTCTGTATTGTTTTTGCATACATTTACATTTGGGCCACCAAACATGTACTTGGGCCACCAAATTTAGGGGCTTGGTGGCCCCTAAATATTAGCGTTGATCCCTCTATTGAATTTGGACAGTCACTGAGGAACACAGATAAACATGTAAAAGTAATCAGTGATCATTATCTGTCTTGTTATTTGTCCTCTGGATCAAACTGTCAGTGTGAATGAACCAGTTTCAGCTTTAAGGATCAAACAGCAGTGGAGAGAAAGGAGACCTTTGGTGGAAGCATCTCTGCTGTTGGTTGAGTTGTTTGAGCGTTTGTTGTATGATACACTTTAACAGTGTGTGACTCCCTCTAGTGGACGTTGTGCAGTATTCTGTTGTCTTTGCTCCAAAGGTTTTTGTAAACAATTTTGGTGTTTCCTGTTACTGTGGGCTGCAGAGCACAGTAGTACACAGCAGAGTCTGTCAGCTGAAGCTTCTGGATCTTCAGAGGAACTGATCTTGAGGTGGAAGTCAGTGAAGATGAAAATCTCTCCCTGTGCTCGTCTGGTGTGTTTCCTTCGTCCTGTTTAATGCGGCTCAGTATGAATTTGGGGCTGTTTCCATCCTGTTTGTACCAGAACAAAGTTGGACCTGTTCTACTTGTCTCATATGTGCAACTAAGTGTAACTGTCTCTCCTTCAGTAGCAATGACATCTCCTGTTGGCTGGATCACTCTGTCTTCTCCTTGACACTCTGGGGAAGAAGAGAACATGCAGAGGAAGAGATGGATCAATAAAGATGATTGATTAAAGGAGAACAATCAGTAGGTTTAAAGAGTTACCTAGCCAGAGAGTCAGAATCAGGATGTTTCTCAGCCAGTGTTTCATGTCTGCAGTGAGAGGGGAGGAGAGAGAGGAAGAACATTGATACTCTGATGGATCTGGGCCTTCACATCATTGGTCCTTCCTCTTTATCATCTGTTGAGGAACTCTCAACATTTACATCTCATTTACATTTCAGCTGTATAGTTGATTCTCTTATCCAGAGCAGCTCATAATGAGCAGCTTGATCCTGTAAACTTTCTGTTACAACAAAGTTTCTTAAACCATTTATTCACCCTGGAATAATGATGAAATCATCATGATTTTCTATAATTTGTATTTGTCTTATCATCAGTGATAGTAAAACAAGCTGTTAATATTTCCTTGTCTTTGGTCTTAAAGATAATTAAAATGAGTCAAACCATGAACTGGATTAGTTGTGTTTCATTAATATCAGGAGAAATATTATATCTTGTCAGGAAATCATGTTGGCGTTGGTGTCCACTTGGTGGTGCTGTTGTTCAGTAAAAGGAGGAGCTGAAGTGTGTAAATGTTCAGTGAGAAGCTGTCAGGTTTTTGTACAGAGACTGCGGGGTTTACCAGAAGAAAAAATCACTAGATGACAGTTTGGAGTATTTGTAGGACAGAGTAACAGTGCTGCCTTCTAAACTGGACACTTCATTGTTTTCCGGAGTGAGTTCTTCACAGCTGACACCTAAAGGAAAAAATAACTGTTATTTCATGTTGTATGAATCATGTTGAATCACATACAGAAAACTTTGTAATGAAACTTTATCATGCAGAATGTAACATAGAATGGAAATAAACAGTATAGAAAATGCACAATGATGTAATGACAGCATGTTGAATAAAGGTAATGTTTATGGTTTGTGTATTGAACTCTGCTGAATATGGAAGTTCCTCTCTCTTCTATAGTTCAGTAACAGCTTAGCTCCTCCCTGAATCTCTCCGTCTCCTCGTAGCTCTGTATTTTCACTTCTCTCAGTTCCTCTTCCGCTACCTTCAACTCTGGAAATGACTCTGATGCTGCCGTCACCATCATATAAATCCATGTTTCACTCATGTTGGATATGAATAACTGTTTTTTTTAAGTTTGAGTCAAATATAGCAACATTTAAAATCAAAATAAATTCAGTTTACCACAGGAAAAACATTTGCAGTCAGGAAAATTTGACTGAATATTAAAGATTTTCCACAGGTAAGTATTCTCAAGTATTAATACTTGAGAATCTTACTCTACATGTTTCAGGTAGTATTTAGTATTTACAACATCTACATTACCTTCGATGAATGAAGTTGTTAGACTCTGGTCAAAAACTTTATTCTTTGTTCTTTATTTGGATCCACATTAGCTTCCACAAAGTGGTCGCTAGTCTTCCTGGGCTCCACACAAAAACAGTAACAATAAAACAAACAACAATTTCAAGTCAAACAATGTCAATAAAGCAAGAAAAAGCAAAACAAGCCAAATATAAAGAAAACAGCATTAACCTTAATAACATCTATGTGAGATTCGGCAATTTTTGTTTTAGTGACTTTTTGAAAGAAAATCTACTTTTGGTCTGTCTGATGTTGATGGGGAGCATATTCCAAGCAGAGGAAGTTCTATGAAGAACAGTTCTCATCATACAGTTTGTTCATGGATGTGGCACCACCAGAATATCAGAGCTCACTTGTCGTGTATTATTCAATTCAATTTAGTTTTATTTATATAGCGCCATATCATAACAAAGTTATCTCAGGGCACTTTTTCGAATAGAGCAAGTCTAGACCGACTCTTTATATTTACAGAGACCCAACAGTTCCCACCATGAGCAAGCACTATGCGACAGTGGCAAGGAAAAACTCCCTTTTAACAGGTAGAAACCTCGAGCAGAACCAGGCTCAAGGTGGGCGGTCATCTGCCTCGACCGGTTGGGTTGAAGGGGGAAGGGGGGAGCGGGAGAGAGAGAGCAGGAGGAAAGAGAACATACAGCAGCTCAATACAGCATAGATATGGTAATGGCATTGATGTTAACACCAACAGAAACAACACTAAGAGCAACATTATAATAGCAATACTAATAACAGCAACAACAGCAATAGCATCAGCGGGTGCAGAGCAGGAGCACGGGGGCAGCAGGCGGCAGCAACCACAGACCCAGACCTCCACAGCTCCAGAGGCAGAAACACCTGCAGAAAGCAACAGAAGGGAGAGAGAGAGAGAGAGGAGAGAAAGCACACAACTACGGGAAGAAGTTGAATTAATAACAAGCATTGATGGGATATGAGGGCGTACAGATGGAGAGGAAGAGGAGGAGAAAGGAGCTCAGTGCATCATAGGAAGTCCCCCGGCAGTCTAGGCCTATAGCAGCATAACTAAGGGGTGGCTCAGGGGTCACCTGAGTCAGCCCTACTATAAGCTTTATCAAAGAGGAAAGTCTTAAGCCTACTCTTAAATGTGAGGAGGTTGTCCGCCTCCCGTACACAAACTGGGATCTGGTTCCACAGGAGAGGAGCTTGATAGCTGAAGGCTCTGGCTCCCATTCTACTTTTAGAGACTCTAGGAACCACAAGGAACCCTGCATTCTGGGAGCGCAGTGCTCTAGTGGGGTAATAGGGTACTATGAGCTCTTTAAGATATGATGGTGCCTGACCATTTAGGGCTTTGAAGGTGAGGAGAAGGATTTTAAATTCTATTCTGGATTTTACAGGGAGCCAGTGTAGAGAAGCTAATATTGGAGAAATATGTTCTCTTTTTCTGGTTCTTGTCAGTAAACGTGCCGCAGCATTCTGAATCAGCTGGAGAGTCTTAAGGGATTTATTGGGGCAGCCTGATAATAGAGAGTTGCAATAGTCCAGCCTAGACGTAACAAATGCATGGACTAGTTTTTCTGCATCTTTTTGAGATAGGATGTGCCTGATTTTTGCAATGTTACGTAAATGAAAAAAGGCAGTTCTTGAAGTTTGTTTTATTTGGGAGTTAAAGGACATATCCTGATCAAAGATAACTCCAAGATTCCTTACGGTTTCGCTGGAGGCCAGGGCAATGCCATCTAGAGAAACTATATCTTTAGATAATGTGTTTCGAAGGTGTTCGGGGCCAAGTACAATAACTTCGGTTTTGTCTGAGTTTAACATCAGAAAATTGCAGGTCATCCAGGTTTTTATGTCCTTAAGGCATGCTTGAAGTTTAGCTAATTGATTGGTTTCATCTGGCTTGATCGATAAATATAATTGGGTATCATCTGCATAACAATGAAAATTTATGGAGTGCTTCCTAATAATATTGCCTAAAGGAAGCATATACAAGGTAAATAGAATTGGTCCAAACACAGAACCTTGTGGAACTCCGTGACTAACTTTGGCGTGCATAGAGGATTCATCATTAACGTGTACAAACTGATATCGATCTGATAAATAGGATTTAAACCAGCTTAGTGCAGTACCTTTTAATGCCAATAAAATGTTCTAGTCTCTGTAATAGAATGTGATGGTCAATGGTATCGAATGCAGCACTAAGATCTAATAAGACAAGTACAGAGACAAGTCCTTTGTCGGATGCAATTAGAAGGTCATTTGTAACTTTCACCAGTGCTGTCTCTGTGCTATGATGCACTCTAAATCCTGACTGAAAATCCTCAAACAGCTTGTTGTTGTGTAGAAAGTCACACAACTGATTGGCGACTGCTTTCTCAAGGACCTTAGGGAGAAAAGGAGGGTTAGATATAGGTCTATAATTTGACAAAATCCCTGGATCAAGAGTGGGCTTTTTAAGAAGAGGCTTAATTACAGCTACTTTAAAGGACTGTGGCACATAGCCTTTAAATAAGGACAGATTGATCATATCTAGTACATAAGTGCTAACTAAGGGTAAAATTTCTTTAAGCAGCCTAGTTGGGACGGGGTCTAAGAGACACGTTGATGGCTTAGATGAGGAAATCATGGAAGTTAGTTGATTACGGTGTCCCTCCCACCCCTGAAAATAATGGATTAAGAAGTGCTTTTCTCTTTATGAAAGTAACCCCAGCGATTGTCCGACCAATGAGAATTTGGTTGGACAAGAGCGTATCGAGCATATCGACCATATCGAGCATAACCGACCAGAAGGTGTCAGCCCTGCTTCTCCACCCCTCCACCTCTCATACATGCTGAGTACAGCTGACGTTTTTGTACCGGGGACAGGTGTTGTTGTAAACGTCCTTACCCCTGCGTTGTGTTGTCTTGTAGCTGCCAGTGTGTCTTTGACAGTGTTTTCAGTGTTTTCAACGGTGTTAAATCACACAATACTTAAGTAATTGTAGGATTACCACATTCTAGTGATTAGTATATTTTATCCAACTCTTACTGGCAACCATATGAATTGAAACACTAGTTTTCCAACACAGTTGATCGTGGTCTGTAGTTGACATAAACAACAACAAAGTGACATTTTCACAATTTAGAGGGGTAACCTGGCTGATTAGAGCCAACAGGAAAATCTGTCACAGTGCTGTTGGCATCACTCTGTAACACTTTACATTTGCCCGTGTCTCATCCAGATGTGTGTGCATGTGATGAAGCAAAAGAAGTGCCACTATATTGGGAACTGCTCGTTTGCTCACAGTCTGGAAGAGAGGGACGTCTGGACGTACATGAAGAACAACAGCTGTAAGCTCCTGGTTCCATCTAGAACCGATGTGCTTTGAGATCACTGCATTTAGAGCTTTTAAATATACACGTGGAATACAAAAGAGTGGTTGTGTTTGATATGTACTTAACACATTTATATCTAGATTTAATCACTGTCACTCCACACATTTTTATTTAATTGGAACAGCTTTAACTTTGTCAGTTTATTTCTAATATATCAAAAAAAAGAAAGAACCTAACACATTTGTGAAGGTGTTTTATTTATGTAGGCGTATTTATCATTTCTAATCATGGCTTCTGGTCTGTGTCTCCTTTTTCCCACCACTACAGTCCAGATAAAGGCCCGTAATTACATTGAAATGCCTACCCCACTCCACTCACACTGATTGTTTTTCTGCGTAACACACTATTTAAAGTTACAGAGGTCGCTTTCTCTCTCTCTCTCTCTCCTTTCTTACCTCACTCCTCACCGCAGTGAGAGACATGCAACAGATGTACGAACTGTGGCTGCAGCTCACCAATCAGAGTAGACGCACAGATAGCTCTGCCGTGACCCCGCCCCCAGAGGACAAGCAGGTCACCATATCAGCAGATTACACAGAAAGCATGGTGAGTGGTTATAACATCATCAATATCAAGTATAAAGTGAACATGACACATTGGCTTTCTACACTGATGTGTCAGGAAACATCTAATGAAGAAGATGTGGATTTATAAGTATTTTATATAGTAATGTATAGTATTCTTCAGATCAACTGGCTGCTTCAGGAACTTAAGTAGTTGTTTGATGTCTGATTGCTCATCATATTTCTGTTTGACACTGTTAAAACTAAAAGGCTAAAAAAATCCGAGAGAAATTCAAAAAAAGAGAGAAGAAATTTGCAAACAGAACCTTCTATATAAAAGGTTTGGACACAGTTTAAAGTAACTGACTGCATCTCTGTTTGCTGAGGTTGATGTGATTGTTGGTAAGTGTGTGAGAGATGAGCTGTGTAAACGTGTGTGGTTTCAGGGAGGCCGGCGGTTGTCAGACGGAGACGATCTCTGAGTGCTGCTGTGTGAATCAGAGACAGAGAGACGGGCCTGCCATACCAGCTACAACTGAACAGTGTCATTTTTCAAGTCTGACCTCCTGTAGCGTCTAGCCAGCAGTGTGAGAGCAGACTGACACCCAATTAAATGGTTGACCCCACCCCCATATACACACACACACACACACACACACACACACACACACACACATTTTGACGCAGCACATGATACACAAATCATAGGCACCGATTAACACAAAGAGAAAGCTTTGTAAGTGAAAATACAGGACTTGGCTGGAGCATTGTGCTTTAATATCACGCTGCAGTTACACACAGCACCTTTAGGTTCCCCTTCAGCAGATTATACTGCAGAAATTCCACAAACAACTAGTTTTGCTCTGACTAAAATAATATAATTATAGTAACTAGTATTCCTTAGTGCTCTTTGGACTGAGTATCTGTTTTTTTTTTTTGTTTTTTTTGAAAACTCCTCGCAGCACTGAAACTGTTGTTGGGTGGGCGCGCTGGTCGCAGCTCTTAAATTCAGCTTAGTGGTAGTTCAAAACTGAATTGAGGCTCGGCACTCGTACGCCTAAAGTTGAAATTTTAACTTGGGAGTGCCAAAAATGCCAAGCTCTCAGTGCTGATGATGGCTAACGAGAGCATTGTGAAAAGAGGTTCTTGGTGGACACTCCTCATTGAGCTGCATAACAACCAAATCCTACTCTCCTGCCTTCAAGGGAATATAGCGAAAGGGTCAAAATAACTTTCTGGAGATGAATGAGTTTGAGCGTAATTTTCTTTCCAAGGGGAGTTGTACTTCCTTGTTATATTGTCTGCCATATTGGTAGAATGCTTTGAATGTAATGCCTGCAAGGGCCTTTAAAACTATGAAATTAGTCATTTAAAACGTTGCTGTGGTTGTGGAATGTACGCAAGTATATTTACGTGCCCCCCCCCCCCCCCAAAAAAAAACAAACTTGTGTAACATGACAGTTTTCCCCCTCCCCCCTCTTTATTGATATAAAAAGGCCCCTTGATAGCCTTGATAACGGTTCCTGCATGGGACCTTGTAGTTGCTGTCAGCCATATTCCAGGTGAATCAAAGCGTGCGTGAATGTCAGCTCCTCTCAACTTGATGAAAAGGGCACATGGGAGAAATTTGCCTTTGAAACGGTTGCAGTTTGGTTACGTTTAGGCACCAAAAGTACCTACTGTAGTTCACTGTTGTCTTACTATTTTAACCCAAACCGTGATCTTTTCGTAAACCTAACCAAGACGTTTTGGTGCCTGAACCTAACCAAATTGTGACCGTAGTACTGCAAGAAAGCTTTTCTAACACGTGATTAATGTTGTGAAACGGTTTGGTTAGGTTTAGGCACCAAAAGTACTTGGTTAGGTTTAGGAAAAGATCATGGTTTGGGTTAAAATAATAAGTGTCACACGAGACACGAACAGTGGTCTCTTGGGTGAAAGCCATTCATCCACCCCGACCTCCTTGCCACGCGGACTTTGTCGCTCTTCATACTACAGCACCTGACTTCCTAAAGGCTTTCTGGCTTCTGAAAGCCTTCTGGCAGAAAACATTGAAATCAAACTTCTCCCATGTGCACGAAAGCGGGGGAAAAAACATCTCAACTAATCACCTGTGGCTGAATTACACATGGCTAATGGCTCAAAGCAATTGTTGCCAAAGCGACCAAGGTGCTATTCACCATCACGTACTTTAAACTGTACTGGTAAGCAGCTGACAGAGATGTGAAGCTGGAGTAGGAGAGGGCTACAGAGAAGGGAGTCCTGGCTAGAGCTGCTCTCAGTAATAGATCAGTTCAGACCGCAGATGCCCATTAAATAAACAAAAATGACCTCACTTGGACTGAAGCACAGTGAAAATACTGACCGTGCAGGAGACTTAAGTTGTGATAAAAGATGAGTTTTGTAACAATTAAAGAAAAAAAAGTCGTCCAGATGATAGATAATTTAAAGAGTGAGAAGCTGGGAGACTGTCTAATGAAAGAATAGAAGATTAAGAATGTATTTTTCTATAGTTTATTGTGAGAATATTTAAGATAATTTGAAAGTAAGGGCAAGTTGCCACTTCTTCAGTTGAACTGGGGTCATTATTTCACTTAAAAACCAATTATGCCCCCACAGCCTTCAAACGGAAACCCGTGTTCCTCATATGCATCCAAATGTCATGTTCCTGATAGCTAACGGTAGCCCCGAAGATTAACCTTTTCATTATGGGAAACCCGCTAGCTTGAGACAGACGCACCACATATTGTGCCTATAAACAACACATCGACATGTGACACGAACACACACACACACACACACAGACACACACACACACACAGACACAGGCAGGATATCTGTTCCCCATCATATTCTAGCCTTTAATGTGGACGGAGACACGACGGAGGTATGTCTATATTCAGATACATACACACGTATTATACATATTTACAAATAATGGTATACTACTAATAATAATTGATAACTTAGCGGTTAAGCTTAATAAATATATAACCTGAAAACCTGTATTGATTACATAGAAGAACTTCTTGTTATTGAGGTATTGCTATATGACATGTATCGCTGAACTAGATGACTATAGTGATTTTTTGGGGATTTTTTTTATTATTATTCTTTTTATTTCGTAATTTTTCCTTCTGTGTGGGTTGTTCCAGACAGGGCTTGTATGAAGGGGTTGCAGCAGAGATTGATTAGAGTTTCAGGCTGAATGTGTCAAAATGGATTACTGAAGGTTTAATCTTTGCAATTAAAGCAGAGTGGCAGGAAATCGTGCGAGTCACCCAACCTGAGTGCAGCAGCTAAACTGGATATACAGAATATGGAAATGTTCCTGTTCTGCAAGTGTAGATCAAACATTTTGTGAAGCTGCACTTTTATATTTGAAGTATTCATCTAATCTTCCAGAGTGACCTCAACAAAATCAACAAATGGCTTCAACTCCCAAAATACCTGCATTACACCCACCCAGTACTGGAGAACGTTATGGTCAAATGGAGCAAAACGATAAAAAGTGCAGAGAAGAGACATTTTGCCTATAGAACAGATCATCATACCACAGAGTAGTCTACGGGTGTTTTGTGATATTCAATTTTTTGTCTGCAGTCCCTCCGTTTAGATCAGAGGATAAATAGAAAATAGAGAAATGGTTGTGACACCAAAGGCTGCAGTGTCTTAATTATCCTGCTCCTAAAACTTCTTGTCCAATCAGAATTTAGACAGAAACCCCAAAATGCAGATCTCGGGTCAGTTTTGCTGGTCACTCGGCAGTGGTTTTTAGGGATAGTTGCTAATGAGCCCTTGTCTGGAACAGCCCAGGTATTAGCTTCTTTGAGGGATCGTATTACTACTACTCCTAGTATTATGATGGATATGATGACGATAATGATTGCTATCTATTGACTATTTCTATTTCTTCTTTATATGCTATTGATATATGTATGTTAATTGCAATGTATAACTCTCTTTATATATGTATCCATGTATGAATATAATGATTGACAGTAAATATGCATCTGTGTATGCAGCAGTGCACAGCTCTGTCTGGGAGGCAGTGAGCAGAAAACATCCAGCTTTTGATATGTAATGTAAGGCTCTTGATTTTTAAATTTTTTTTTTTTTAATAATCCTATGGGTGGTGATGTCAGTTATGAGCTACCAACAGTTGTAGGTCGTCAGTAGTACAAGACCTTTCACACAGTATGGTAGACCTGCTATATATTAATGTTGTCTGAGCTCTGTTTGTAGGCCTTGGGATTGTTTGGGCACTGGCCAAAGGAAGAAAAAAAAAGAGATAGTTGATTATTAAAGCTAAAAGTATATATACTGTTAACTGTTTCCCATTTGCAGTGTTGATCCTACCAACAGAGCTCGCTGCTCACTGTCTGCGCTGTGCGGTTTTGTTTAAATTGATTCACCAGGCAAAGACAGATCTGGAAACAAAAGCATACATAGTAGCCTATATACTCCCGTATAGCGCCTTATTCGATATACTACACCTATAAGATGATACATACCCCTATTGTATAATCCTGCTTACTATACAGTATATGATACCTGATACCTATTATAATACTTAGACACCCTTATAAGGTAATTTAGATAAGAGATGGTGGAGCTGTTGTTTTTTTCTGTGGCTGTGGAAGAGTTTGCTGTGGTCAGTAATGTGTTCCCATCTTGTTTTTCAGGGTGTTAGGAGAGTGCCACACACTCAAATGCTCGTTATCATTCAATAGTTGTTAGTTCAGGATATTTGCAAAAGCAGCTGGGATGGAAAATTAACATCAGCCACTAACCAAAGCTCGGTAAATCTTCACTTTGGCTGAAAAAGCTGTAGCTGGTGAACAACTGAGAGCTGGAATTTACATTAAATTGTGACTATGGCTGGCGTTTTTATATGCATTAGCCAGAGTGAAAAGTGGACACACAAATTGTCCATCCATGTTTGAATTCCTGCCTTTAAAGACACGTTGTAGTAAACTGTTCCAGCATTTGAGGGGAGGCTCCTCTTCCATTGTTGGAGAAAGGCCAGCATTGATGATATAACTGACACGCACAGAAAAAAGAAAAAGAAAACTTTATACCTGTGCTGCATATTCTGTGTGTGTGTGTTGTTAAAGGCGGGCGAATCAAGACACAAGCTAAAAGGGAGGCGGGTTCCTACTACTGTATCTCTACACGCAACACATCTCACATGGTCAGTTTTACCACAGTAGCTCAGATTTTCCATCTTCAACAGACTTGGTTTGCACTTTGTGTAACTTCAGTGTATACTTTGTCAGCCTACCTTGCCGAATGCGGTTGTTTGCCATTCATGCTGAAAAGGTGAGGAAATCAGTCCATACGACCTGAAGTTTGCTGGGCAGAGAACTTTGAGCCTGGTGCTGTATGACTCTTATTTCAATAAAACTTCAGTTTGCACATAGATAACAAATGTCCTGAGATGTGGGAGAGAGTTGGCATTAGCTTAATTAGTCTAGTCTAGTAATCTAACCTGAGTTTGTGCGTCAGTTCTGGTCATAACATCCTGCTGCAGTTTAATGAAACGACACTTCTCAGCTATGAAACAAGTTTCTGCTCATCCAAATATTCGTGACACCCCCCCACCCCCAGATACAGTTTGTGTCATTTGATTCCCAGCACCAACACACACATACACACACACAGCCACAAAAAATCTTAATTTGTCAGTTTTCAGTCAGTTAGATATTATTGGTTATATTTGAATTGTTTTCAACAACTCGGAAGAAGAAACCAGGGTTGTAAGAAGTGGAAAAAACAAGGCCTCTTTTTGTACTGTATTTTTACATTTGGTTTTATGTTTTGTTTTATCTTCTTGACTTTGTTTTCTCTTTTCTCCTCCCTGGTTGGAAGTTCATGATCTTACAAGTGGACCAAATCTCTTGAAAGCATTTAATAAACAGACTGTTTTAGAGAAAAATGTGGGTTTTCTTTTTCATTTATCCAAGCACACAATCCACATTACTGTCAAAGGACCCTGACATGACGTGTTGCTGGTGATTATGTTACAATAGTTATTCACCCCGAGGTTAGTTCATGAACGTTTGCTGTTGTAAACAATCAAAACACTTTCCAGTTTTAAGAACAACAACTGGGTACTTGGCATGGAGCAACTGTATCCACCATGGCTGACCAAAGAGTGATGTGTGTGTGCAGGAACACTACAGCAACCTTCAAGATGAACTACATTCAACAACAGGTTCCATGTACAGAGACAATAATCTGGTTAATTATCTTTTAAAGGATAGGTTTACATTTTTACAAGTCTGTCTTGGCACAATACTGACACGGACGTATGTACATTGAAACTTTCTTCCTCCTGTAATCATTCCTCCTGTTCATACTGGGAAATTAAGAGATCCCTTCCCAACATGTTTCCAATGTATGTGATGGGGGACAAAATTCACAGTCCTCATTCTGTGGAAAAATATTTTAAGGTAATGTGAGGCTTCAACAGTCTTCAGAAGATAACCCACTGCTGAAGCCTCATATTAGGAACTTAAAAGGTTGTGAAAAACCGAACCTCTCCTTAGTTTAATAGACTCATGAGACTTGTAATAAACTCGTAAACATAATTATAAAGGGTCAGATTAAGGGTCTACCTCTTTACATTCACTACATGGACAAAAGTATGTGGATACCTGAGCATTACACCCATATTCAATGATTGCACATCTAATTTCAAAGCCGTGGGCATCAATATGCTGCTGTAACGGCCTTCACTCTTATAGACTGTCCACAGGGTTTTGGAGCCTGGCTGCAGAGAGTTGCTGCCAGCCAGCGATGGCAGCTTGGGAGTGATGTTGGGCAATAAGGTGTTGGAGGTCAGGGCTCTGTGCAGGCCAGTCAAGTTCTTCGAAAGTACACAGAAGTATGTGTCCACATACTTTTGGCCATATAGTGTAGGTTTTTGTTTATTCTCAGGTTCTGATATATTCCAGTAAAACGGAAGTGAATGGAATAAATAGTTTGGTGATAAAAGCATTTAAAAATGAATAATCCACTGACCCTGCTATGGATATGGAATTGATATTCTACTCTTCAAGGCATTCTGCTAATATAAGGGGTGTTTCTATTATTCTGGCTCCCCTTATGTATGTAATTGAGGGTGAAAAACATAAATACCTCTCAATAGCCTACAATGCAATATGACGATGACACAGTTGTCAACTGAACTGAATATGGTTGAACTTCCCAGCGACAGGTTTTTATTGCAATGTCGACATGGAGGTTAGGGAGCTTTTTCACGTGTAACTAACCTACATACACGACCTTAGTACCCACTGTCAAAATTAAAGGCCGGGGTTTGCTGCATTTTGTTTAATAGACTTGTTTTTTTGTTTGTTTCCTCAGGGGACGTGATTTGTCAAACTAATGATTGGCAGGCTTTAATCGACGCAGGTGTGTCAGGTGCAGCGTCCTCGTGTTGGCTCACTGGCGTGTCTTCGTGGAAATGAGCCGTGATTCATGTGCTAATTAGCTTCACCTGTGCTTTCCCTGCTGCAACAAGTCGAAATACCTGCGTGAGAAACACACGTGTGAAATCTTTATACACGGGTATTGGGCCTACCTTGGTTTGACATTTTAAGAACTTAAAGTTAGTATCTGGTAGCCTATGTATTAGTTTTCCCTGTACCCTCTTCAGTATCACTAAAACAAAATATTATTTGCATAGTGTCTTTTTAAAGCTCACACAGTGATTACTACAGTTCCTCCTCGTGTAGACAGACGATACAGATGGGTGTTTGTAACTTTATTGTAGTCTGTGTTTTATTACCTGCTTCTTTACATAACAGTCCACTTTCTGTTTGTTTTTTTAACCTTAGGTAATCCAGTCGCGGCCCCGGATTGGCTGCCACCGCTGTGAAGGACACACTTACTGACCAATCGGCGCACTTTCCGTGTATCGCTGGGGGAAAGGGCGCTGCTGATTGGCTGCACAGGAGACGAGGGGGCGGTCTGCCTTAAGTAACTTGTTTGGAGTTCAAAGTGTATGATCAGCTTAAATTCTGATATTCCCAACACTTCATGGGAGCTGTCAAGCTCGAGTAAGCCTCAATCGGCCTCCTGAGTCCAGTTCGGTCTTTAAGCTTTATTCTAATATTGCATTTTGTGAGCTGCTGATCGGCTCTGAAACAATTTTTTTGGCCTAGTTGCAATTTAAAGGGGAAAAAACATGACTACAGAGATCCCAGAGATTTTCAGGGCTATTTTGGAGCATCCATTTACTCTCCCGAACTTTGACGAGAATGGTAAGTGGCTGTCAATTCAAACTCTGAAGTGGAGTTTGTTGGGAGTTTTGATTCAAGGTATATGCAGCATCGTGACATAAGAGTTTGTTTTTATGCAAAAAAGTCGCCGAAGCAGGATCACCGTTTTTAAAACTGTTTCTGCAGTGTCTGCAGACAACTGCGTGATTGTTGCGTAATCCCTGTCAGATGAGCAGATGGGGATTTGTGTCAACTGCTGGTCTGCAGGGATCCGCTCCCTTGCTTTTAGTTACCAGCTAGGGTTCATTAAATAAATTTCCCTCAGAAGCAGTGGCCTTGCAGACAATGCAGTGACTAAAGTATTTTGTCCAAAATAAAAGCATCTTTAGTGGACATGGGGTTGGGCATGTGGCGTGGTGACATCAGGGTGGAGCAGGGAAATATAGCAACTGATATTGTGATGTAGGACTACATATTGTTGGTGATTTATGTGATCATCATATTGTGCTGCATACTGCTGTTAAACAAAAGTGTCCTTTAACACCAACTGGATCCTAGCAGCTTTATCAGAAACACATGTTTGGTGGGTGTGTGTTTCCCCCTAAACAAATCCTGTCCTGTTAATCAGATAAAAGAGAACAGCTGAGAAGGAGAAACATGATGGTCCTTTTATTGTCCTTCTGATTGATGTTTTGGTACTGAGTGAATGTCTTGGTAACTGCTGATATAACCAGTCTGTGTGGATCTGTTTGTCATCTGCTGTCATCTGTCAGGGGTGTGTGTGTGTGTGTGTGTGTATAAAGGGACTTGTGGGCTTTTTAAGTCACTAGATGGCTCTGTTTGCCTTCCCTGTATACCATGGAAAGATAAATCCGATTAGGGTCAAGTAATTACATTGAGAGGTGTGCTGTTGCTGCAGGCCCCGTTTAATAGGACTGATTTCACAATCACTTCTGTTGTGTGCTTTGTTATAGGAGCTTCTAAAGAACCCCACAAAATGTATAATTAAAGACATGTCAATCCTCTTGACCCAAAGTGTCTTTGATGGTCATACAAACATGGGAGTGAAATTAAATGTTTTGATGAACTGCTCCTTTACTCCAGTAATTTCATTAAAGAATAAGAACATACAGCCAGCTGGCCTGCATGATCATAGGCTGCAGGGCATGCAGAGACAGTGTATCAGCAACTGTCAGTCAACACCGAAGTACCACTGACCACAATTGCAGTGAATGTGTGGCATGGTGTGACGCACACACACAAGTGATCAGGACAGAGCAGGTTTCATATTTCTCTGTGTGTGTTGCGCTAAGAATTTGCTATGTAGGCTTCATAATCATGGCTTCTTTATTTTTAGATTTTGTTGTTGACTGTAGCACCTGTGAGAAAAGTACTTAACATACATGCACTGTGAGCGTCACATTTGTTTATGTATATGATCTGGCATGGGTCCCGATATCTGTTCCCTGCGGAGTTTAGATTGCATTCACAGTGTGTGATATTTCCGCACATTCATTCGTGTTTAAAACTGCACAGTCATGCTGACGACAAAGCTTGTTTTCAGAGAAATCCATTCACTACTTATTAACTTTGCCAGACAGGGAAATGGCATTGAAGACAGTTTAAATTTGTTGCCATGGATCCGCGTGAGCCAAAACAGTCTGTCTTGTTGCTGTGTCTGGCCATATCTGCATCTGTTAGCTAAGTCACATGTACTATACCTTGACTATAAGCATCATATTATATGAGCACATTTTTGACCAGCACCTGAATTTTAAACAACTCTGTGTGATGCCTGAGGCAGAAAAGAAATGCAATGCGTCATAGAGAGAAATATTTGATTGTAGATTATGTGCATGGACTCATTTGTGATAAAAAATGTCACTGATTGGTTAAACAATCTACTGGTATTTCAGCTCTTTGACCTCTTGAAAAATGTAACTTGATGTATATCTGTATGTCTTTTGTGTATGTTTGCGTTTCTGAAACTGTCAGATGGAGTGTTTTTTTCGTAAAATAGCAGTTACACACAGCACATGATGTCAAGGTCAAATGGAAGTGGTTTTCTGTCTGCCTTGTTCTCTAATCTCTGCACAGTGCCCCTAAAACAGAGTGCCTGCAAACTTTATATAAGTTTGTCTTGTTTTTGTGATGTAGACTGCAGCATAGATTTAACTGTGTAGGGCTGTGCACTGCACACATAAGAGTTTACTTTACTTTGTACATACTGTACACCATTTATGGTGATTGTCATTTAGTATTCCAAGATTTTAAATGAGGTATTCATCAGGTGGTGTATCGAGCTCATGTGCACTCATTGTAGCAGCTGACCTTGAAAGCTTTGTCTCTCCTCGTAATGTTGTGCCAAAAACAGATTCTGTGTGAAACATACAAGCAGCATGGGAGGAAAACACCCCCTCCCACCACCACCACCATAAAACCTACAGTGTGCACCATGTTGTGCTGAGCTGCCTTATGCAATTTATCATACTGATGCCGGTGTAAAAACAGACTGAATAATCCAGTAGACAAAGAGAAACACATTGGATGATGGGGAAGATGCATCCTCTATTTAAATATATTCGTCTGTGAAAGAAAACAGGATGTACTTGTTTTTAGTACATCCTGTTTTGTAATACATCCTGGTTTGCTTTCTTTAATAAATTAAAATTAAATAAGAAATTGTTTTGAGTGGGATTTACCTAGTATTTAATGTGTATACGAACACATATTAGCACATCAGGAAGAACCAGACAAAATATTGCATGATTTTTTGGGTTAGCACAACATTGGCTTTTTAATTTGAACGCTGCACAATAAGCAAAACAAGCATTTAACTATTGGCTGAAGGTGAAAGGGCAGAAGTGCACGCCATCACCATCACCATGAAGCTGTTGTGAGACTGATCCAGTGCTGTATGTTCTGTGCTGTTGTGGTAACTGCGTTAGGACTCTGGTGTTAGACACAGATCATTGCCCTTGGGATGTCTGCTTGGCTGCAGCAATGAACACATAAGCACTGTAACTGAAACCTCAAGGTGCTTCTTCGGTATGTTCTGGACTACAGCACTCCCTGCCCGTTTCTGCGTGTGAGTGACATCGCGCAGCTCCATTGAACGGAGCCTGTATATATGTAGGGGGCGGCAGGGGGCGGTCAGCTGCGCTCTGATCCGGCATGTGAGGGGGGCGGTGTTGGTGAAGCAGCGCAAGGACATGCGTTGACTATATGCTGTATGTACTTCTTGGGCAGTGGTTTGCCAGGAGTTGAATAGTGAATTAAGTTGCAAAACAAAAATGGGAACAGGTATATATTTGTGAAGATAATGTGATGGCCCTGCAGAGAAATATTCATTGACTCTTAACTAACATTAATCATTCCTTACTGAAAGATGTAAAGCCTGTCTATCAGTGTTTGTGTATATATATATATATATATATATATATATATATATATATATATATATATAATATATATATATATATGCTATATATATATATATATATATGAGAAACATTGTTTAAAACCTAGAAAACAAACTTTAATGAACTGGATCCAAGTCGGGCTGTGCAGCTATATGTGACCTGTCACTCGTGACACGTTTTTTGTTTTTTTCTGATATTATGGAACATGTATAACTCGGTCAACCAATGACAGCTCGGGTAGTTGCGACGTGACGATCGCTATTGGCTCACCGCGGGAATCCCCGCACCCTCTTAATTAATATTCATAAACGTAGGACGCGGCCCGCCAATCAACGCAAAGGATGGGCGGGACTCTTTGACGCGGAGGAGAGGCTTGTTATGAATACCTCCTCATCCGCAAAACCTCCCGAGGAAGTGGGCCAGCGAGCTGCCGGTGTTGGACTTTGGTGGTCACACTTTTAGCGTGGATTTTAAACCATTGCAGACAGCCTGGGGCATCCGGTTGGATAACTAACGTTGCTGAGCAAACGGGAGTTTCTCTGGCAGTTAAACTACGTGGGTAACAACGTCAACAACAAGGGGGGAAAATGTCGGGAGAGCCGGTTGTCATCGCGGTGGAAACGGCCACTGGGGGCCCGAGTTCATTCCCGGTGGTTTTGAAGAAAATAATGGAAATGCCTCCGCCGAATATACTGGACGGCGACGACGGTAAGTGCAGGAAATTGCCGGAGAGGAAATTGCGAATAAATTTTTTTTTAAAAAAAGAGTTAAATCACGCGAAAGCAAATGGGTCTCATGACAATTTAGCCAACAGGGGATAATGTGTCGGATGTGTTAACATTATGTGCAACGACACTAACTTGAGTTCACGACGTACCCAGACCCAGGCCTCTCTTCTGTGATCCACCAATCGCCAAGAAGCAGCTGTGCTGAAAATGGTTCACCGCATACATACAAATATACACAACACGTTTATATCTGTTCACTGCTGAGAAGCATTTGATACAGTCAAAAACGGCGACATCTTCTGGTCTAATCCTTCCTATTACACTTGTATGGATGGATTAAATCTGAGACCACGATTAAGTAGTTAGTCAGAATACAAGTGGTTTTACTGCTTCCATACTATGGAATATTATATCACTATAAAAAGGTGTACTTGAAAACAGGGGTTTGTATCTGTAACCGCAGTTTTGCGTAAGTACTTTTGCCGCCGCGATTGTGAAAATGAGTTTGCAAGCCCGTGTCTGAATGCGCAGACAGAAAACAAAATGCACAAGTCTGCAAAACTTAAGCTTACAGATACAAACTTCAATGCACAAGTTTGCAGAATTAAGGTTGCAGATACAAACTTCAGTGTACAAGTTTGCAGAATTAAGGTTGCAGATACAAACTTCAATGCACAAGTTTGCAGAATTAAGGTTGCAGATACAAACTTCAATGCACAAGTTTGCAGAATTAAGGTTGCAGATACAAACTTCAATGCACAAGTTTGCAGAATTAAGGTTGCAGATACAAACTTCAATGCACAAGTCTGCAGAATTAAGGTTGCAGATACAAACTTCAATGCACAAGTTTGCAGAATTAAGGTTGCAGATACAAACTTCAATGCACAAGTTTGCAAAACTACGGTTACAGATACAAACCCGTTTTCAAGTGCGCCTTTTAGAGTGATAAAATATTCCATACTATACTTGCTGGCATCGGAACAACTTTGAAAGGCCGATACCGTGCCGAGTAGTCCGCTTCGAGCCTAACACTAGACCCGCTTAACCATCCAGACTTTTATTCTAGACACAACCCCTGATTTTAAATGCAGTTTTGGTGACAGAAAGTTCCCCCTTTTCCAGTTGCAAGTCGCATGATTTTAGTATTTTGTTGACAGAAATAAACAAGTTACAAATATGTGTAGGAAAGTGCGCGACCTGTCAGAAGTCTGTGCTAAAAGGTGTCGGTTGCAAATGTGGCTGTACGCTAGTTAAGACATACAGCTGTTTAGTGCATCTAATGTTTTCACTGTAGTAAAATCATACATTGTCCTAACTGTGTTGTCCAGAAAACATTTTAGTAAAACTTGCATTGGATGAATCTGAGGGCCATCCTAAAATAGTGTGCACTTTCTTTTAGCAATTTGGATTCATATTCATATATATATATATATATATATATATATATATGCGCTACTGCACATTGGACTCATGAGGACTCAGATGAGCATTAAGTAGTTTGTGGAGGATTTCTTTATGTAGGTCCAATCATAAGTTTTCCACATTTGCAATAGATTACAATAAAAATATGACTTTGAATGAGAAAAACAATGCGACACCGGTATCCAGACAGACTGATGAACCTCCGCAAACGCTGAGATGTTCTGTTGCAGCTTGCAGTTGAGAATTGCATTTATTATCTTTTGCAGTTGTGGAAACTTACGACCGGCTCCTTTACTATTGAAAGGTGCAGTGGAAACTTAGTGCTTAGGTTTGGTGCCTGAGGGACATTTCTGGGTGGCGTTTCTTTGGAGAGGAAAAACAAATGTCCTACCTCCTTTTTAACTTTAGATTGTGCTTTGCTTGAGCACTTTTCCTGTCGATCTCCATAAGATTAGACACACAACTGCATTCTGATTATGGGCCATCGTGACATTTCTGTGAAAACTGTCTATCTTATATATAACTGTGTATCTTTCCTGTGTTTCAGACACCGATAAGGAAAAGCTGGGTCTGGGAGATAATGTTGACCTGGACGGAGGAGGCAGCGATATGGGTCCTTCAGCCGCCCTGACCCCCGCTATCTGGGAGAAAACCATTCCTTATGACGGTGAAAACTTCCACCTGGAGTATATGGACCTTGAGGAGTTCCTCATGGAGAATGGCATCCCCACGTTGCCTGACGGGGACTGCCTGAAGGGCAGCCCAGAAGGAAACGCTGTTAAGACAGAGAAACTAAAGGCCACCCCCCCTGCACAGATAAAGGTCACCAAGCCAGCAAGCGCGTCTCCACTGTCCCTGCTTCCCATTCAGGAATTGGACAAATGTGAGGAGGAAGTGGTGATCATCACCAAGGGTGACTCTGTTATCTGTGATGTTATTGCAGGTGAGTGGATGTTGGAGGATCAGAGACTAGAGGGTTGCAGGGTTTCATTAAACTCTTGCTGAGTATGTATTTTACAAGGCAGAAAACCAGATTTTTGGGGTTAAGTGAGATGACTCTCAGCAAGTAGTTTAAACCCTAGTGTCTTAGAATGGGAGCCAGGGTTCAACAATTTACTGTGTCATACAGACCTACATTTAGAAACAAATTGACCTAGTCAGAAGATTGAAATGTGCTAGCATCAATGAACAGTCTTCAATCCATATATTATTTCTACTGAACGTTGGTTACCTAAAAAACAGATTTCCATATTACAATTATGTGCATTTATTTCACTCTATCCCAGATGTCAGGTAAACCTAATCTGCTGCGACACTGGAGTGATCTCTGGATGTCAGAGTATCCTGAAACAGGCCATGGGTGGTAGTGGTTGATGGGGTGACAGAAATAGATGCTGGTGCTGCTGCGTAGCGAAAATAGTTTATCAGCAGTCGGTACACGTGGAGATGTCAGAACACTCACTCACCCCTCATACACGGTAGAGTTCAAGAAAAGCAGTACTAGATGTAGCCTTGGTGCCATCACCTGTAAACCAGCACTACCTCTTAATTTATCACTTAGAAGCTGGCTGATTCCCTGTGAAACACCCACAAGTTAAAGCATAGAGAACGACTTTAATACCAGTAACCCGTCTCAGGTTTTCTGAACAAATTCCAGAAAATAAGTAATTTTTATGACCATTTAAAAATGTTTGTGTTAAGCTGGAAAGAAACCAAATATTGATTAAATTTTTTTTTAAATGTATGCTTTCATTGTTCTGACAGTGTCAATGACCTTCAGTTTCACCTGCAGCTATCTAATATTTCAGTTCTCCTCTTCTGTCTGCTCAGAAGTGACTACTGAAGAGGACAGAGTGACCCCTGAGCCCATCAGCCCTGATGATATTGAGGTCGATGTGAACTACGAGCCGGATCCCACTGATCTTGTCCTGTCAAGTGTGCCTGGAGGCGAGCTGTTTGACCCCCGCAAACACAAGTTCTCTGAAGAGGAGCTCAAGCCACAACCGATGATCAAAAAGGCCAAGAAGGTGTTTGTGCCTGAAGAACAGAAGGTATGCTGGGAGAGAGACATGGGCAGCAACAGTCACGCAGTTTGTTTCACTGTGTTTGTGCGTAGTCTGTTTAATAGACAGGAAAACTAAAGCATAAAACAGAGCAGGTTTTTATAATAAGGAATTTTACATTTGAAAACATTTGCTGTTTTCCAGAATCTTGGAAATTTGATATCATCATAAAATAATATTTCTTTAAAGAAATGGGGCAGTAGATGCGTGCATGAGTGTCTGACTTGCTGTGTAGAAATCAGGTCACAGTGAAGCAGTTCTGACGACTCACAGTGACTCAACAGTTTGATAATCTTCAAATTGATGTTTTCCTTCCTTTCCCAGTCCGCCTGAGCAAACAGGTTTTGTTGACACGCACAAAGGAGTCTGGCTGTCGGCCATATTACGCACTAAGCTGTTTTCAGATTTGGTGTGCGTGTTGGTAATAAGATGCATAAGGCTGTTAAACTAGGTTACCTTAGTAACCGAGCTCAGAAAGTCTAGTCTGGTGTTGTGTTTCTTTGACTCAGTCCAACCCCGCTGCTTCTTTCTCCTCCACCTCTCCAGGATGACAAGTACTGGCAGAGAAGGCAGAAGAACAACGTGGCCGCCAAGCGCTCGCGCGACGCCCGCAGGTTAAAGGAGAACCAGATCACCGTCCGAGCGGCTTTCCTGGAGCGCGAGAACACAGCGCTGCGGTCAGAGGTCGCCGAGCTACGGAAGGAGTGCAGCCGCTACAAGAACGTCGCGGGGCGCTACGAAACCAAATTCGGACCACTGTAAGGGACCATGAACGGCAAATACACAAAACTGTAAACGGACATCCACATAGCAGACAGCATCAGTCACTTTGTTTTTACATGTCAGGTTACAGACATTGACAGTTACCAAATCCACTCTACCGCTGAGAAGACGCTGTTTGACCGCTGTGTGTTATGGAGGAGGAAGAGAGGGAGGGAGAGTAATACACCCTTTGAGACTAACACAGCCACGTGGGTTAAATCTGAGTGGGTGGTTGATCTGAAAAAGTAGACCCTCCTCCTGACCACAGCTGGGTCAGACACTCCCGGGCTATAATGATACTATTATAAATGGGAATATCATGTAATATATGACATTTTTGACTGACTCATCCTACAAAGAGAGTCGTAATGTATATGAGTATGGAGCTACAGCTGTTTGATGTTGACCTTTCTCCCTCTTCCTCCCCTCGTCATTCATCCTTGTTCTCTTCTCTTTCAAGTGAGGTGCCGGAAGACCAATAGACAACAGTTGATTTATTCATTTATTTTTTCTAATGAATAAATAAATCAAACCAGAGGGGATGGTATGTGAAAATAGTAGAATCGATCAGATGAAGAAAAGGATAAAGAGGAGGGCACGTGTGAGGGCGTGACTGCTGTTGCCATGGAGATGTAATAGCATGTAAAGACCCGATATCTGGTTTTTCTTTTTTCATGAATTTACCATCCATGTGAGTGAGAGGATATTCAAGTGCTTCTTCAGTACACCTCCTTTTATGAAGTGTACTATTATCGTGTTTTGTACGCCTTTGGCCGAAAGAGATCATTTGTGATGTTTATTTTGGAGAAACTGGGTTTTCTTTTCTTTTTTTTTTTTTAAATGAGATAGGTAGATACTTGGGTAGCAATTGGTGGGTTGTTAGTCATTATTAAAGTATTGTAGAAATAAACTTATTTTTCCAGTTCTTTTAACGAATTCTGAAACCCACTTGTCCGTTTTTATTTTCATTTTGTATGTTATGTAGCGGATTGTGTGAAGAGCTGGGCTTTTCTTTGCCCACATAAACGTGACTGTGACATTTCCAATAATGTAAGCTTCTTCAGGGGATTACAGTGACGTGGCAGAAAAAAGTGCAGCCATGTTCACTTCTCTTTATGTACAAGTACTCATTACCATCAGCACAGAGCTGTACATTAGCGCTCTCTGCTCTCCATGTTTTCAGTGTACTGTTATGTCTCACTGTCACTCTCGTGCCGTATTTGTCACCGAGTAGGACGCCCGCCTTGCTCTCTGCAGGTCGTCAATGTTGACTCGTCCATTTACGCTTCAGAAGTGTCGTGTGTAGAATCCACTGATGCATGTACTGTAAATAGTTGTAGCCTAAAATTATACTTTCTAGACTTCCAACTCAGATACAGTACAAGTCAAGTTTTTGAACAACTGTTAAAGTTTTGGATAGATAAAGCAATGAAATTGTACACTTATTGTAAATTCCCTAAATGTGAGTAAATGTGAATCTCTCCCTGATGAGCTGACATTTGCCTCCTGAGTGTTTAACATCTCAAAATGTGTGTTTAAGGCAGGCTCTCGGATGCTAACGGGACTTAAATCAGTGCCTTATTAAAGGCATACAGCGCTACCATCAGCTATGTGAAGCATGTCATCTGCTAATTAAAGTAATGAAGCTCATATTTTCTTATTATTCACGATATATTGCTTGAAATGAACATTAACAAAGCTAGGTATTTCAAAACGTTTGACTTGGCGTGTATGCACATTTAGATTGTGTCAACTGTTACGTTTTTAGGACGTGTTGGTGGACACATTTATCAGACTTTATTACCCAACTTTTCTTGTTCATCAGTGTCTGAACGTCTTTGGCTGTTCTTTCTGAGGCTTGTAAACTGGCTGGTTTTTTTAAAATTATTTTTTGACAAACCAGGAAGCCTCAATAGGTGCAGACTGCATTGGGGCATCTTCTTTCATGAGCAAGGAAACCCCAAATCTCTTCAAGCCATTTCAGTGCAGTTTACAAGGAGTAGTTTACATTGTGTAACAGAATATCCAGAATTTAGAGTTGTGATTTAAACCCAGGATTATTTTACTGTCCAATTCTGAGAAAAGGGGGTGAGCTGTTGTTTTTTTCTTTCGCTGCTGTGCTTCCATTCATAAACATAGTGACTTTTTACCAAAATAAATTGAATATTATGGTCTCTTTTTGGGGGGAGAGGGTTTCCATGTGTGAAGAATGTAAGGAGAAAATACTCTTCTCAAATAAAGTTTAAACTAATTATTTTTTTCCACATTTTCCAACATAAGGTCTCAGATGTGTAATTTTGAGATTTCAATGTTAAGTATAATTCTGACATTAATTATACTGAGCTTCCGGAGTCATTTTAATCATTTTTAATGCTGTCTGCTATAATGGAGATTGCATCTGCCTTCTATCTGGAACAGGTCAATTTGTTAACTTTGAGGGGTTGTTTTTAACCTTCCTGGTTCCATCTTTGTAAAGAAACATCTTGGCATTTTGAGTGTGGCTACCTTTTGTGTCTTGTATATACAATATGTAAAAATAAAGCCTTGTTGAGAAAGTCTAAGTGTCGAGCTCTTTCTTTAGATTCTAGCAGCGAGCAGGTCATTTAGAAAACCTAAGTCCAGTCTAAATAAATTAAAGCTCAGATCCACAGTGAAGTCCAAAATGAGATGAAAGCAGGCTTAAAAAGTTGTTTGTTTGAGTCTGGACTCAAGGCTGTTGCACCAATCAGAAGACAATACAGAAATATGAATACCAGACTATCTTCTGATTGTAATATGTAATAAAGTAATTGTATTCATATTTCTACCATTTTATCTTAGTGTAGTCCCACTGGATAAAGCCTGGTTGAGCAGTAAGATATCTTTAAATGTTCGATAAGTCCAATTTTGTTTTAATGCTGCTGGATTATAAAAAACACTTGAGTAGCCTAATGTTTAGTGACTATTAATATCAAGCACTGTGTGAACATGGGCAGGCTTATAACATTAAAAAAAAATAGTATTCTTGAGTATTAACATTTAAAGCAGAAGGAAAATGAAGACAGAAATATAAAAGAGAGCTTTATTGACAAGTCAAAAAAAATTTGTTTCTTGAGGTTTCAAAGAAAATCTGCAAAAGCTGAATAACTAAATCAGGGACTGGGCCGTGGCATCTTCACCTCTTCTTGAAGCCATACTTCTTCCTTTCATAAAACAGATCTGTTTTGGAGCTGCCCAAATTCACAATCTTAGGACAGCCATCTCGCTGTAAAGGAAACAGAAAGAGGAGGAAGAAGCCCGTTTAAAAAGCTGGACAGTTCTTGTATTTACGGTAGGTTTCAGTTTAAAAAGTGATGTTCATTTCCTTAAGGCTAGCTATATCATAATAAGTAATGCGAGGTAACAAAAACCTCACAAATATGGCCTGGTCAAATCCTTACACAGACGACAAGTGACAGGTAAAAAGAAGTGAAGTGTGCTTAAAGACACTCACATCTTTCTCCTGGATGGTGCACTCTTTACAGTAGTAGGCATCAGATACTCCGGGCCCTCCGCAGATGACACAGCGTCCCTGATAGGAGCCATAGTTACACTCATCACAGATGCGCACCAGCGTGCACGGCCTCACGTAGGAATCACAGATGACACATTTCCCATCACCTGAGAGAGATAAGACAAATTGATAAAACATTTACCACCGTTGAAGGATGAAAACAACGCAACAATTCTTCCACAGCTGCAGTATCTGATTGATAATTTGGTCTATGAAATAAACGGTATAAGCACAAGTCCTCCTAGAAACGACCCACAATGAAATATCTTTGAATCGCTTTCTTTTCCAGCAGCCAGGTAACAAATTCCACTATAATGTGAAGCTGCTGTTTACAGCAAACACTTTGGATCTTTACTCGAAATATTAATACATGTGTATCACAAAACTACAATCAGATGGATGCTTGTAGGAATGTCAGAGGTTTAATAACAACAACAACATGGAAGTAAATAATACAGGTTAGTATGGCTGTAATATGTATGTCAGTATAAGACATGGACCTACACTCCTCTTTTCAGCTGGGAAGGCAAGGTTGGCTTTTGTTTGATTAAATGCTTAAGCAGACTTTAATAATTACTTTAAGCACACGACGGTTAAAACGCTCACTTTGTTGCATCAGTCACAGATGGAAACACTTACATTTCTCGCAAAGTCTCCCGATGGCTGAGGAATGAAAACAAAGCAGTCAGTGTCGTCAGGCCGGCTGATTCAGAGTCAACATAACATTTCCGTTCCTCACATTTACAGTTAAGGTCATTACTTAATGCACTTGAGAGATATTAGACCTGTGAAACATTTCTGAGCTAGCACCGTGGCTAACGCAGCTTCTCAACGAAGCCCGCGCCACGGCCGTTAGCTCGGCAGCTAACGCTACCTCGAGCCCGACAAACAAAGGCGGCGTCGAGGCCGCGAGCAGAAACAACGGCGCTCGGTAACGCGTGAAATGAAGCGGGGTCAAGACGTACCGACACCGGCCTGTTTCCTGCAAAAGATCAAATCTGGGTGATGTTTAGCCATCGTCGGCTAACGTGAAGCCAGCGCTGCGTCGACTCTCACCTTTGACCGGTGAGCTGCGCGTGAGGGGTTTCTTCATTACCGCCACCCAGCGTCTCCAGGGAGACACGGCACCCTGCTCCGCACACACACACACACGCACACGCGCACGCACACGCACACACACGCACACACACGCAAAACACGCACGCACACACACACACACGCACACACACGCACACACACACATACGCACACGCACGCACACACACACACACGCACACACACATACGCACACACACGCACGCACACACACACACACACGCAAAACACGCACGCACACACACACACACACGCACGCACACGCACGCACACACACATACGCACACGCACACACACATACGCACACACACGCGCACGCACACGCACACACACGCAAAACACGCACGCACACACACATACGCACACACATACACACACACCTTTCTTATTGTATAGATAGATAGATAGATAGATAGGTTCTTTATTGATCCTGTGAAAGTAAACTTTGTTGTGAGCTCATGTTAATCATCTATTCCTAATCACGTTTGTACACTTATTGATGTTTAGTAATTATATGATTGTGTATTTACTTCAGTTGGTTAATAGTCCCAGTTCTACTCATGTCTCTACTCTTGAACTCTTATCTGGTTTCATGTCTTCAGGTTTTGTGTGAGTCAACGTGAGGTCAGAAGGTCAGCTCCATGGTACAGAGATGTTTTGTGGTTTCCAGATGTGCGTTAAAGGTCTTAGTATGTTTAAACCTATCGAGCCATGTAACACTGACCACTGGAAAAGAGTTTCTTTGCCTCCAGAACACTATAAAAGCTGTATTCTTGTATCTTCTCTTCTCTTTGATGACTCCTGTTGTCCTATTGTACAGTAGATTTTTGTTTCTTGTCTTTTGTTCAGTTAAAAGACCACAAGCAGTTTTTCCACGACAATCCCCCAGAGGGGAAATTGTTGTGTTGCAGCAGGTACAGAATAAGATTTGAATAAAAATAAAAATAAAAATGTACCTAACCTAAAATAGAATAAACCTAAGTTAAACCTAAATTGGAATTAAATTAACTTAGGTTAAACAAACAGTTAACACAATATACAGTACAATAAACACTACAGTTTACACTGTACAATACAATACAATGTACAAATACGCAACAAACGGAAAAAAAAATACATTATAATAATTTATTCTCCTCTAAAAACTGAATTGTACCTTTATAGATAAAAAAAAAAAGTCGAAATTAAAGAAATATTTTCCTCATCCTTACAGTTTTGTAAAAGTCAAGCATGCATTTAAATTGCACCTCGCATGGGTACATTTTCAGCTTTTATCAAACGTGTGACGATCCAAATTAAATTAAATTAAATTAAATGCGTCGCCCTTGAAGGACCTGCGTGACGTCACCGCGGACCGACGCGTCTTTTGTCGGTGAACAAAATGGCAACGTACTGTCTGACTGTCGCCCGGCTCCAGGTAAGTCAAGGAAATTTTGCTAATTGTGCCGCATTTACAGGCCAGTGAAGGATGTCACCGGCCCTTAGATTTCACAAATCCAGTGTAGCGTCAACCTGACGCGATTCAAGCTCCGAGAGCGGCTGCTGGGGAGTCTGGTGTTTAAAAGCAAGGTTAACCACAAGGTTAACCTTCCCCCGGCGTGCAAAAGACAGAACACATGTTTATTAAAATACAGCAAAACGCGGTCTCACCCATTACATTTTGGGACTGCTCCAAGAGAAAGTAATTCAGTCAGTCTGTTGCAGCTCACTTTGATGTCCACATCCAGCTGGTTGATCTAGAGGAAGCAGAACACCCTCTTCTAATACTGGCATAATAAAAATGAAAAATCGCATGTTGTCTAGTTCGTGGCATTTTCAGCTGGCATTGTAAAGTGTTTCATAGAAAGTACCGCATTTTGGTTTGCACCAATAGAAAGTGAATAATAAACATCTACACGTTGCCCGGCCTCAGTTTGAACCCTTCTTTGGCTCTGTGATTGATGTCTAATGATGTATTAACACTTTAATTAGCTCCTTAAATGACTGACAGCAGCTCTTCGCTATTGGCACCTTGACAGCAAAAGCCAGCTGATTTAATGGTTGTAGGTTCAGCTGCTCACCGTCTTCACTTCTTTCACTGAACGACAGCTAATCTTTAGCACATATTGACTGATCGTTGAAGACCTTCTTTGATAACTAACTAATTAACTTAATTATTTATCTATTTGGAGGGAGTCTACTGAACAGTCTTGCTCTTTTCACTTTGCTTTACAACCTCACATTGGTACATATTCAAGTCAGAGCTGCCTGTAGAAGAGGGGGGTGTCACTGTGTTATCTGACGCTTGAGAGCAGACTGCAAAACAGCATTGCATTCACAGGCTAACTTCCCATTATGGAAGTCATTTTTTCCCACATCAATACGATTTTTAGGCACAATATTTTCCGTATCTGCTCTTTCAGCTGTATTCCAAGAAGATTTTCAATACAAAATTGATACAAAAATGTACAAAAATCGTTTTGGGTGAGGGGCTAATCTGTTTGTTTAAGCTCTGGCTCAGGCTTCACCCACAGATCTGCGATTATGCTCATCTGTGTATGTTTTTGTTGTTGTTGTCTCCAGCTGGTTCTGGGCCATGGTGCACGGCGCCTGCATGTATCAGCAGCTTACAGAGCCAAGGCCAATGTGTCCATGAGCCACTTTGAGCCCACTTCCTTCGTTAACTATGAGAAGCTCCAATCCAGCATTGACATTGTGCGAAAAAGGTCGGTGTTCTCCTCGTCTACTCTGCATTTGCTCTGGCTCACATCTCTGTTTTCTCACAACACTCCCTTATCTGTGTGACTGTTTGACCTCTAGTGTTTGTTTGTCCTTTACCACAGTTTTTCATCATAGTTGTAGCCTTAACCAACTCTTGTCAGTCAGCCTGACTCACAGTGCACTATCTTCTCACTTCTAAAGCCTTAATATTTATCTTGAATATACAAAAAATGTCAGTATATTGTATCTGCATAAACTCAAGTGTCTTTATTCTTCAGCTACTTTTCATTGGTTACTTTTATATTGTAACTGCATTCTCATCCTCTGACCTGTTCCCTGCTCAAACCTCCCCTCAGGTTGCAGCATCCTACTACGAATAAAATGCCGTTTCATTTTTTTCTGTCCAGGCTCAACCGGCCTCTCACCTTGTCAGAGAAGATCGTGTACGGCCACCTCAATGACCCCCACAACCAGGAGATCGACCGCGGTCGCACTTACCTGCGCCTGCGTCCCGACCGTGTGGCCATGCAGGACGCCACGGCCCAGATGGCGATGCTGCAGTTCATCAGCAGCGGCCTGCCGAAGGTGGCCGTGCCCTCCACCATCCACTGTGATCACCTGATCGAGGCCCAGATCGGAGGAGTGAAGGATCTGGCCAGAGCAAAGGTGAGGGATCTGGTTTGTTTACGGTAATGATACTAATGTTGTAAGGACTTGTTAACATGTGTTGTCATCATGGTTATTATCCTAGGAAGTCAACCAAGAGGTCTACAACTTCCTGTCCAGTGCTGGGGCCAAATACGGAGTTGGCTTCTGGAAACCAGGCTCTGGGATCATCCATCAGGTATTATTGCTTAAAGTTTGGATGTACTGCCTGGAAGTGACAGTCAAGCCACTGTCATTTTAGCGCAATAACATTTAGATTTCATACACAAACAGATCATCCTAGAGAACTACGCCTACCCAGGAGTGATGCTAATTGGCACAGATTCCCACACACCAAACGGCGGTGGGCTTGGTGCCATCTGCATCGGCGTTGGAGGAGCAGACGCTGTAGATGTCATGGCAGGAATCCCCTGGGAGCTCAAGTGCCCCAAGGTTAGCAGAATATAATATTTTGCACACATTCTGGTGTCTGTGCAGAGCATCTTTTCCTTACTACAAATAACTCACCGATCTCTTCCTCAAAGGTGATTGGTGTGAAGCTGACAGGCACCCTCTCAGGCTGGACGTCTCCTAAGGATGTCATATTGAAGGTGGCTGGCATCCTGACAGTGAAGGGAGGCACTGGAGCAATTGTAGAATACCACGGGCCGGGAGTTGACTCCATTTCCTGCACTGGTCAGTAAAAACAGCCTTTTTCAACCCGACTTCATTACACTTGGATACCTTTTTTTAAAAATGTATTTAACTGCTCAGCTGTTTGGCTCATGTTATATTCATCTGTATTGTCGTGTGATGTGTCTGTATTATCGTGTGCAGGAATGGCTACCATTTGCAACATGGGAGCAGAGATCGGAGCCACGACCTCCGTGTTCCCCTACAACCACCGCATGAGGACCTACCTGGAGAAGACTGGACGTGGACGTATGTTTAGGGCTTTGGTTCTTAATAATGTCATACAGTTTTTTAATTTTTAGCACTTTGCACAGATTTTTTGCATTAGATTTGGACATAGAAACCGTTTCACCTCCTAACAAATGAAAGAAAGATGCCAAGTAATCAAGATTACAAGCGAAAATATGCAGACAATGAAATCAGAGGAAGTAAAGGCCTCTTTTTATAAATGAAAGTTTGGTGTCTTGTTAGAGCGTCTCAACACTCCCCCTCTTGTTTCTTCGCAGAGATCGCCGCCCTGGCTGATGAGTACTCCGACTTGTTGGTACCAGATGAAGGCTGCGAGTATGACCAGGTCATCGAGCTCAATCTGGACGAGGTCTGTCTATTTTTAAAATTATCTTTTGGTGTGTCTGCCTTCATTGGATAGTTCAAGGTGGAGAGCAACAGGAAATACATGGAGGGGGTGACATGAAACAAAGGTCTCTGGCCAGGGATCACTTAACACGCCACTCTGATGATTTATGAGGTGAAGCCCAGAGGGAGAACCTGAACTTTCCACATAAAATTGAGAATTTGATTTACATTGTATAGTATTTTTATAGCCCACTAGAACCCAGACTGTTTTATACCATTTCCATCTATTCTGAGATAAGTGAAATAATAAAACACCTGGACTGAGACTTACTTCCACTTAGTTCTGTAAAGTCAAGAAAGTTATGGGTTGTTAGATGCAGGTTTTGGTGGGAAATGGAGCTAATAAGACTCCCGAGGGTCTGTTATCAATACTGCAAAACTGTTATATCTCACAGAATGTTTCTATACATCTCTAAATACATATTGCACCATTACAGTTAAACGTGACTGTCATAAATTGCTGCAAAACGTATGCATAAGTGAGAGGTTCACTTCACAGCTTCAATCAGAGTTTGGTTTATTTGAGAATAACTGAGTTCCTTGAATGTTGTGTTGTTTCTTTCTCTAGCTAAAGCCCCACATCAACGGACCCTTCACCCCTGACCTGGCTCACCCTGTGTCTGAAGTAGGTGGTGTTGCTGAGAAGAACGGATGGCCGCTGGAGGTTAAAGTCGGTAAGAGCTGACCAGGGACAGATAGCTGTAGTTATCCACCTGCTAGTTCCCGTGCTACATGTCAGAATGTGCATGAACATTACCAGCAGTTTGTTTTCAGCGAGATACTCTCTGAGATTCTGTCTGGCCCCTTTTCCCCTTTAGGTCTGATTGGCAGCTGTACCAACTCCAGCTACGAGGACATGGGCCGCGCTGCCTCTGTGGCCAAGCAGGCTTTGGATAAAGGCCTGAAGTGCAAAGCTCAGTTCACAGTCACCCCCGGCTCCGAGCAGATTCGTGCCACCATCGAAAGAGATGGATATGTGAGTGTCGGTGCACAGAAAAAGCAGCCCTTCCGTAAACTGATGATTTAGCTCCGGGTGATGTGACCAAAAAGTGTTTGTGTCTTCCTGTAGTCAAAGATCCTTGGTGATGTTGGAGGCGTGGTCCTGGCCAACGCATGCGGACCCTGCATTGGACAGTGGGACAGGTAGGTGACGCCGTAAGTTTGGAAGTGTTTGTGCCATAACTTAGTGTCAAAATAGTTCAATTCGACTTTAGGTGTTTTGTTAAAGGGAACATATTGTGTTTGTTTGCATTCAGGCAAGATGTGAAAAAGGGAGAGAAGAACACAATCGTCACTTCCTTCAACAGAAACTTCACTGCCAGGAATGATGCCAACCCTGCAACACACGCCTTTGTTACCTCCCCTGAGGTAAACGCACACTAAACAAATTCACACTGCTAGATGTTCAACACTTGGTTTGTTAGTTGTGATGGTGCCAACTCGCACGTTACATTTTCAAACCAAATGCCTTCCATCTCCTCCTCTTCCTCAGATCGTCACTGCCCTCGCAATCGCCGGCACATTGAACTTCAACCCAGAGACAGATTATCTTACAGCCCCCAACGGTGAGAAGTTCAAGCTGGACCCGCCCAACGGAGATGAACTACCTGCTAGGGACTTTGACCCGGGCCAGGACACCTACCAGCACCCGCCCGCTGACGGCCTCAGCCTTAAGGTGGACGTCAGCCCTGAGAGCAACCGGCTACAACTGCTGGAGCCATTTGACAAATGGAGCGGGAGTGATCTGGAGGACATGAAGGTCCTCATCAAGGTCGGGTCTTTGACATGGCATCCCCCTGTACAGTTTGTCTTTAAACGCTGTCACTGCAGCTGTGAGTGGAAATGTTTTTAATTTTCCCTTCCTGTATCCACAGGTGAAAGGAAAATGCACCACAGACCACATCAGTGCTGCTGGACCTTGGCTGAAGTTCCGCGGCCACCTGGATAACATCTCCAACAACATGCTGATCGGCGCGGTCAACAGCGAGAATGATGCCATCAACAAGATCAAGAACCACCTGACAGGGGAGTACGGAGGAGTCCCGGATGTGGCCCGTCACTACAAGGTGAGCACCGCAGAGGGGAAAGGTACAGGTACCGGATTATTGGGCCAAAGCTGCTCTTTGGCAGCACACAACTACTTACCTCAGTCCTTTAGCATTGCTGTGAGTTTAAATTTGGATTCACAGACTGGAGTGGGCCTCCATCAAACCTTTCACTTTTTCTTCTGCTACAATTTATTCATCCTGTTGTGCTTAGGCCAACGGTGTGTCCTGGGTTGTGGTTGGAGATGACAACTATGGTGAGGGCTCCAGCAGAGAGCATGCTGCGCTGGAGCCCAGGCATCTGGGAGGAAGAGCCATCATTGTCAAGAGCTTCGCCAGAATTCACGGTAGAATAACTGCTGAAGACGGGGTGTACTTCAATATATGAAAAGAAGTCTTAGAAGGCCCATTTGGCCAATGTCCAGTGAGTCATTTTATTGTTTTTTCCCCTCGTGTCCTCAGAAACTAACCTGAAGAAGCAGGGTCTGCTGCCACTGACCTTCAGCAACCCATCAGACTATGACAAGATCCGCCCTGATGACAAGATCTCCATCAGAGGACTCAAAACCTTCGCTCCAGGAAAGGTGAGCGGGCATTACAGCTGAAAAAACGACCTGCTTCCAGTTTGTTGTGTTCTCCTGACTTTTTTAGAGCTGTTAATGATGAGAAATTCTTCTCTTCCTCTCGTTGTCCTCAGCCTCTTAGTGCAGTCGTGAAGCACAGCGACGGCCGTGAGGAGACCCTGGAACTGATCCACAGCTTCAACGAGACACAGATCGAGTGGTTCAAGGCGGGCTCCGCCCTCAACAGGATGAAGGAGCTGCAGCATTGAAGAAGAGGAACGAGGAGAAAAAATGTGGAGGTGGAGGATTATCAGGGGGAAAACAGGGTGGTGAGGATTGTGGGGAAGAAGGGGGATGAAGAATGTAGATGCTGTTAATGATTGTTCCATCATCTGCATTTGCACACAGTTTGGACTGAAGTAATGCATCGCTATACCTCAATTTCAGTGCTGTCAGCAGATTACTTTAGACTAAGTGCCAAGCCAGTGTTGCTGAAGGAACAACAGCAGCTGCTCTGCGGTCAGATATTTCTCAAATCTAAAGTATTTGTCAGTGTGTAGTGTTCTTGAAGGTACTGCAAGCTGCTATGTTTTAAAGTCAAACAGAGATAACTGGTTAGAAATCAGTCTATTGTAAAAACAAAGGGAACACGCACACACACATACACTTTGACACACTAAGCTTTGACCCAAGCGGTGACATCATACTCTGCCAGATGATGTGCTGCCGGTGTTTTTGCAGCTGTTTGTACAGCCTTGAAACCACTTCACACTGGAGCTCAGCCAGCTGATCACCCTGTTGCTTTAGGATTGTGTTGCACACTGCATGGCAATAATAATAATAATAATAATAAGCTTTAGTCAACCATTGTCGTTCAGCCTGCCCCAGTGTTACTTACGCTCCACCCTGAACACGTAAACACTGCTGTCGGCTGCATCTCTGGGTCCATTTGTTGTTTAGTGTAGTTGTAGTTGCAATGGCCACATGGATCCAAAATAAACTTGTGGGCACACACGTTCATTCATTAATTAATTCATTCATTTATTTTCTCACACACTTGCAGTTTGCCTGTCTGCCCCCTAGTGGCCATGAGGACATACTGCAGTGTGTACAACGCTAATTTCACTAATTTCATCTAAATGCCCACTTTGAAAGCAGCACCTAGTTGACAGCTGTTTTCTAGGGATTGTTGAAAGGCATTCTGGGAAACAGGAAATCACATAAGTGCATGAGGCAGTTTTGAGAGCAAGTGGTTTCAAAATAAAGCTAAATGAAGCTAACATAGCGTAACTCGTGGGAGGCATTGAACATTTCAGATTGATTCCTGTATATCTAACAGTGAGAGCATTGAGGGGTCCGGTTTTGTATCCATGTCTTTCAGCGAGGTGTGTTTTTATCCATCACAGTACATATTGTCAGCATAACAAAAGATTACAGAGAACCATTGCAGACATTACCTAATACACAGAAGGACTTGTGTGCTTTTAATACTGTGTAAGAATACAGTAACAAACCCTCTTCTTCCCCGACACCATCTCTACCACCATCCTTAAACTGCCCTCCCGATCAATCCTTAATCTCTTTACAAGGTCAAACGCATCATGTGGGTTTCCCATTGTTTATTTATATTTTTCCCGCAAGAAGGTTCAGATCATGTGTTCATTTTACACAAAAGGCTTTGTTAAAATTCAGTTTTCTTCTTGAACAGGGGGAAACTTTGACTTGTGTCTTCTTCCATCCCATATTTTCAGTGCCCTTTTTGTAGGGTAACAAGTGACTTTTTGTATTACTTTTACCCCAACAAAATGAAATTAGATTTAACAAAGGGAAAGTAACAGCACACGCTGTTATTCTGTAACTTACCACTTTCTTTAAGTAATGTGGCTACTCATAACTAAGAAAGCCAGATTACTGTGTCGGCTGGTTTTGGTCCTCTGTGGATATAATTAGTTGAAAAACATCAACATGGGGGATCATTACATCAGATCACAAACAAGATGTGGTTTTGTCCTCATCCTTCACTGTTGCAGCCCATGCAAGCAAAATGCAGAGTGAAGTTATACCACTCTTCCTCTGACCCACTGTGTGTAAAATGTCTGGTTTCATGTACATTTAAGTGTTTGTGTGGGTTGTAAAATAAAAATTCACAGATCTCATTTATTTACATTGGCTCCAGTGATGTGACTAAGATCTGTATACAGCCAAGTTACTATTTATAGGGATGTACAGTGATTCATCCTCTTTGCCGAAACTCAGTGAATATATATGCGCCATATGTACAAGATAAACTTGGAGAAATTAACGAAGAATTACAACTTTAATCTGATCATTGATCAATTGTTATTGTCATGTTAAACAGACTCGTTGCAAGATTTTGAAAGAATAGTTAATAATAAATAAGGTCTGCCTTGCCTCTACAGAGGAGGACATTTTCATTTGATATATTTTGTTTTCTGGCTCTCTGTCATGTTCTCTTATTGCAGGATGTATTAAGAGAATATAAAAGGGAGTCGTTTTTGATCTTGTTTAATAGCAGTTTGACTGGTCAAGAGTCGGCCTTAAGTTGTATTGAATATAGCACCCAATTGGGCATAATAATATACACACAGGACATGCTGTGAAGAGTATGGCCTAACAGAGTAGAGTAGGCCTGAATACATAAAGGTGTGCATGTGTGTGCAAATGCAGCGCACAAATGCCTTAGCCACTGCTAACACATCAACTGAGGAGAGGGTGAACTGGATAGGAAACCAGTCTAAAGAGCATTTAAGCTGCTTATTTTTACACATGCACAACCTCTATGGTCCAAAGTGACCATTTAGGATGTTGTCATCCCTCCATAATAAGACGCTTGTCTCCTCCTTGTCTCTTATCCCATCTGCAGGAAAAAAAATGTCTTCATCTCTTTCAGACAAAGTGGCCATTCTGAAATGTCACAGACACAAGAAGCAGCTATAAAGGGCCGGAAATTATTTATAGGGAAGAATTTCCACTTGTAGAAGAAAGAAACTGCAACATGCTGCATAACAAAAATACTATCAATATACGATAACATAGCAAATATACAATACTAGAGCAATAAACATTAGTGTATAGACTGTATGCTTAAAGAACTCCTCCAGACATGTTTTAAGATATTAAAACTTACTCAGATTTGAATAATAATTTGTGTCTGATTTGATTTTCTACAAAAAAAAAAAAAAAGTTCAATTATCTCTAATCTGGACACAACATGTCCCGTACTTTACTGGAAAGTCTGTTCTCATTGTTTGTGCGCTGGAGGCTTCAAGCTTCCTCATCACACTTTTGTAAGTTGCATACTGAAAGACGATTGGCTCCAAACTAGTTGTGATGTCACTAAATCATCTGGTAGGTACATGTGTTAAACTCAGAGGTGAGCACAAACAAACTTTCAGCAGATGTGAAGCAGAAATAATTAAAAAATAAATTAAAATACACAAATATAATTACATCACATGCACAATGTGTCATGTAACTCAGTGCACTCTGGTCTTGCTGCTGGATTAGCTGCAGGTTAGAGGTGAAGTGCCTTGCATTAGTTAAAAGAATGATATTCATTAGAATTTATGAAATTGCAATAGATTGTACAGGTGTACCTAATAAAGTGGCCACTGAGTGTATATGGTAGCAAATGTGCGGATAGTACTGTCCACAAACTGTCACGTACAACTAAATGATGTCATCAGAAACGTCACGGCAGGAAGTGGTCCATTGAATTGAATGGGGAGAGTTTGTGGGAAAGTACATTTTCGGTTTCCAAGCTGCCAGACACCGCCTATAATACAATAAATACATCTCGTTTGAAAGGAAAAAAGCCCAAATTACTTTACATTATAGTATGGCAGGATTAATTAAATAATAGTACAGTATGTACCTTTATGAAGTTGGTTTATATATATATATATATATTGTGTCATGCGTAAATCAAATTTTAAAAAAGATACCCTGTCCAAGTACATTCAACATCCCATTAAATCTCACTAGTCTGATTAAAAAAAAAAGAAAAAACATTAAGAAACGTTTCCACCCATGAGGAGAACAAAGAGTTGACTGTAGTGTGGTGAAGCCCGCTGTTGTTTTTAGCACAGTAACCCCCTGCACCCCCCGCCCCATCCCTGCTGCCTCCTTTTCATTTGCTGCTTTTTCATCCCGCCTGTGTGTGTGTGTATGTGTGTGTGTGTGTGTCTGTGTGTGTGTGCGCGCCGCATCCATACCAAGATCCTCGGACTTTATTCGCCGCATGTCCCCGCCGCTTTCACCGGGCTTAATTACATAATTGCCTCATATCGCCTCAAAAAAGATCACGCGGGGCCAATTCGCGTCTGACTGACAGCTGATCGGCGCTTTGACGGTAAGTAATCGTGCAGTCGATCGGGTTTGTAAGCGTGGCTTTACACATCCGAGCCTTTTATTCCCTGTGTCGGGCAGACACCGTCGGTTTATTGTGATAAAATGATGCCATAGTGTTTAACTCGGAGCACTGATTTACCATTTCAGCCGTCATCTTTGTGTATGTGGCTGCGTTTTATGCCGATTTTGGTGTCACATTTTTCATTTTATTTATTTATTTGTGGTGCCATCAGTTGAGCATCCTTTCTCCTCCCTGTCTCAAGCTGCCACAGTGTGAGAATGTTCTGGAAACAACTCGCCTGAAGGCTTTTATTTTGTAGTGAATTATTTAGGCTCTTCCAGCTTTCACATGCAAACAAATTAGACCATAAAACAGGCTGTGTCTCTTTAAAATGTTAATATAAAGTTTAAAGACTGCCTCTCTCTCTCTCTCTGTGTGTGTGTGTGTGTGCATGCAGAGTACTTGACGTGCCTGCCATGCTGATGCAGGGGAGTACAGACAGCCACAGTGCCCTGGTTTCACAGGGAGGTGCTTTTGGCCTTTTGTCTGTCTTTTCAAAGCTCCCCCAGCTCTCTTCCCTCCTCCGGTCCAGTCTGGGATCCGGCTCCTGTGTTTTTTTCTGACGCAGGCAGCCTCCTTATTGAAATGTTTTATCAACTCGGCTGACACAGGAGCACTGCACACCCATTAAAGGAGTCCACTTGCTGGCCTACTCTCGGCCTAAATGAAAGAGGAGCTCAACCAGTCAAGTCGCTGAATTATTTAGGCTACATATTTATGCCTTGTCATCCATCACTCATGGTATTGTCAGTCCTCTCCCCTGTGCCACTGTGATGACAGATGTGTGTGTTCATCAACACCGCATCAGTACCATCCAGAATGATACCAGGAGGATAAACGCAGCTAAATCAGCTCATAAACTGGAGAGATTAAAGCCACCCCTGCGATGATGCTGGGGACCCTTGAACCCTTGTACTATTTGGCCGTGTTGCCGCGCCTGAGAGAAGCCAACCTAAACCTCACCAGCTCTCTCATGTTACTCTAAAGTACAATTTGCCCTTCTGTAATCCTCTTTTTTAATCTATTTGATGGGGAAAATATGTTTTTTTGAAAGAATAATAATAGATTCATAAGCTCTTTTCAAGGATGTCTGAATGCTATCTCATGATTACTTACTCATTACTTATTCAGAAAGTGTTGCTTATATAAATGCTACCCTGCAGTAGGCTGCATAAAGATTATATGGCAGAATGAAACCTGATATTAATGTAAATTGTTACTCCTGTACCACACAGTCTGAAACACATTTACTTACTGGTACCACTGAAGGAACAAGTGTCCATGGTGGTATTAAACCCTAAGCACAAGTCAGCATCACTAGCTCTCGTATAGCTTGTATAATGTTGCTTGAATTTCATATATTTAATAAAGATAAAGTAAAACAAGTCTACCTTGTAAAGCTAATCATTTATTCACAGTTTCTCTGGAATAAATCCTTTGTTTTGAGTTTTTCTCAAGAAGAAATTCCACGATTACTTTAAAACTACTGATCTGTCCATTAACAAAAAGAGATTCCACAATTTATGAACCCCCAAATGTTTTTTTTTCTACAGTCATATTTATGTAATTGTAATGGACTATTGTTTTAGTTTTTGTTAGTGCATCTTCATAATTTTTGTTTACAGTTGTACATGCTGCAACTACTAAGACTTAAATAAAGAGAGGAGGAAAGAGACATTAGTCATCAACTGGCAGTTACAATCAATAAGAATCATTTCAGCCCAGCAGATAGAGGCTGGCTGAAACACACACACACACACACACACACACACACACACACACACACACACACACACACACACACACACGCACTCACTCCTCTCAGAGAGAAGTGAAGGATTTGAGCTCTCACACTCCTGAAAATGAGAAAATTGGATTTTCTCTGCATCTCAGAACTTGTTTGTGCAACGACAGCTGCAGTCTGCGTTTACGATATGAAGTGTTTACATCCCAACACGGGCTTGTTAACCTCTGCCTCAGGAAGTTTTAACGCCTCCAGCCTGCGACCCTCGCCGTCTAGCGTTAAAGACTGACAGCTTCAATCACACACACACACACACACACACACACACACACACACACACACACACACACACACACACACGCAAACTGCTATATTTAGACCGACAGCGAGAGAGGCCGGGTGTGATGTTGAATGGAGCCTGTGGGATTCACTCTGACACACACCGAATTCATCAGCCTGCAGATGTTACATCAATACTAAGATTCACTGGGAGGTGGCTGCTGCTGATAACTCTGCGTTAACTTGTGTAGAACAATGCCCCGTAGCCCCTTTGTGTTTGCAGCAAGTGTCAAAGTGATGAGCCAGATAATGATACACACATCACCACTCCCAGTTTACAAAATGATAATTGGATTTGTGTCATGGCAGGGTGACCGAGCTCATTCGTCCTAAAATGACAGAGCAGCTTGTTGTTTGGATTCAGACTGTGAGGAGCAATCCTGTAATGGATGTCTGTCTTGTGCGAGTGGGGATTTTTAATATAATGGAGTGTGATGAGCTGAGCCGTGCTGAGGCCCTCCGGGGCTGGATTGTTATTTACAACATCGTGGGACCTTTGCAAAGCCAGCAGGATCACAGGCTGGCGCGCGGGAATCAGATTGCTTTGTTATTCTCATTTTACTCACACGCCTGATTGTTGTTTCTACAACCAAGGAAAAATCCACTTTAAAACACTTTAACACTGCTAAAAATCAGCTGTTGGTCATTTTCAGAGTCAATGTCTGGGTCTGTTGTGTTGTTTTGGGTTTCATTTGTTCTTATATGTGACAACTTAAACAAAATGTGGTATTTCCCCACTCATCTACAGAAGAGTCGGACTTGAAATCTTTAAATTCAGAAGCAGTTTTGGTGTCAGTCCCTCAAAATCAAAGAGCATGGCCGTCCTTCTGGACTCACTATTTAGCAGCACCAACGTTCAACATTCATACAGCAAAAAATCAATTTTAAGAACAATTTCTACACTGACAAGAGCCTCAAAGGACCAGAATGCAAAGCAGTCAGAGGACATGTTGTATTTTGAGTACGACTCAATATATCGGTCACCTTATCGGTACTGGGCAATCATTTCTTTAAAATGTGTCATCCATATCCAACAATATCATAAATCTGCCTGATAAATGACACCGAGTTAATATGTGGATGATTCTTTTGTTTATTATAAGTGCATTTTTAGATAATCCAATGGGTTTTTTAATAGCTTATTTGTCCAAACTCATAAAGAAGAATTTAATCCTTCTGTTTATCTAAAATGTTCAGTCACCATATTTGGAGATTTCAGTGGACTGCAAGAATGTGCTTGCCTATGTTGATATCTAACGCAATGTGCATTTCTAAAACCTCGTGATGATGACTGCAGGGAGCCGGTTTCCCCGTTTCTATTCACAAAACCTTCAGCTGAGGCAACAGTGTGACAGTCAGCATCAACAAAGATGATTGAGCATATCATGACTAAATTGTAATATTTTTCTACATACAAGTATAGTGATTTGGAAACAGGACAGTTTGTAATAATATGTCAGGACAGGTACTAATAAATCACTGTTTTTTAGGCCCCAGTGTAACACATCAACTTCGCTGGTGGAAACTTGACAAATAATGATATTGCAATAAAATGAAAAATATCTGTGAAAATGATAGTAGCAAAAAATTGTGTATCCATATTTTTAATTATCAATTGGAAAAGTTTCTTCTGCTGCTATTGTAGAAATGCAAGAAATGAAAGTAGACAAACTTGTTTGTGGGAGCGTGAGTACAACCAGTAAGTAAATTACATGGCTTCTACACAAAATAACATTTGAACGTCACAAAACCTGATATTTAAAGTGTAACTACGCCCTCAAATTCTGCTAGAACCGTCTCTCCCAGCATATTTAAAAAATGCAACGAGTGAGGGAACAACAACTGTAGGAGGTGTGGCCTCATTGCTACGTAGTGTGTGGGTCAGGAGAGACGAGGGAGACTGACCGACGCTGATTAAAGTCTTTTTTATATACGTTTCATGACATAGATAAGTCCCAACTGGTTGACTCTATGTCAGCGTGTTGAGACATTTTCAACCCATGAAATGTCAATATTAACTCCAGCATTGATGTGTTTCATCACAGTACAGTCATATCAAAAAACACGTTTAAGTGTGCACTACCTCTTTAATATAACCTTTCTTTCTCTTCCATCTTTCCTTACCTCCCTTGCTCCTTTATTGCAGGGTGCTGTTGCTCCACTCCTCCACCTATAAGACCTCCTCTCTGAACACCTCCTCACCCTCACACACACTCTTGCCATGCAGGAGGTGTAACCCTCCTTCCTCTTCTTCCTTGTGCACCATCGGAGGAGACATAAAACAGAAAAAACACAAAAAAATCCCAACCTGTAATCAGCCAAGATGTCCGACCCTGATCCCTCCTCGCCGGCAGACCCCCCGCTGCCACTCACCTCCCCCCGAACTCCCCTGCAGCTCTCCTTCCCCTTCCTGAGGGAGGGCAGTCGGGTTTGGGAGAGGGAGAGGAAACCGCCTCAGCCTGGAGAGCTGCCCAGCCCATTGCCCACCAAACGCACCCGCACATACTCAGCGTGAGTAGGACACATGCAAATCTAGTTGTGTCTTATCATATAATCTTGACATTCATCTTCATATCTTTTTTATTGTGCATTAAATTTACCTCAATAATGGTTAATAAAGGATTTATTGCTTTACATGTCAGTAATACGTTTTATACTGTACAAATAAAACAAGCATTTGGTTTGTCTCAACAGCTTTCAGTTTAATTCTAAAATGTGTCTTTGTTCCATTGAGGAGATACAAAAGCTTAAAAACAATGTCTCAAAATAATTGTGGTCATGATTAATGATGCACTGTCCCTCTCTCTCTCTCTGTCGCCGTCTGTTTCCGTCCATGTCTCTCTTTCTCTGCAGGACAGTGCGAGCCAAATCAGGTCCAGTATTTAAAGGGGTGTGTAAAAACTTCTCCAGGTCTCAGGGTCACGGATTCATACGCCCCTCTCGCGGAGGAGAGGACATCTTTGTTCACATCTCTGAGTGAGTGAATTTGTTTGGTTGAATTTACACTGTCAGGGTTTTGTGGAAGTATAGTAGTAGTAGTATATAATAGTATATTGTTTGAGCTGTATGTGTACAGTGTATTTAACACAATATGACATTTCTGCCATCACTTCCAGCAATGATTCCCTCAGAACCATTGGATAGACAGTATTATATGCTAATTTAGATTAACTTGGCTAATAAAATTCAACAAAACCATTGATAAACACAATAGCATGGTGTTAGACAGACTGTTATTTGGAGAATTTGATTTTCCAGCTACATTTCATAACAAATCAGTGATGACTATGTTGAAACTGTTCTCATATGAATCAAAGTTGACCATTCCTGGAAGAGGAAATCTGTCTGTAGCAAGTCCCCCTACTTAATGGAAGTGCAGTACTAAATTGAGCAGGTAGCAGCAGGTAGATGTCTTGAGCCGTGTGGAAATGGAGGTTATTGATGGAGGAACGAAATCTCATTACCTGATCTTAGTTTCTCATCATACCATGGCCATTTAATCAGGTCACTTATTTTATTTTCACCAGGCCACAGTTTCTCCCACTCAATGGAGAAGAGAAATAATGTTTATTCCAACGCTGACAGAGACATTGCCAACTCAGACTTTACAAATAGTCATTGCCCATGAATGAATTAACAGTACTTTGTTGAATTTGTACTTTTGCTTGTGTTTCCTGGACAGCATTGAGGGAGAGTACGTGCCTATGGAAGGGGACGAGGTCACGTACAAGGTGTGCCCTATCCCTCCCAAGAATCAGAAGATCCAGGCTGTCGATGTGGTGATCACCCACCTGAATCCAGGCACCAAGCACGAGACCTGGTCAGGTCAGATCATCAGCTCCTAGACCAGTGCACCGGATTGCGAAGCTGCAAAGGCAAAGGGGGATTTGGATTTAATTTTAGGTTTTATGTTTTCGGGGTGTGAAGTTTGGGACCAGGTCTGGGAAGAGCTTGGAGTTCGGCCTGCGGTGGCTTGGTTATGGAACGGTGTTGGTGAACGTTTGAGTATAAAGGATAGGGTTGGAAATGAAGCTTTGAATGTATGTTTGAATGTTTTCCTTTGAAGGTCTTGGTTTCATCATTTGGGTTTGAATGTTTTAATTTAGGGTTTGAAGGTTTGGGTTCAGGGCTTGGTGCTAGCATTTTTACTTTGAGCTAGGGAATATATTTTAGTTGGGAAATCAGTGGTTCTTAGCGAAACGATGTCTTTAATGAGTTGGGATGCTGAAGAGGCCGAATCACATTTTGAGCAAATTTGACCCAGTTTAGCTGTACTGACACTCCATGGGCAGACTGGAGAGTATAAGGGACCAGCTCAGTGGAGGTCTGACTTTCAATCCACACTACCAACTGGTATAAATAATGTGCCATCACTGCCAAAAATCATGTGACAAACATCTGATTGAAAAATGTACAATTTAGCCATATTGTGTCTGTGTTTACGAACATCTAATCAAAAAGGAAATAAAAGAAAATTAAGTTTGCAACAGCCCTTTCTGTTGTTTATGATCAGGCTTGGCTCGAGAGGAACAGCCGCTCAGATCTGCCTTCATCTCACTGCCTTCAGAAAATCGAAACATTTTAAAGGTGGTTTGAGGAAACCCTGCTAGTGCCTGGCTGCCAAATGAAAACAGTGAATGCACTTATAGTGGAAAGTAAGCTTGACAAAGATCCAAATAGCTCTTAATGCGTTTCGGCCTCAGGAGCTGTGATAAGCTCTACATATAAGGAATTACTTTCATCCTTAATATTAGTAGCACTACTGTTTTTTTGTCTACTTGGCAAATGTAGAAATCCAGTATTATTGTAGCCAGCTCCTATGACGGTCTTAAGTTTTGGTGGTAGAGACAGTAGCTGGATGTTGTGTGGGCCTGCCACTGGGAAACCAGGCCAGAGGGTTTGGGGAAGGAAACCGGAGCGGGAGGAAGGTCAGGGAACGGGCAGAGGATGGAGTGATTAGCTATAGATGTACTTGAGCACAGATACAGCTTGATTTGCAACGTTATAAAGAAGGTGTACGAAGTCAGCAGTTCTCAACCTATGGGTTGTCAGGTTAGCTTGATAAAGTTAAAGAAATAGTTTGATATTTTGGGAAACATGCTTATTTGCTTTCTTGCCAAGAGTAAGATGAGAAGATTGACACAGCTACAGCTAGCAGCAGCTTCATATTTACCGTACAGACATGAGAGTGGTATTGTTCTGTTCACATAACTTTTGGCAAGAAAGTGAATAAGTGTTTTTCTCAAAATGTTAAACAATTTCTTGAAAACATTTATAAATTTTATCATTTAAAAGATAAAGTTTTAATGGCCAGATATTTCTCATGTTTTCTATCGTTGCGATAAATGACTCCCTCTTGCAAAATACAGTTTTTGCAGCCTTGAGGTTTTTATTTTTCTTGATATTAACCAAGTAAAATAAACTGGTAAAGGAAAAAAAGGGAATCACCACATCAGATTTTAAAGAGGAGGGTCAAGCTGAGGAGGATGAACTGCTGATTTTTAGGTGGAAGGTTGAAGTCCAGTAAGTTTCACACGTCACGACAAATGACTGTGAAAAATAAAAAAACAGAGCAGCAAAAGCTTCCTGATGTAAGTTTAAAAAGACTATTTATTTATTGACTTATTTATTTTCATTTGTAACTATGAGACCATCAGGTGTTTGGTAATTAAAAGCTGCATTTATAAGTATTTGTGCAAATTTAAGCCTATCTGAATACACTGCACACCTCACTCTAATGATACTACCCTGTTAATATCCCTTTGCTACTGTCATGACATCACTGACAGGGGGAAAAAAAACTTCAACCTTTCCGAACACAAGTTTCTAATTTCTACATAATCCTTGTCTAATTTTTAATACTATGTGATGTTCAAAATAACAAGCAGTTCTGTTGTTTTTGAAATCGGCATGTTCTGTACTGTTTGTTGTAATTTTTACGTAGAATGCGTTGATTCAGTTTCATCATGCAGTAACACAGCTGGAGCCTTCAGAGAGGCGTCGTCAGGTCTCCTATATGCATCTTTGATTTCTCGCCATGAATGTGACTTAACATCATAGTAACACAGTGTACCTGTTTGGTTTCTTTACTGTGGGAGAAACAGGTTCGACTGAGTTCGCGAGCACTTTTAATTTTTGGCAAATCACTGTGACGCTGTGTCTTTTGTCATTAAGATAAAGTTTCAATAAAACTTACTACTGTATTCACAGACCTGTGTGGAAATGTGTTTATTATTCTGATAATATAGGGCAAAGACTGTTCTGCGCTCGTTTCCCTCAATCTTTCCAGTCTTATCTGGTGTCAGTAAAAAGTGGAATAACTAGGGCGGTTATTTTGAGAGCCCTCTTTGACAAAGTTTTTTTCTGTGAACTTTGCCTCAGTGTCTCAGACAGCTGCTTGGGATCTTAGAAAATGTTCGTCTGGGTTTGTTTTGGCACAGACTACACTGTGTCCACGTCTTACTTTGTCTCACTGCAGTCCATTAGAGGACACCCGAGCACAAATAATCTACTTGTTCATTTCATTACTCTCCTAGGTGGGCTTAAAAACACAATGGGTCAATGAAAAAAACAAACACACCACATAGAAATGTACATGCATGTTAATATAGCTGTAAGCAGGTCTAAAAGATCAATCATAAACCAAGTTGTTGCAGGACAGTTTGCAACAAAAAGAAATGAAAACACAAGCAAAGGTCTAACAGGCCAAATCGACAAAGTGGGGTAAAGTAAATTAGACTGGCTTTCAGCTGCTTGAGAAGAAACAGGCCACCACTGACCTGACTGGGCAACCCAGAATCTGCAGACTGGATTTCTGCTTATATCAAGGGAAGAGGTGAAGGAAGAATTCAGGTCATTTACTTTAGTAAAAGCAGCAATACGACACTGAAATAAATACCCCATTACGAGTAAAAGTCCTTCCTTGAAAATTATACTTAATTAAGTAAAAGTATGTAAGTATAAGGAGCAAAATGTACTTTAAGTAATAAAAGTAAAAGCACTCATAATCCAGTAAAAAAGCCCCTGTATTTATTTTACTATTGCTACTATAATATATACTATATTATTGGATTATTATTACAGATGAATTACTGTGAAAGTAGTATTTTACTGTTCCAGCTGGTTGAGGTTTTAACTATTTTATATGCTGTTGGGTAGTTGATTGATAACAATGCATCATATTTAATAAGATCAACATATGTTTTGTATGTAAAATATTAACTATACTACTAACTATTACTATAACTGAAATAAATGTAGTGGAGATGAAGTATAAAGTAGTAAAGTACCACAAATTTATACTTAAGTACAGTACTTGAGTAAATGTACTTAGTTATATTCTACCACTGATCAATGGAGACTATAGAGACGGTTAGAATACATGCTGTATTTTTAGTATTTTAGTTTTACAACATGTTAATGTTAATCAGTCGTTACCGACACCTAATACCTTCCATATTATTCAGTAATGAGATGAATAATTCAAGTCATATAAAAACCCTCTCTCTTGTGCAGCTTGTCTTTACGTTCAGACTGTTCACAAGAAAATTAAAGAGGTTATTATTGTTAAAAAATAATATATTATATTTTGCCATTTTTAGGAAGCCCATCACTCTGACCACTAGGTGTCAGTAATGTGTAAAGTTCAGTGCCCCACCTGCCAATGCAGGAAACAGAAGGAGCTTTCTGAATTTGTATCTAATGGTGCTGTAGCTACTTGTAAGACCACATTTGTTGTATTTTATAGATAGGACCTTCTTTAGTTTTTTAAATCTCTTTTGTGGAGAATATTTATTATTGCAGTTTGAGAGATACAAAGGGGTAAGAGAGTGATATTGGAACTGCAAACAAAAGTTATTTTTCATTTTCATTGGTAGAGTTAGACAGTTCTGTCTTTACAAGGTTTATTTATTGAGTATCAGAGTTTTATTTTGCACAAGTTTCATTTTTTCCTTTTAACTCAACCACAGGTCTCCAGCTGATGTACAACTTAAACCTGCACACACAAACACATATTAACCCAAACATGACAATGACCAAACCAAAAGCCAAAAAGGTTGCACAGAAAACCATAACACATAGAACAAAAGATATTAAAAAAATAGAGTAATCACCAATAATAAATGATAGAAAAAATAACAATAATAGCAGTAAAAGGATCATAGTTAGGAGCAGTTACTCAGAGACAACAGTCTCAGGTTTCTCAAAAAAGGATAGAAAAGGGCCACACTTTATAAAACTTTTCAGTGGAGAAACAGATTTTTTACAAGTTTCAAACACAGCATAACATCTCTAATCCAGTGAGAATGAGAGGGAGAGTAGTATAGTACAGAATTCATGTTGATCCTTTCAGGGCAGAAATTAAAGACAGAAATGTGTCTATAGGGTTATGGGGGGGGGGGGGGTTCTCCGGGAACTGGGATGTAAGGCGTCGTGCAAAATGTCGGACTTATTCTGACTTATTATTGTATGTGGTATTTGAGAAAATGGGCTCTGGGTATACCAAATGTATCTGTCAGTTGGGAGAAAGAGGCAAATTATAATTATAACTAAAAAAGGTTTTCAAAACTTTTCAAGCCCCAATTTATGCAAAACAAAACAAACAAAAAAAGGAATAAACCATCAAGAGTGGATGGAACAAAGAAATGGTTGGCTGCAATTGGACTACAAAGAGAGGGAGCCTGAAAACCTTTTCTTTTTTCCTTAAGTGGGTCCAAATTCACAGGTAGTGACTAATAACTGGGTAGCCTTTTGGTATGTCTGAGCTAAGGGTAAGTGCTGCACTCGAAAGGAGACTGGACTGCACACACTAGCCTCCACACAGACCCAAGCAATTTATTTCTGTCCTGAACATTTCTTTTTAAATGCAACTAAAGAAACAACTTCTGCTTTCATGGCCTCCCATACGGTTACCGGAGACATCACCACTTGCATTAGTGCTTAAAATAAATAAATCTGAGCAGAAATATGAGCAAGAAAGTGCTCGTCTTTTAATAACAGTGGGTCTAATCTCCAGTGCTTCCTTGTAAAATTTGAATTTGGGAAAGCTAGTTGAAGAACAAGAGATGAGTGGTCTGAGGTTACTTTGATAGGCACACGATCTCAAGTTAGTCAGTTCCTATCATGCTTTATCATCACAACACTGTAGGATATAGCAATATGAATGAATGTATGTAAATTGAAAATCTTGATTTCAATGCTTTGTTTTCTATTTTGTTCTTATCTTATTAAATATACTAAAAGAAAAGAATGAATTGGACTTTACGAGGAAAGAAAAGAATTAGCCTGACACACCCTAAAGCTGAGCATGATTCAGGTGTAAAGAGAAATCAATACAATAGATAATGATAATAAAAAAAATGAAAAAAGCAAACACATGGATAACCACAACGAGGCAGAAAACACAGGACTTTGGTCAGATTCATACAGACTGTGTTTGTTTAGTTTTCTGACATGACATTTAATATCGACCCAAATCTTTTAAACCTGACTGCAGCCATATGTCAGAGGTGTCAAGAAAGGCCTGCGAGGCAGCTCTACCGCAACAGGCCATCTAGGCAACAGGGGAAGGACCCAAATGCAGACCGAGATGCAGAATAAGTCCAAGGATTTATTTACAACCACAAAACTCACACAAACTCAGGAACAGACACAAGAAGAAAGTCCAACACATCAAACTTGGGAACATCCACATCAGCAACATCAATGACATGACAAGGAACAAAGGGAGAGGACCGGTATATATAGGTAAGGAGACAACGAGGGAAACAGAAACAGGTGAGCACAAGACACAGGTGAACCTAATCAAAACTGGCAGGAAAACAGACAATGACAGGAAGTAAAGGGCACACACGAACACAAGACCAGGGATTTCAAAATAAAAACAGGAAACAAGACAAAACACACAGAGTCCAGACAAGAGTCCTTTGTGGACCATGACAAGAGGAGCCAAGAGTTTGAATTTCAATTAAACGCTGCAGCATCTGATTTCTCCGATTAACATCAACCAGAAAGGAGGACAGAGAAAATCAGCTACTGTAGGGTCTGTTTGAGTGATATCACCTGACCCACAGCTCTGACCAGATCATATCACACTGCAGTAATCACACCAAATGACATCCATAAGACAAAATATATTAAAGAAGATACAGGCATAGGTCCTGGTATGAAAGATAAACATGAGAGTCCAGGCTCAGCTGATTTGGTTAAATATGGAAGAACATGGTCGTGAAGTATTTCCTTGTTTTGTTTGTTTTTTGCCCCTGATGAAATAATCATTTATAAGAAACAACCACAAATGGGAACAAAGAAGTATACTTGATGATGCAGGCATCCCTTGGCCAATTATTAACAAGATACGTACGTAATCAAGTGTCATCAATTTATTGGTGATGCAGCAGTTAGAAACTTGTATTTTTTTAATTTAACATGTAAGTAATCAGTGTTCCCAGACATGAAAAAACAGAGGAAATGTTAATAATAATGACATAATGGTGAAACAATACCAGAGGATAAAAATACAAATCAAATGTATGAATGTATAGTACCTAAGGAGCACAGTTTTATTGATTTGTTTGATTGATTTTGTTTATTTCCCATCATAAAATATCAATTACACTTACAATGCAGACATCCAGAATATGAAACACACCTACACACACACACACTTTTATTGCCAGGTTCAGGTTGGTTCCCTCGATGTCACGGTGATAGACAGATAGATTTGTGTGTGGGAAATCTGGCCACACACTGATAATTGTGACACACACACACACACACACACACACACACACACATACACACAGAAGGGAAGTGGAGATATCCTCTGTAAGGTGATTGCTGATAATGAATTCCTGTCATTAAATTGTGTGTGTGTGCGTGCGTGCGTGTGTGGCCTACATGTGGATGTAATGGGTCACACCACCGGATCATTTAGACATTTAATTAAGGTGAGGATTAGATTGTACTAATTGAGCGAGGACACTGCAGGATTAATTGACTTCATTCCCCAGTGACTGTGTTGCAGGGTGTGGATGCACGTACAGTATGTGGAGCAGATAAACAGCACAAAAAGCCTCTGGACTGAATCACAGAAGTGTGTGCGGTTTTACGGCGCCTTATCTGTGATGAGTTTTATGGCCCGACCAACCTTTGCTCTTCTCTTTTCTCTCCTTGCTTTCCTTTTCTAAGGGTGTCTTTCAGAAATTTACAGACTGTGTGTCTGTGTTTGCTGTCTGCCTGTCTCTGACACATACAGTGACAACACACACACACACAGACACACACAGATACATTTTATCCAATGTTTATGTGTATGTTTCCTTCCAGTTTACCTTTAACCTCATCCTGTACCAGAAGGCGGAGATTAAAGACATAAAAGTGTTACAGATCTTCTGAGCCCCCGTTGTCGGTCTTGTCAAATAAAAGCTTTATTTGCCCCTTGATAACCCTTGATAATTGATATCCGATTGGTTTACAGTTTTGCTTGATCCCGTTACGATTGAGTGTTACTTCAAAAGTAGTTTTGAGGTTAATTAATATCAGAGCAGGCCTCGTCAATGAACACGGGTATGGATGACTTCGGATCAATGTGGATAGACATTATGAAATAAATAATTATATGAATAAATACAGGCAAAATATATATTTACATACATTTTAAACTCAGGTCATTACTATGAAATACTATACTATACAGACTTTATTGTATTGATCGATTGACTCTCTACAGGTTGTTTTTTTCTCTCAGTCTAAACGCAGTATAGTCACACTAGTTTATCTTGATTAGCTGAAGGAGTCAGTCTGACCTTTACAGATTGACAGGTGCAGATAAAGATTAGCCATAATTTCCTGTGCCTATTAAGGCAAGGCAAGTTTGCCAGCCTGCTTGCATGCGACACCATAAAGGGATCAGTTACGAATGGAAAAATATTAAAGTTTATTCATTTTCATTTCATTTTTTAATGGTTCTTTAGCTTCATTCACTGAGACAATCAGATGCTCACAGGGCAGCTCACAAAGCAGTATTAACTAGAGGGGAAAACCTTAAAAGGAAGACTTTGACAAGAATTATACTAACCAGAAGTTAGAACGTAAAACCACAATTCTCATCTCTCTTCTCATCTAACTCCTGGTAAGAAACAAGCGTATTCACCAAAATGTCAGTGTTGTGAATTCCCTCTGTGCAGACCAAATAATGCAAATAATGCTAAGAGACAATTTATCCTCAACATGGCTCTCCTGATAAGTGACTCCAGGTGTGTTCAGGTGTGGTGCGCTGTGCTCCTTGAGATTGATCACGTTCTCAGTTCAGAGCTAACAAGCTTGGCAATCGTATGTCTCCAGTCATAGCTCCCTCATGTGCTGCTATCAAATTGTGTTTTTTACACTTCAGTTTTTGTATGGATTAAACAAACCAAATATATGATATTAGAGGTGCTGGTAGGTGGATTTTATTACTATCAAACAGAGCCAGGCTAGCTGTTTCACCTGTTTTCAGTCTTTGCGCTAAGCTAAGGTAAGCTAACTAAGAATATTGCTTCAACTTCTCTCTTGAAATATTAAATCAACTTGATAACTGAATGTCTTCCAATGTGTATCTTGGTGGTAGTAATATAATATTAATTGTTTATGAGGGAGCTTTTAAGCCTTAGAGAGGTATGTTGCGGGGCCTGATTGACAAGTGCATCTGCCAATCATCACCATAGTGGCTGCTCGTGACACTTGAGGTCCCCATAACACAGGACTAGTTCCAGGTACATTTCCAGAAGTTACATGTGTTGCAACGCCTCACCATCACCCTGCATCAGTGACACCAACAACATATAATCATTTTTATTTGCATCCCCTTTAACACACCCATCTTTTGTCTTTTATCTGTTTGTTACAATCTGTGTTTGTTACAAGCACCGCCAGTCTGTGCTCTGTGTGTTTGCCTGCGTTTCAAGCTTGTAATTCATGCAGACCTTGGCACAACAACAGTGAGAAGGTTATATGGCCCGCCTCTGTGTCTTTAAAGGTTGCATATTAACAACTTGATATGGAAAGGACAGTTGAGCGGCCACTTAGAGGAACAGAGGGAGTGTGAATCTGAGAAGCGAATGACCCAGAGGAGGAAACTAACAAAGACTTGGCTACTGGATATTGCTCTTCTAAAATAAACTTTCAGCGAGGCAGTGGTGGATCCGACAAAATTTCATTTCTGGAATCTGAAACAAAATTAAAAAGGTAGTTCTTGGAGTGTTTGGTGACTTTATTGCACTGTAGACGCACTGGACTCTGGAGCAGGAGCTGACAGCTTCTACCAGATCATGGACTCTCTTTAACAGCTCGGAAATATAAATGCTAGGAACTTCAGAGCTGAAAATGGGAACGGGGAGGTGCTGGCTGTGTTTGTGTGTGTTGGGGATTCTTGCTGCTCCATGTTGGGGCGTCAGACAGTGTCTGAAAGGGATTACAATCAATGTGATCCTGCTGGATGATGAAGCGTCTCCCTGGAGTCTGAAGTATGTGGAAGGAGAAATACTGAAGGCCATAGAGACAGATTCAGTCATTAACGCTGCAGAAGGTAACACAATAAGAAATACAACATTAAGACTTCTGTGTTTACACAGAATTATGGTGCATTATAGACTGAAAAGTATTATTATTATACTGTATTACTATAGATTCTACTGGACACTATTTGGGACACTATTTATCAGTGCAAAAATGTGCAGAATACATGAGTTTACGTCCTGTAGTGTAATTAAATTATCTATACGTCTGTGTGCATATAGCTGGTTGCATTTGAACACATTTGTAATTGCACATGATTTCTGTATATTATATATTATATATAAGACCTGATACCGCTTGTCCAAAAGTGTTTAGGGTTGTCATAAATGTTAGTAAAGTTTTTTAAGCTCTTTTTAGACATTTTCTTACAGTTTTAATTTCTTCCCATATATATATATATGGATATATATAATATGTGTTCTCTGTTGTTGCCTACCCCAAGTTATAATATCTCTTAGATTTCAGGGGACAAGTGAAGCAATGACTGAATGACTGATAACACATATTATTCAGTGTAATAAATTATAAGATATGGGTCATTATACTATGACAAGGATAACATTTGTTAAGTTATGACTCATTTAGACATGGCTGGATTAACCTGATACTGGCCCTGGGTGACAAATTTGTTATGGGCCTGTTTTCAGAGGTGGAAAGTAACTAAGTACATATACTCAAGTACTGTACTTAAGTGCAATTTTGAGGTACTTTTGAGTACTTTTATGATACTTTATACTTCACTACATGTATGTGACAGTTACTAGTTACTGAACATCTGGGGCCAGGGGCTGCTTCCTGCTTTGCCCGGTTTGTAATCCAGCCCTGCACCTGCAAGAGGGCATATTGGTGATACTAGTGGATTATTATTGGCAGTCAGGTTTGTTATTGTTGACAGCCAAGTGACAGTTTGCTAAGCCCCGCATCCCTCAGGTCCCAATTCTGTTCTTGCATGGCACACGTGGTTTACACCGATAATGGCCGCAGATTTACTACTCGAAATCTGAGGCTAAAGCTGCATGTCCCCGGCAGAAAATCAGCATCCTCACCGTGATGATACGAATAGCAGACATGGAAATAAAGAAACAGCATTGTTCTTGTATTGCAGTGTAGAAATAGTTATTCCTAGTATTAAAAGTATGGTAAGGATCAATCTAAGATCAGACAGTAAACTAGTTAGTCTGACATGCTACGTGCAGCTTGTGTTAGCGACACTCTTGTTTAACGCGTTCCTTACACGTCTGCTCTTGTATTTTTGATTTTGGAGTGGACAAAAAAAGTAAACCATCATCCAAACTCTTTAGATACAGTGAGCATCGCTCTTACTTCAGCCCCATGTACACCGCTTCAACATGCAGAGAAATCAGAGCTTGACAGATTTTGCCCTGTCTAGTTGCAGTTGCTAAGCTACACTTGAACAATTACTGCTCGGGGGAGGGATTTAGCTAACGGTCACTTGACACTCATTTTAATGAAACCCACACAAAAAAAATAAATAAATCTTGAGACCTTCTTCTTTCTTTCTTTCTTTCTTTCTTTCTTTCTTTCTTTCTTTCTTTCTTTCTTTCCACAAACCAGATGTTCCGTTTAATCTCACAGCCAACTTTGGCGGGTTCAACACGACCTTTTATAGACACAGCGGCTGCCAGAGTAGCACGTGTGAGGGAGTGGACGAGCTAAAAAACCTGATAGTGAGTAGCTACGTTCATCTTAGGACCATGATATACTTTGTTTTTGATGTGATTCATCCTCCCGGTGCTGGCCAATTTTACACAACGTAAACAGCTAAAACAGGAAGCCACTCCAGTGTTAATGCTGATTGTTGCTGTCTATTGTTTTGAGTCTGTTGCTCACCTTGCTACAGATCCTGAAGTGCTGCCCACACTTTTCATAGGCTTAATTGCATCTACAGTTAATTTGTGAACATTCGTGTACAAGCAACGCTGCAAGGAAAAACGTAGGGGACACAGGGGTATCACATGTGGTTAAAAGCAAGTACCTCAGCCCTCCTAACCTTAGCTAACTGAGCTGTGCACACAAATGTGAAAAAAAGACCCACAGACGGACAAAAACTCACACTCCGTTGTGTTCCCTTGCAGAACTCAGGCAACTTGGGATGTTCTGTGCTTGGGCCCACCTGCACCTACGCTACTTTCCAAATGGTTGAGTAAGTGCTGGTTTTTCACAAGGTCATGTCCACACTAGTGAAGATACATTTGAAAAACACAGTTTGCATATTTGACATGTATAAATGTTACAGTATGGTGCATGTGGAATCTGCTTCTAAACACACTTCTGAACATTAGGTGGCTGTGGCTACATGTCTCTGCGACCCCACTTACCATTTTCTCTGTTTTTCTCTCTCTTTCAGTGTGGAAAAAGGTTTAAAGCTCAGAACACCCATCATCTCGGCGGGAAGCTTCGGCCTGTCCTGCGACTACACGCTCAACCTGCAGCGACTCCTGCCGCCGGCACGCAAGATCTCTGACTTTTTCATCCACTTCTGGAGAGAGAACAACACGATCAAACCTGAGTGGGAGACGGCCTATGTATACAAGAAACAGAGCAACACAGAGGATTGCTTTTGGTGAGTGACCGACACCTAGGAGATGTCTTTAAAGAGCAGCCCACTTTTGCCAGTAAATTATATATACAGTGACTTTATCAAGTGATTCTGGTTCCAGTCTAGTGTTCATTGCAATGGCAGGTCTTCACTTTTTTAACAGAGAAAATGGAAGAATTCTGCCCTCTAGACCAACCTCTAAATAATCACCTTGTTATCTAATCTATGGTGGTGTCAGACAATACGACTTCCTCATGAATGTGGACATGCGTTCCCAGCTTTGAAACATTTTAAAGTAGGTTGTGTGAACCGATCAGGACCAAGACTTTAGACTTAAGTTTACTATAGCCGGCGATAGCGGGCGCAAGTTTAAAGACAAAAGCGGAAATGGAACAGACGAAAAAATGCATTCTTTTTTTAAATTAATAATTCATGCTCTGAGTTTAGCATAACTTAACACATTCATGCCATTAGTCATGCGTATACTCTTCACACTCTCACTATGGATTGCTTGGATATAAAATGGTTTTAGTTATGCGGATATACTTTGGGTTTTGGCTGTTAAACATAAGCTGTGTTATCTACAGGTATATAAATGCACTGGATGCAGACTCCAGCAAGTTTGCCTTAAATATTACAAGAACGGTGCTGCGCAAACCAGAAGAACTGAAAAATGTACTTACATCACCCCAAAACAGGACAAGCAACCGTAAGTCTATTCTTTTTAACATACAACACACATCTGCTTGTCTGATTTAATTGCTCAGCTATTGTCATAGATGGAAGTACATTTAATGACTGTACATTCTAAATAAACTCACACACAGTGTGTCTGCGCACTCATAGACTTTAAATAAAAGGTGTACAAATGCCATACAGTACTTTGCAAAGGACAGTCAAATACACTGTGGCCTGTGTTCCCCCAGTGCATTTAAAGGGTCAGTTCACACAAATTACTAAAAAGAAAGTAGAAAGAGTATTTTCTCTCTCTAATCTAATGAAAACTGTCCACAGTGAGGACTGTGGAAATAATTCTATTCACCTCCATATTGTATTGGGGCCTGACAACAAATGCAACCCTGGTACACTTTTAAAAGCACTTGTACATTTGACTTTCGGAGGTTGATAATGAGAACTTTTCCACTTTGAACCTTCAAAGTATGACCATAAATGGACAACTGAACAACCACTGAGACCTATGATATATACTGTTGCTGAGAGAGGTCAATAGAAATATTGCCATTACTCCAAACTACTCAATTGTCCAACTTTGTCCATAACTGTCCTTTCCAAAGTAACCACATATGTCATGCTAAATTACAGGGGAAAGTAAATGTGTGCACATTAGCTTTTTGTTTCAGCTATAAAAAAATTACATTTTGGGTTTGGTATTAACTTTAGTTTCAAGGTTGAAGCAGAAATTTAAATGGAAATCAGGGTCAGGGGCTTGACTCCCTCCAGGGCTATTATGCTAAAAATGCATACACTACTAGTCTGTGGTGTTACATACAGCTTCTCTGTTTGCAGTGTTCATCATGTGTGGATCACCAATGGACGTAGTGGAGGTGAAAAATGGCTCCAAAGAGGCAGACAGCGGTGATATTCTCTTCATCCTTATTGATCTTTACAAGTCAGTGCTCTTCATTCATTTAATCTCTTTTTGTCATCTGTAATCTCCAGTTCATATATCTTGTCTGTCTCTTTTTTTCTTATATTGATACTTTCTGCATGTGTATGTCCTGTAGACATGTTTGCACTTATTGTGCTGTTCGCAAATGGTTCTCTACATCCCCACATCCTTCTCTTTGGCATATAGTATACAGCAGTGACTCTCAACAGGCGGTACTTGTATCCCACGGGGAACTTCTGCAGTTGCCAGGGAGTACGTGGAAATATTGTGGAGTAACTCGATTAAGAAAATATGTCTACATAATGAGTCATCTATAACACCTGAATGCCATAAATTGCGACTAAGAGTGCATGAAAAATAGATAGCAAGCGAGCAGAGAAGCAAAGACAAAAAGTTAGCTAAAAGTAATAAATACACAGTTGAAATAGTCAGCTAAAAGTAATAAATAAAGACAAAAAAGGTTGTACAAAAGGTATACACTATGACAAATTCGCAACTTTTCCTCTAACATGCTCATGACATTTCATAATTTTCATTGACAGTTCAGTTTATTCACTGTCTTTAGTTACTATTAATTAATAATTATGATGACGTGGGAATGACATATTGCTGTCAGGAGGCTGCACATACAGCACTTATAAGAGCGCCTCTCCTGCCTCCTCTCCACAGTGATAAATACTACACCAATACATCGTCACTGCCATCTATGAAGAATGTGTTGGTGCTGACTATGCCCAACACCAGAAACTACACCATCAGCACAGATCTGACAGACGACAACATGGTGAGGACACAGGATTTACAAATTACTCAACTCCCTTCTTCCTGTTGTACTGTTGTTTGGAGGAATAGTTTGACATTTTGGGAAATAATATTGCTTTAATTGACAGAGTTAGCTACAGCCAGCATGCCTGTATGCTTTTCATCTCACCATTGGCAAGAAAGCGATTAGATTAAAGATTAGTGGACAACGGCTGTAATCAGCGTCCACTCATCTACATATACATTAGCCACACAGATAGTTTTGGTTGGAATTATTTTGGTGTTGCTCACAGCACAGCACGAGTGTTCCTGTTACTCTGAATAATCTACAGAGCAGTGTGTTAACAGTTCTCATAGGGATTGTATCCAGAAAGCAGTTCCACTCATCAAATTGTTTGTCTTTCTCTCTTTGCAGATGAATGATTACATGGCTGCGTACCACGATTCGGTGCTGCTGATAGGCCAGGTGATGAGGAAAATAGTTGCAAAACCTCAGTTGGAGATTCAGCAGATGGAGTTTGTCAATGTGAATTATTTCAGAAACATCACCTTTAATGGTAAGGAAGGAGGAAAAGATAGGATCATGTACTTAACATTCATGCCAGCAGTCAGTATGGGTGTAATCATTTTAGCCCAAACATTTTCAAACTTCAGGGATGAGAAGGAAAACGAAGAGCAAAAAGAAATACAAGAGAGAAAAAAGAGTGAAATTGATGGTGGAGAAACCAACAAAGTGATAACTCAGAAAGCACTGAATAATAAAGAGCAGACATGGCCGAAATTTAGAAATACTGAGCCCATTATCAAAATTTTAATTTGTCCAACTCTTTGATTTATGATTAGTTACCTACAAAACTAATATCATTCCCATCAGCTTCAGCTGTATTTTGTGTTTAGTGCAACTAAGCAAATGTTAGCATGCTAATACGCTAAACTAAGATGGAGAACATGGTAAATACTGCTAAACATCAGCATGTTAGCATTGTCATTGTGTGTATGCTGGTATGCTGATGGTAGCATTTAGCTCAAGAAGAAGAACAGCCTCACAGGGCAGCTAGCGTGGCTGTAGACTCTGTCGGTTAAAACATATTGAGTCTAAAAATACTGGATTCAGCTCATGAAATCCTCACAAAGTCCTCACAGTTTGCTAAAACCCCCGAATTTCCAGAAAAAATGCTGACTTGACCTCAGTGGTCCTGAAAGCAGCCCTGAGAGTTGACATTGGCTACTGGTGTGTGTGAGGCCTAACAGATGGAAGCTGTCAACTGCTGTCACTTATTTGTGTTTTTCACTGACAAGATGACGCGATGAGGTCTTGTAGCCTGCAGGCTGCAGCTGTAAGTAGCGTGTGTGTAACTGCGTGTGAGTGTGTGATTGAGAGACACACTCAGAGTGAAGTTCCTTCACTATGTGATGCAGGTCTGTCAGGCTCTTTTAACCTAAAAGTCCTAAAAAACTATTAAAAATCAAATCAGTTAACACTACACAGTGCACTCGTTTACAGTCGTCCCAACAATGAAATAGATAGATAGATAGATAGATAGATAGATAGATAGATAGATAGATAGATAGATAGATAGATAGATAGATAGATAGATAGATAGATAGATAGATAGACAGACAGATAGATAGATAGATAGACTTTATTGATCCCCTAGGGGAAATTGCAGTGTTGCATTAGCAAAAAGAACAAATCAGGACTGCAACTAGCAGATCGGTGAGCAGTGAACAGAAAACAAACCCCAGAGGCTGATTTCTGGTGACGTTGTGGTGAACAAAGTGCCTGCCATATATTTGTGTATAAAGACGTTTCTATGATTCTGCTCAGGAAGTGCTGGAAACTACAGGCTGGACGAGCATGGAGACAGAGATGTGACCCTCTCAGTCATTTACACCACCACTGACAACGAGGTACTTTGTTCTCCTGTGTTAGTTATTATACCACAGACCACTCTTCTTAAAAAAATAATTATTTTTTCAGCAATGTCTCACAAAGATTGTAAAAAATAAATCCCTGAATCTCTTGCATACAGTGTTTCATGCTGAAATGTGTGATTTTCTCCTCTCATGTGATCCTCAGTACCAAATTTTATTTACATTCGACACTGAGCACAACCAAACCACAGTGGTTGAGACAGACCCTTCCTTCATCTGGGGACATAGACTTCCTAATTTCAGACCAGACGGAGGTACAGCTAAAACACACACGCATGCACACACACAAAGCCACAAAGTGTCAGCCGGCCGTCACAAACTATAATCATTAACTGTCTTCCTACGCACATTCACACACGTGCACACACACAAGCGCACAAACAGACACTTGGCACACCTGTTAGGTGACAGTGTTAAGTAACCATTGGCTGTTTATTGCTGCAATAAGATTGAACTCCAGATGTGTTATAAAGAGGGTCTTTGTTTCACATTTGTGTGCACAGCTCAGTTAGCTAAGGTTAGGAGGGCTGAGGTACTTGCTTTTATTTTTATTAAACATTAAGTGGGAAATGTCCCAGTTATAGTTTGGAGTGGTGTCTCTGTTTCAAGGTCTAAATACTGTTAAATAGACAGAAACTAAGACCAGATCAAAACTGACAGAATTTACCTACAAGTGCTAGTTTTTTGCTAAACACAAAAGTCTGGATTTATGTTATACACTGTTTCTCAGAAGCCTTGACAGTTGGGTAGTTTGTCTCTGAACCTCTCTTTTAAACAAACAAAAGTTATGTTTACGTTTAGTGTTTTTCACCAAAACCCACTGTGTGTATGCTTGAGCTCTAACAAATGTGTTGAAATATTTGCAAAGGGGATATTTTGAATTGTGCTTCTGCTTCACTGCCTTAGCGAACACATGGCTACACTTCTTTGCATGTTACCGACCCCAACTTTTGATCAGCCTATAGTATGAAACCCGGTGTCAGGAGTCACCCAGTAGCAGACCTAGGTTAGCCAAGGGTATTATTTAAGCTTATTTTTAAAGCCATTTTGAGAATTTACTTGGACAAACAAAGCTTATGCTTTCAGAATAATCTGAAAGAGGTTTTGATCACATAAAGATTCTACACATAATGACTTTGAGGTTGAGTAAATAAGCACCAATAAAGTCACACTATTGTCTTTCTCTTATTTTGTGGCACATGTAGAATTTGTCCTGCAGGTGTCCTTCGAGACATAAACCTGTTATGGCGTTCTGAATTATATGGCGGCTCACCCTGTGTTAATTTATTTTCCTGTTGTTATACATGTACAATGCCCTGGATGAGTCAGGGTTTGCTACAGTAAACCCCTAAACATTTAGTGGTAACAGTGTTTTTGTTGTGCTCGTAGCTTCAAGCTCGGCATTTCATGACATCATTGTCATCGTGTTGGCTGTGACAGTGGTTGTGGTAGCCACCATCGCCTTCATTTTCTACAGGTGAGTGATTAACCAGTGTTCCTTTTTAGTGTATAAAACCTTTTATCAAGGACATCAGCACATCTACAGTATGTCTAAAAGTGTGCCATGGGAACTATAGTTGTTAAATGCTAAATGGTAGACCAGCCCAAAGGTTCACTCTGACCACGGTTTCCACAACAGATCATAGTTGAATGTTTGCATTATGCTCAAGATAAATGAAGAAAGTAAACCCTGAATCAAACAGTGACTTATGATGTGCACACAGTTTCGTGAAATCAACACATTTTTACCACATTAAAAGCAAAAAACAAGTAATAAGTAAAAGTAATCAGTATATAGATTCAGTATTCACTTTTGAAAGTGCACGTCTTGGGTGCCCATGGATGTGGATCCCTGTGCTTCGTTGCACATCTTCAGGGCTTGTTAATTCATTGTTTTATCTCCTGGTGGTATTTTCTTTTTCCTGTGCAGACAGAACAGGAAAGACCGTCAGCTCAGAAAGCGCTGGTCCCACATCGCCTCTGAACTCTTCACACTGCTGGAGGACAACGAACTCAATGTCATCTCTCTTAAGGTAAATGAGGTCTAAACCTCTCAGTCAGCATGGAGGCTTTCACTGACTCTCTCACTTATTGATTCATACAGGACAGTCAAGCTTATTCTGCAGTCACAAATGAGTGAAAACTTCAACCCAGACTCATTTTCTTCATTTGCTCTCACCACTTTTCTAACTATTTATTCTCCATAAAGTGCTCGAGTATACTTTATTCTTGAACATGAATGCACTAGAGAGGTTTGGCTCTGTAAAAATGTCCTTCATCTGCCCCCATCAGATTGAAGATGAGAGGAAAGACATGAATTTCAAGATCCGCCGTGCACTCTACGATAAGAAGGTAGCTGGACACAACGTCCTGCAGTAGTTTTCAAAGCAGTCAACATGCTTTTGCACGGTACTGAACACGTAGATTTGACTACTGGTCTGACTGATGCTGCTGCAATATTTTCAGATTGTGATTCTGAAGGAGCTGAAGCACTCGGACGGGAACTTCAACGAGACCCAGAGGATAGAGCTTAATGCGGTAAGACACACACACACAGTAGGTGTTTTGTGTGATGTCGGGGAGTTTTACTGACTTGATGTCTTGACGTGCTTCCAGTCCTGTGTGTGTCATTGAAAGAGCTACTGTTTCTTATGACAACCATCAACTTCCTACTCTTCTTTTCTCTGCAGCTCCTGCAAATCGACTATTATAACCTCACAAAGTTTTATGGCACGGTGAAGTTTGATCAGGGTGTGTTTGGAGTGTTTGAGTACGGAGAGAGGGGGTCGCTCAGGGTATGTATGGCATGCACACATTCACTTCAGGTTTGAATGGAAGTTCAATTTGCATATTTATATCAAATGACTATTTTGATTGACAACTCAAGAATGTCAGTAGCTTAGTACAGAAGAAGCAAGACAAGATCAAATATAAGAGTACAATCATTTGACCAGATTTCATGGTTGGCCTTCTTTTCTAAATTTCTCAATCATGTATTAATTGAGACACAAAGTAGCAGCACTCACACACACACACACACACACACACACACACAAACAAACAAACAAACAAACAAATGTCCCTTTCTCCTTCCAGTATGTGCTGAATGACAAGATTTCGTACCCAGAGGAAACCTTCATGGACTGGGAGTTCAAGATCTCCGTCATGTACGACATCGCCAAGGTGAGGCAGAAACTCTTGGCTCTGCTGAGGAACAACACATTATGTAACTCTGAAGTGCTGTATTGTACTTGGCCACTGGCGCATGGTGTCATATGGAGCTTTATGAATGACTGAAGAGTGGGCGCCATATGTTCAGCCGGACACAAACACACTTCTGACATGTTATCACATCACACGCAACTCACAGTTTCACAATAAGCAAGACATACTGAACAATAGTTCAAGTGGCAGGGATTAAATGTAATAAATTGCAGTACTCAGGTTAGCTTCAAAATAAAAGCACCTGTACTTTTTGGGAATCTTTACTAAATCTAGCAAAATAAATTATGAAACTCAATATTACTCTTTCTGTTTTGAGTTTTAAGTTTAATTGCTCTTGTATATATTCTATTTTATTCTATTCTTATTTTTATTTTATATACTTTTAATTATTTATTATTATTATTCCCTTCTAGGGAATCAATAAAGGATTATCTTATCTTATTTATATGGTGGGTAACATAAAAGTCCGCTAGGCCATTTTTTATAAAGTTTAACTTGTTAAAGCATGTGTTTAAAAAAAAAAAGAAGTAACTAATCACTTTAACAAGAAACCGTACCCAACACTAGTATATACTTGTTTGAAACTGAAATGGGAAGATTTCACTCATTCCTCTTTGATGAATTTATTACACAACTAATTCCTTTTGATTTACAAATCTGTATCAAAAAAGAAAAGCACATGGATTTCCTTACAGAAATGTTAAGGAACATGCAGTAGCCGGTCTACTCTTGAAATTGTATACAGTATGTAATACCCACATTGTCACTTCTTCAGTAATTGTAATGTGATTATAATAAAATAGACAGTCATGCTTCACACTACATAATTATGGGTAGAGAGGTAGAGTGATTAATAATGTGTTAGTGATGCATTGGTCCCAACAGCGGACATAACATAAATCCAGTACAATAGCATTTACTGTATGAGGGGGGTTTAAGGTTCATTTCAAGCCAAATGTTTTTCTTAAGTCTTGAGTGATACACACTTACACCAATAGGAATTGTTGTTGCAGTTCCCCCTGACAGACAGTAGAGGTCAGTAAAGATCTTTACTGCCCCTTTAATCCAAACCTTCTCATCTCCTCCTCCTCCGGGTGTAAATCCTCTGTGCAGGGCATGTCCTATCTCCATGCCAGCGACATCCAGGTGCATGGGCGCCTCAAGTCCACCAACTGTGTGGTGGACAATCGCATGGTGGTGAAGATCACAGACTTTGGCTGCAACACCTTTCTTAGCCCCGGCAGAGGTAAAATCACAGCCGCAGTGTGTCTTGTGCTAAGTCCTCCCTCAGTGTTCATTCCTCCACTTTCATCACTTTCTTACATGCTCCTTCCTCTTTCTACTCTTCTCACCTCTTCCCTCTTTGCAGACTTGTGGACAGCTCCAGAGCATCTGAGGAGACAGGGCACCTCGCAGAAAGGAGACGTCTACAGCTTTGCCATCATCGCCCAGGAGATTGTTCTCAGAAAGAGCACCTTCTACACCAAGGGCTGCTCCAACCAAGCAGGTGTAACACACTTACACAACCACTGTCCAAAATTAAACCCCCACACTCACACAGCTCTTGAAAATCCAGAGAATGAATAAGATATCATTATTCTTAAGGGACTGTATGAAAATTATCAGAAAAGGAAGGAGAAAAGGGGAGGGTTGTGTTTTCTCTCTTTTTGCTGAAGGGAGGGTAGTGTGACTTTTTCTTGCATTTATATTTTATTTCAGCTTTCCCTTAAAATTAATAAATTTAACCTCTGTGGTTTTGAAAAGCCTTCTTTATGTCTTAAAAAGACCAATAAACATAAATTAGTCCATATTCCAAATAACAGTCCTTATTTATCCAACAGAAAAATATCAAAACGTCCTTCAACAGTCCTCACATCTTTAAACAAACAGATGCAAAATGGGATTTGGAGAGGCACACAAGGTCAATTCCCATTAAATTAATTAATGGAGGTATCCAAGCTGCTGTACTGCAATTTTAAATACTGAAAATATTGATGATAATGTTGGGAGGGCCTTGCTTTAAGAAAAAAGAAAAAGTTTTGTACACTTCCTACTTATTATTATTATTCCCTCTAAGAAAGAACAATTATACTAATACTGTGGTGTCAAATACAATAATGTTTCATCTGCAAAAGCTGATGAATCAATTTTAGAGACTCTGACGATTACAGTAATGTCTGAATCAAGCTTAAAGTCAGTGCAAGAGGTGGCCAATCAAAAACTGATCCAGTGCCAGTGTTTTGCTTTGATACACACTCTCAGTAACATTGTAAGTATCTTTGTGGGGGATTAATGTCTGTGTGTTTCCTAACAGAAAAGCTGTCCAAGGTCATCATGTCGTACTTCAGACCTGATCTTAACTTTGAGACGACTTCAGAGAAAGAATCAGAAGTGAGTTAACACCAACTTTATCTGCCACTGTGTGTTTATTGTCTGGCATGTCTTTAAACATTTGTGTCCCCTTGTCTCCTAGGTGTACATGTTGATAAAAAACTGCTGGGATGAGGATCCAGAAAAAAGACCTGACTTTAAGAAGGTAGAATACTGTCTGGGGAAAATCATCAGGTAATCGGTGTCTTTACTTTCACAGGCTTATGTTGCCATCAGAGATGCAGTCGATGTAGACATTTATAGTCGATACAAGCTCTGAGAAATTGATTACATTTTTGTAGTTTTAGTGAAGAGTATGTTTTTTTCTTTCCTCCTCCTCTTCTCTTCTCCTCTAGTAAAATCCATAACCAGGACAATGAGAGCTACATGGATAACATGATCAGACGGCTGCAGATGTACTCCAGAAACCTGGAGCACCTGGTGGAGGAGAGAACGGCCCTCTACAAAGCTGAGAGGGACCGAGCAGACTGCCTCAACTTCATGCTGCTTCCTGGGTCTGTTTACACTTAAAGGACACCAGAACACAGACACCAAAATCATGCATGTACCCTGGTAGAGAATTGGTTTTGGTGCTGAATGCAAATACTCACACATACAGTAGAAAAAAAGTGCTAAAAGTAATGGGTAAACAGTTGAAATAGGTAACTTTTAAATGAAACAGGAAGCATAATGTTGCCATGGATTTAGTGAGTCACGCTGTGGGCTACAACTTGAGTCCCGGTTTTTTAGCCTATATTTGTTTACAGTTTGGAATATTAAGTACGCCGAATTTGCTATTAGCAGTTCCTGTTTGCTTTGTACCATTGGCTATACTAACAACTATCACTGGATTACTCTGATACTAAAGAAAACTTAAAAACATGATGATTCTCAGTCAAGTTCTGGAGTTACAAGGAGTGTCTTTTTTTCCTGATTATTTCTAAGCGGGTTTATGGAAGTTTATTTGCAATGGACATCGGAGATAGTGATATCTTCAGAAAGTGTAAGTCACACTGAATCTAAAAATATGTGATCATGTCTGTGTGTTCAGATTTGACTGAGATATGACTGCGATTTTTGAAACAACAAATTGCAGCAATTAGGCGCCAAGGGTTTTAAAGTAGCCTACCTTAATTGCTTCCATGAGCTTTGCTCACTTCCACAGATGCAACTGTTGACCATGTTGATTCAATTCAATTCAGTTTTATTTATATAGCGCTATATCATAACAAAGTTATCTCAGGGCACTTTTTCGAATAGAAAAGCGCACCAAACTTCCCGTTGTTTTTAGAACACCTGTACCTTTCACCTCACACAGTATCTTCGCCTCAAGTCTCCCCCTGTAAGTCTCTCGTGCCTCCCTTACAGTTTGAAAACCTCTAGAGTATAAGCCTAACTTTTCATAGGTTGAAAATTTGAAACCACCCTAATGGTACAAAAAGTAGCCCAAATTATAACAACCTGCCCAAATCTATTTTTACCCGTCCAAAAAGTAGCCCAATTAGATGGAAAACCACCCAATCTGGCAACACATCTGAAAAAAAGGTGTTGGGAACCTCTGGTTTAGCCGATTTGACTGGAATGAAAGCACAGGTGGATCATCCTGTTTCATCTGTATTTGTACGTGTTTCTCTCTGTGTAGCCCAGTGGTGAAAAGCCTGAAGGAGACTGGTGTGGTGGAGCCAGAACTGTACGAGGAAGTGACAATATATTTCAGCGACATAGTCGGTTTCACCACTCTGTGCCAGTACAGCACACCGATGGAAGTCGTGGACATGCTCAACGACATCTACAAGGGCTTTGACAGCATCGTTGACCACCACGATGTGTACAAGGTACTGACAAGGGTGAAATTCAATAGATAAACAAATAGACAGACAGCACAGACCTCAGACATCATCATTTCATCCATCTACACTCAGGTGGAGACGATTGGCGATGCCTACATGGTGGCCTCCGGGCTTCCAAAGCGAAATGGGAACAGGCACGCGGTGGATATCTGCAGCATGGCGTTGGACATCTTGGCGTTCATGGGTACCTTCCAGCTCCGACACCTGCCTGGTATCCCTGTGTGGATACGCATCGGTGTTCACTCAGGTAGACGACACAAAACACTTATTTCACAATCTTCCAATAAAAAAAACTTTGCTCAGTTGATTCACCTCCCTTTGATCCTTCTACTCATTTTCTTTTATCTTGTATAGAGTCGTAATCAATGATGGAAAACTGACTATTTGTGTGTTTGCATGTGTGTGTCCAGGTCTCTGTGCAGCAGGTGTTGTGGGGATAAAGATGCCCAGATATTGTTTATTTGGAGACACGGTCAACACAGCATCTCGCATGGAGTCTACAGGACACCGTGAGTACACATGAATACATGCATACCAAGAGACATTTAACGAGCAAACTGAGTTACACTGACATTCATGCTGCCAACTAGTATGGTCTAGTTATGTTGCAATAGCATTAGCTGCTCATTACTCCTGTGCAATTACAGAAGCTACCAATCAACCTAATTAAATAAATGTACCACAGCCAAGCTTGGTTAAGAAAACAATTGATGGCTGTTGTTTTATCTTTTAATATCTTCCAGCCCTGCGGATCCACGTCAGTCAGCCAACTATAAATATCCTGCAGAGGACAGACTGCAAGTTTAAGTATGAGATCAGAGGAGAAACGTATCTGAAGGTAAAGATGCGCCTCTTCATTCAATTTACTAAACATGTCAGACAAATGAGCCATTTTGAAATGAATCCAAGAACACTCATTTCTGCAGAAAGCACCGACTGAAGTGTGAATGTCTGCAGACTTCACTGCCACACATGGACGCAAAATGTAAATGTGAATGCGTGTTTATGTGTGTATTTTCCAAGGGTAAAGGGACAGAGACAACCTACTGGTTGACAGGTGAGACGGGCAAAGACTACGACCTCCCAACTCCACCCACAACGTAAGCAAACCCTCTGAAATTAGTTTAAGGCGTTTGAGGCTCAGTGTAAATGATGCATCACAGTCATTGTGAGCAGGTTACAAGAGGCTTTTTCTTTTTCTGCAACATATAGATTTACATATCCACTCGCAACATCGGATTTTTCTGTAAATCTGCATCAGGCATGATCATTTGGTAAAAATGCAGTCAGTAAAATGTGGTAAAATACGCTTATTAGCTTTCTTGCTGGGAGTTAAATGAGAAGATTGACACCACTCTTATATCTGTACGGTAAATATGAAACTACAGCCAGTGACCAGTTAGCTTAGCTTAGCATAAAGACTGGAAGCAATGGGAAACAGCTAGCATAACTCTGTCCAAAGGTAACAATCCCAGCACTAATTAACACGTTATACTATTTTGTTTTTGTATGAATATATCCTATTAAAAAGTAATAGTCCATATCGTAGATGTCTTTTTTGTTCTGACTTTACATGACTTTCTATATTTAAATTTTAAAATATGACACTAAGACATGTATTTGGTATTCTCCTGTACATTTTCTGTAGCTTGACAGGATACTTGAGACTGACTTTAAACCTGGTTCCCGCTTTCTTAGGGAGAACTTCCAACGGCTCCAGCAGGACCTCGCCCACATGATCCTAGCGTGTCTGGAGCGCCGCTCTCGAGGCTCTGTCCGGAGGAAGAAGCCGCTCTGCAGTCAGAGCAAGGAGGACGACAAGGACCAGGAGTCAGAGGTGGAGTCTGAGTGCGACCATCCAGAGTACCTGCATCTGGCCACTGTGGACAACACCCTCAGTACCTTCCTGTAGTACAAACCTACTGTAGAGTACATCACCTACACAATCTGACTGTATGTTATTACAGTATTAATATACAGTATACTACAAATTCAGATACATGTATTACAAAATAAGAGCCTTGTTTAAGACCTAAAAGTCTCAGTAAGGATGTATTTGTCATTAGGTCCTTTCATTGTTGGTTTGTGTTGCATAAGATGGACAAGAATGTGAAAGGTGCTTGTTTGGTTTTATTCCAGGATATATTTCTGATATGCAGCTGACATCATTTCTCATTAGAGATGTGAAGACAACAGGGAGTCAAGCAGGAACATTTTAAAATGACTATTTGTTATAAAATGATCAGTTCCATCCATTTGAGGCTAAACTGAGAAGCATTCATGTCCAGAATACATCCAAGTAATGTTCTTGTAGATGCCTTTCTCCTGCATATTCATGTCAGGTTCATTGATTGTTTAAATATGTACTTTATTTACTGCTTTGTGTAAAAATGGACCATATGGAGCTAAAAGGATCCTGAGCAACATGAAAGACAAGATATTGCGATTATTCCCAGTGAGTTACTAAATATGTCTTTCACAGTTTTGGAGGGAACTGGTGACGGCATCTCTGCTGATAAGCAGGACAATATGAAGGAATGAGTTAGTCGATGCAACAGAACTCAACATAAAGGCCGTAAAAGTAGGAATTAGTGACTTAGGAACCTGATTAACAATTATTAGATTTGGTTCAGATGTATAGATCTGGGTCCTTATTTATCAAACTTATTTAAAAAAAATATATACGCTTAATGCTCTAAAAAGTGAGTGAGAGGAATAAGACACATTTATCAAGTGACTTACTCCTACTTACAGCAAAGTATAGGGAGAGCTTTTAAGAGCAACTCTTTTATTACACGATTAATCACATGTATGCTTTGAGCACATCAGACACAAGGATTTAACCAGTATCTGCCATATTGTTCATCCTTTAAAAAAAATCCTGCCATTTTACCCAGGGATATGTTCATTTGCAAAAACATATGTGATTTTAAATTCTTTAAAAAGTTCATTTTATTTGTGTGAAATATGTCCTGTTTTTTCCCCACATGAAATTAACAATCTAGAATATTTATAATATTCTATACTATATACACACGTATATGGGGCCCTGTTTTGTATGTACTTTTATTCTTCTACTGGTTACTTTATATGCATTTAGATTTTTTTACCCAAATGACATGACATCTTTAGACAACTGCTTTTAACCAGTTGCATCTCTAATGGAGCACTGGCTGTACATTTCAACCATGAAGATAGACGTGAGATGATTTAGGAGGAAACTAGTGCACTAACTGTGTGCAACTGTTGACTGTAGAACTGACTTTTATTTCAGACGTAGCTCTAAATACCAGTGTAGTGACATGTGGGCTCATCATGATCGTGTCATGGTTGCGACGTCCTGCCTCCAAAAAACGACATTTTCAAATCTGTATTTTAAACCAAAGGACAAAGATTTATTTTTCTTGAGAATGGTAACATTCATTTACCTTAAAAAACCAACAACAAAAAACCCCAAAACAATTTAATTTCTGTCACATTGTTGAAAATGTTGTATGTTGTTCAGGTCCTGATGAAATACAGTTGAATGAAATCAAAAACACAGCGTTTCTTGAAGCATGTACAGGTTCATCTGGCGTTACAATGCATGTGTCACGTAGTTTTGTTTGATGTATACAGACACTGAGGCTCTATGGACAGCAGAAGAAAGAAACTCCAGCATCAGATAAAATATTTTTCTATCCACAGCTGCCTGACAGTTTTTTTTTTTTTTTTGCACAGAATAATGAAAGAGGACTGCTATGTAGACTTTTACACACCAAATACTATGTGAAGACACACTCTACTGTACAGCAGAAACAATTCAATAGTGTACAAATAAAAAAAGGTGTGGATCCAGAAAACCAAACAAGGTAACTGGACATGCAAATGGACCCTAACCCTTTATAAAACTGACCTAATGGGAACACAGTTTCATATGAGAGGAAAACTAAACTCTATTCTTGGGGAAATGTCTGTTCAACAGCATTTATGTGAACTAAGACTTAAAAACTAGCATATTTAGTTAACCTGATGAATATATTTCTATATACTGTCAAAGATCATCAGGTTAGTCAAAAATAAAAGCTAGTCATCAAGTAGAAAAAAGCAAATGTCACCCCAAAGATGACGTTAAACCCTTCCCCCCCACCCCACTAAAAAAAAAGTCAAAACCCAAATTCTTTTCACTGTGTAACATTCGAAAAGAAACCTTGAGAATAAATTAGACAACCGAACGTACAAAAAAAAAATAAAAAAAAGGCATGACATTTTATAGCATGAAACAGCTTCACCTCACATGTGCAGCTGCATGCTGTGTTCGTGTACTTTCTTTATCTTTGAAATACCTTTATGAAAATAAAATTCTCAGAGCAAATGCGCACTGGAAGAAATTTACACAAATGCCAAACCTGGACTCTCAGCGAGACTGTAAACTACCCGTTCGTCGACTGAAATATTAATACAGCTATTTAAAAAAAACAAATGCATGTAATAACACCTATGATCACTTTGACACGTCTGTCTTTTGACATGTCTGTTTTGCTGCTTGAACTCAAGGCACCGAATGATCCAAGTTAAAAGTAGCTGAAGTAACAAAACAATAAACATAACCGTCTCTTTCAGTCTTCTCCCTCCTGCTAATATCACTGTCATGATTATCATAAGCATGATGAGTGACTGTATCATCACTATTCTAACATTTATTGTACTCTGCTAATCCAGCTAATAAGGTATTGCAAGGAACCTTAAAGGTCCAGGACGTCTTTTTCTATTTTACACTTGAAATGGACGACACTTAATCTTATGTACGCACACACACACAATATTGTATTTGCAGCCTGTTTTTTTTTCAGATTTAATTATCAAAATGTTATCAAAAAAGTCGTCAACCATGATCTTAATTCTCGATTGTCTCACATTTTAACTTTAACTGCTTATTGCCTGTATAAAACAGCCCACGTGTAGCCTATTTATTTGTGTGTTTCCCTACTGTGTGTTGCTGGTCAGTCAGTGTTACACAGGAGCCAAACAGCAGTGGGGGGTCAGACATAAGCTGCTGACAGCCAACGCTCAATACGGCTGCAGAAATAATCTCTCTGCTTGAGGTAAACCTCAGCGGGCAGGGCCAAACAACTGCTCAACTGTTTCTCAGGGTTAGCGCAGGATAGCTTTAATGACCAACTTAAAAGGATAAGTCTAGTGATATTTTATATTTTTCTTCTGGTCAACTAATTCCATAAAAAGACCAGAATGAACTATGAATTTATCCTACCAGATGTGTTTTAACCTGTGGCTGAGAATCAACCCAAACAAATGTTGGAGTAACGTCACCTGTTTTAGGATAGTGGTTAGTATACTTGTCGAGATGACCCTGCACTCTTAAGGCCTTTACACACCGGAGGCGTTTTTTTTTTTTGTGTGCAATTAATTCACACGTCAATATATTTTTTCGAACTGTTGTTTTTGTCATGAGTACTTACACACAGAATGCGAATATTACGCGGCGAAAAAGCTGTGTAATTTTTTTTCCCGAAACAAGGTCGATTTTTCTGAGCTTTCGCACGGCGAATAAAGGTATCAACCGAGCACGTTGTGCAGAACGGACGTCACATCACAACTTCGGACCTGTTGATTGTTTGTGTTTCTCATCGCCCTGTATTATATGACAAAGGACACAAAAATTATAAAGACTATGAATTCAGGGACATGTGGAGCAGCACCGCCGGATGCAGGATAGTGAGTAGATTAGTTTACTTTTGGATGTAGTGGAGTAAATATTCACAGGTGAGTATTTCACATTCTCGTGTTGTTTAGTCGTTACGTCCCCGGTGTGTAAAGGCCTTTACTTTAAAGGATAAGTCTAGTGATATTTTACATGTTTCTTCTGGTCAACTAATTCCATAAAAAGACCAGAATGAACTATGAATATACTCTGCCAGATGTGTTTTAACCTGAGAATCAACCCAAACAAATGTTGGAGTAACGTTAGCTAAAAACTCCAGTGCCCAGCCGTTTTAGGATAGTAGTTAGTATACTTGTAGAGATGGCCCTGCCCTCTTACTCCACTCATTCATCATCGTGTGAATGTCTACTGGGCTAACTAGCTAACCTAGATGACTTAGTACGGTTACCAATTTACAATGTTTCTACTGTTATGGTTGTTTCGCTACAACCGCTGCGGATTAACTCAATTATTTTCTTTATTTGTGCCTCCAAGAAGTGCTTCAAGAGACCCGATGTCCTGCCCCATTTCTATTAGCATCTGTTCTACAATGTATTTTCTCTGTTTTGTTTGGTCAAATGTTTTCTGATAAGCTACATGACATTGGGCTATTGTAGACATATTGTAGGCTAAATGTGTATTTACACATTTTATTACCTGCTGATAAAAACCGAACACCCTGTTTATTTTCCAGCATTCAACAACTACACCTCCAGAGTTTTACCTGTAAATTTACGATAAATGTGCTGTCAAAACCCTGTGGCAGGTGTATTTGCTGAATGACACCTAGAAATTAATTCATTTAATTGCACGCCATTATACAAACTACTGTCAGGGGTTGTGCCATAGACTTACGCAGGGGATACAAATTTTGATCTGTGGTGCAGTTCCTACAAGTTACCAACAGAGGTTGTTAAAAGTCACGTGTTATCCAGCTAACTGCTTCATAAACCCTTTTCAAATCATACACCTGCACTGCGGCAGATCTGCCCAATGTGAGAGTTGATATTATGAGTTGTTGCTGTTCCATATTTTAACGAACAAAGACAATGACAGGAGACATTGTGTGACTATCACTATTAAATTGAGATCCAGCTCACTCTCCTGTCTCACCCTCTCCTCCTCATTGTGATCTCCCTTCTTCTTTCACGCCTTCCACCCTTCTCTGTGACTCAGCCTTTCCTTATTCATGCCAACATCTCTCCGTCAGGCCGACAGACTGAGACGACGCTATTGCTGAGCATGCAACGGCACGAGCATGCAGGTGTGTAACAGCGCACCACAGCGTGTTGGTGCAGGGGAAAATGCAAAGCGGTGTGTTTCTGTCACAGCAGTGTGTGTGCGCTGGCTGCTCCTGCTTTGAACTCTGTCGGTCTCTTGACAGTCTAGCTGTAGCCAGACGAAACCTTTGTAAGGTGACAAGTAAATAACGGGATACATATCCCACACCAACAAATGCCCTTGTCTGTCTCCAGCTACACTGTTTCCATATGTCAGTTTAACACCAATAGAACCAATAAATGGCTAAACTAACATCTAATATCACAAGATCAAACCAGCGTTCACACTGAGAGGGAATAACTAGACCTACAAGCAGGTAGTCCAGGGTCAATTCAAGGGGATTTTCTTTCAGGAGGAAACTTCTGCCCAAAAATAAAAAATAAATGAGAACACTGTGGGAACAACGGTCTTAAGTACAAAGTTTGGGGAGCAACTGCATCCATCATTGGGATTATAGTAAATCCTGAAATATTTAGGTTAATTTTGATTCACTGATTAATACCTCCATCTGTGTTAACATTAGGAAATGTAATAATCCAAAGCTGCAGAGCACAAATGTAATCTGATCCTTACACACCATTTGGCATTTATTAGATCGTAGTGACACAGCAAAAGCTCCTCACTGGGTAATGAAGACCGTGTCAATTTTCTTCGGGCGGATTTTAAATCCTCTGTCATATTTTGGTTCAGCACCTTGGATCAGCCAGTTTGAATCTGGATCTTTGGTTATAATTTACTAAGCTCCACTACTTCCCTTGGCAATGTAATGTTTGCACACACCAACACATGATTATTTCTACTAATAAAATTAGTTTCACTGAAAAATACTTTCCAAGATATTGCTGCGACTAATGTGAGATTTAGGGTTGTTTTTTTCCCCCCTTTCTTTTTGGTAATTTGGTAATCTTTCTAACTGGCATTTTGTCAGTGAACTGATGACAATGCTACAAATCTGTTTTGATGACTGTCCATTGAGGCGACACACACACATAACGTCATAATAAGCCTAGAAGAAAAGAACTTCTTGTTATTTCTACATCCGGGACCCATGGATCTGGAAAAGCTGTGAGACAAAGGAAAAACAGACATTAGGACATTGCAGATCCATAGCAATCTAATCTATAAACATTTCATACAAACTATGCTATGGTTTGGCTGTGATGATGGTGATGATGAAAATGGTGACAGAATGACAGCAAATGACTGTACTGACATGCATAATGGCTGGGAACATCAACAAAAACATACACAGTCATGTCTTTACCACTTATTGCATGTTTTAAAATGTGTGCCCCTTTAACATTTACTTGACTTTGCATGTTTAAATGTTTTTATATGTGGTGGGTGTAACTGTGTGCGACTCTACATTGAGGCTGTATATACAGTATGTGCACAGACTGGGAAGGACACTACCGCACTGCTGCTGCACTGAAAGGTCAGAGATATTTCATGTCACTGCATTGCTAATGAGAGCCCACAGAGACACAGCGCTCAATCAATATCTGCTACGCTGTTTCGGGTCACTGATAGACCAGACTTAGCATGTCCATGTTTACACACATCAAGCTAGTGCAGGTCAGTATGACAAGCGGCGTGAGAAAGTGGCGTTTTCATCCAACGTCCTTTTAGCAAAATTCATCACGCATGCCAAGTGTTTCGTCAAATGGGGTCTGAAAATGTTGAAAAATGGTAAAAATGAGTGCTGCAGGAATGAGTCCTAAAACCGAAAATTAGTTAGCATTTGTGCACTTCCAGTTCCCTCGTCTCAAAGCTAACGGGTTTCTTGAATGGGTTTTTGGTAAACCCATTCAAGAAACATAAGTTCTTAAGAGATTTTCACCTTTTGTTCTGCGACATAAAATACGTCAGTAAATACCCTACTCGTAAATTCTGAAGCCTTTACGTGTCTTAAAAAGGCGGTTGCTAACAAGTGGCTAAATGAGACTGAAGAGGTTGTCGGGGACATTAAACGTCATCACGCCGAACACAGAAACTCATCGAATCACTCGTCCGCCTTTACAGCCCCGTTGTGTTCATACTCGCGCTTTTGTAAACTATTCTAACTCTTTCCGAAAGGCTTTTGTAGAAGAGGTAAGCGCGCAAATTGAAATTACAAGTTGGAAGCTTAGTGGTGGTGACGTTGAAGTCATGCAACCATGGTGTAGTTCGTTTACAGCCTAACATTAGCTCTTTACTTCTGCCGATTGCATTTATGCTTCAAAAATCCTAAAAGTGGTGTTCATTTGTGAAGATTATCTTGCTGAACAAAACGTGCAAGTATCTGTTGCTGTCCAATGGAAAAATCTCATTGGCTTTTTGTCCAGGGGGAACCAGGGCGATGCTAACTTCTGGGTTGACCTACAAAAATACATCATCCCTGCAGCTCTCTATAGCATAGCTTTTTCTAATAGATGTGGGTCTGTCTTCTGTGGTGCCTGCTGTAAAAAACAAAAAGGACAATGGAGGAAAAAATTATGGCTGTTGTTCCAGCCTGGTTCATTGGCAGAGATCATCAGTAGACAGCATCAGGACTGGAGGGTTGTGATTGAAATTATGATGAGATTATTCTTTCTTGCTTAGCTAACAGCATTAATTAATGTCATCAGCAGGGCTGAGCGGTAACTCAATTCAATTACTGTTTCTCGTCTTTCTGTACAATTGTTTTAAAAGTCTTTAGATAGTATGGTTCACATTTCTTAGTAAGCACTGGGTTTCCTGAAACAGCTTAGAGGTCGTACTCAATGCAGTGCCATGAAACACCCCAGATCTCTGTAGACATCTCACACTCACACACACACACACACTAAAATCTACTAGATCTACCCACTAGCATATCTATCGCACAGTTCCTCACCCATTCCTGCCTCTCTTTGGAACAAAGAAACATGACTCCCTCATTCTCTAAGCCACTCATTTGGTGTGGTATCTCTCCCTCCCTGCTCCTCCTCCTCCTCCTCCTCCTCCTCCTCATCCTTCGCGGCTTCCTCCTCCTGCATCTCCGCCGGCTTCATTCAGCATGAAGGACGGAGCGGAAAACACAAAAGAAAAAAAAAAGAAAAAGAAAAACAAGACAGAAAACGACAAAAAAAATGAACACGCTGATGAGTGTCAGTGATAGTGAGAAGCGGTAAATATAAAGACAGACAGATGTATATCTATATTTCCACATGAAAGAGAGAGAAGATAGACAGTGAGAGATAGACAGGAAGACAAAGGGAGAGATCGATAATAGCAGGAAAGAGAGGGAGAGCTGTGTGAATGATGGAGTGAATGATTTTGTGAATAACATTTCGAGGCGAGTGACATTTGGAGCTTGCAGTGATCAAAGCACACTCGCACATCCGCTTTAGTGAGAGGAGATACCCCCCTTCTCTTTCACACACACCACAACAACACAGAAAGACACACATACAACACAAGGACAGGACCACACATAGACACGGCCTGGCAGCTTGATCCTACAGCGAGTCTTTAAACATACGTGTGTGTGTGTGTGTTTGTGAGAAAGAAAAAAAAAAAAGGACAAAAGGTTCACCTTGGTTTTGTGGCTCTGCTCCGTACCCAGTCCAGATCCAGCAGTGTGAAGCTCCTTGGACACGACACACAGAAACTCAGCCTGGTCCTCGGTTCCATAGCTGTATGACGAGCCGATGTTCACCATCTAGAAAAAGACGGGGGCACAGATGCAGAGAGATATACAGAGGAAAGAGGGAGGGACAAAGACAGACAGGGTGAGTGTCAAGAAGAATTAGGAGATTACAGCAGAGAACACAAAAAGCAGGAGAGAGACAGTAACTGAGAGAGCTGAGATCCCAAACTACAGCGAGGAAAGATTCTTGTGCTCATGCATGGTGGTGTTGTGGGGGGGCTGCTGTTGGACACTCAGCAGTGGACTCAACAAGAAGCATCTTTTACTTGAGGGAACAGCAAAACAACTGTGGGTCAGCGTCTGCAGGAATATGTGTGCAAATCACAGCTGTGAAGCATGCAGTGGAGCTTAGTGCCAAAGCAGTGGGGAAAGGGGGGGGTCTAAATGTGATTTCTAGGCTACAGTGTGGATAAGCTGACCTAGTAAGACTCCACAAGGCACTGAAGTGGAAGTCTGAGTGTCACTATGGGAGAGGGCATCAATGAACTAAGGCCTCTCAACTTGGGAGGCCAGGCCATGTTAACACTGACAGACTTTTCTCTATCAATGACATTAAGAGATCAATATAACTGTGCCAGTTTTTACTGTGTGTTCACACTGCGAGCAGTGTTGCGATGGGCTGCTCGACTCTAACATGCTGTCGATAGTGTGCCAGTAAATATTGGTCTGCAGCTACGTTTTTGTGTGCCACGGTTAGGCACTTAAAAGTTTAAAGTCTAGAGTAGGCTGCAACTTCTCAATTAAATTGATTAATCATTTGTTCTATAAAGTGCCAGAAAATAGAGAAAAAATACCCACTACAATTTCTCAGAGCCCAAGTCGACATATTTAAATAAATAGCTTGTTTTGTTGAACCAACAAACCAAACCAAACCCTGTTTAAGACGACTAACAAAAAAAGTAAATATTGACATTTGATAAGCTTGAACCAGTGAATTTCGTAAGAGTCTGAAGGTAAAAGATACTGAAGACTAGGAGGTGCTGTGCCTGCGGTGGCATGATGTCTTTATGTATTTAGAAGTGCGATGGAGAATCTTTAAGATTAGACTTGTTGGGATTATCTGTAAAAGCATAATAGACTCACTGTATTAGTCCTATTTAAGGTCAATAAATCGGGCAAACTAATGCAATCTGGGAGTCCTAAAGTCATTTTGGGAGTGCAGATAGCAGGGGTCAGGTCAGGGCCAAGGGGTCAGGCCAAGGGTCAAGATTTAAGGGTCAGCAGCAGCGTGAGTCCAACCCACAGTCCAGAGCAGTCCGGTGCGGGGCTTTCTGCAGGCGCGCACGCTGACCTGCTCAAACTTCCAGCCGTCCGACATCGTGGAGACCATCTGGGTCAGCTCCTCCTCCTGGCACTGCAACACTCGGTACACATGCTTGGGGGGAACCTGCTGGGGAAAGAGTGGAGAGGAGGTGGATGAAAAGGAAGGTTCAATCATCTTTAAAGTGAGAAATAAAAGAAAAACAATGTTGTAGTGATAATCCAAACTCTACCACGACTTTAATACTGCTGTTAGATTAATGTTAGTCTTGAATTGTATAAATGTTATGTATATAAACTAAAAAACATAAAATATAATACATTTAAATTAAAGCGAAAAAAAAAAAAGGGAAAACTGCTCACATGTTGCCATTTCATTTCATATTGCTTAACTGTAAGAGGCCAGAAATCCAGGAGGCCCCACGACAACATCACAGACACACAGTGACCAGATCCCATTTGGTCAGTGAACCCTTACATAGCTGATCCTTGGTCCCTTCTCGAAAAACATATTAACATGCCTTCAAGGAACCTTTGCAACATGACATGGAGGCGGCGGACAGCAATCAAAGAGGAAAAAAAGAATGTAGTCGTGGGCTAGCTACAAAACCAACACTTCTATTTTCATTTCTTTGCACCATATTTAGCCCCAGGCAAACACTAGCAGTGTGTCTAGTAAAGTACAGCAGAACGCAGGGACAGTGGGTGTATGTTCGGGAGGGCAGCGCGATTATGTAAGAGTGAGTGCAACCATCCTGAGAAAAGAAAAGAAAGGAGAGAGAAGCGTGATGTACAGCAGCGCTCTCTTTAGAGAAGCACAGAAGGCTGAAATTACTAACAAAGAGCAAATGACTGAGAGGCACTGCACTTACACCCCCAACAATAATGTTTGTGTGTGTGTGTGTGTGTGTGTACAGTATGTTTGTGTTTCTGTTTGTTTCAGATGCAGTTCATAGTTACAGTTAAATAATGGAATATGTAGCACAGTACATATTATAACTGCTGGATGCAAAAAATACATGATATGCTGGTTTAGGTAGTTTCGTTAAAAATGACTGCAGTGACTGAGGATATCTGTTTTGAGTTTTAAAGCAGCAAACTCCTCCATCATAAAAAAACGCAAAAGCACATAAAAGACAATGTGTTTACCTGCGTTGCTTTGGAGTCCCTCTCCACGATCCTCTCCTTGATCAGTTTGATCAGTGGGGTGATGTTGTAGAACTCAGCCTCCTCCAGGACACCTTGAAACACAGCAAACACACGACTCAGCTCCCGTGTCCACACTATAGCGAAGAGGTTCCCAACCTTTTTTTGTCAGACACAACCCCACAGCCTCAAGATCCCCTTCATCAACACCACAAACCATGTTACAAACAGGAACACATTTTAAACTGGATATTATTTGAATATTAATGATTTACAGTAAGTGGATCGAATTTTTCCATACAATTGAATTTCAACAATTTATCCATTCCTTTTAGCTATTTTAACCATTTATCTACTACTTTTAGCCAACTATTTTACCATTTATCTACTACTACACCTGCTGAACATGCCCATCTGCTGTCCATCAACGCATCAATCCAGCAGTATTTCACCCACTCTAAGCCAGATCGTTTGCTCAGCTTCAGTGGTAGTCAGAGCTTGTATCGCCAGTGAGGTGTATTTCTGTTTCTAGGCATTTCCTCATTTCCACCTGCCCAACAAATAAAACTAACTCATGAACCCAGGACGCGTCTGAGTAGAGTCAAAACATGTCAAAGACCTTCTTCAGCCAGCTCCTTGTTGTAGACCAGTTTGCCGTGCCGCAAGTAGTTGAGGATGGGGCCGAAGTAGGTGGGATCCCTGTCAATCACATAGGCTCCCGTCTCATCCTGTTAGAGGAGGAATCAGAGAGGCAGATAGAAAAGAAAAAAAACAGTCCATTACACCATCATCACATCATAAACTGCATGTATTTACATCACTGCAGTAAACCTCTTGTGCTCTTACTCATGAACCATGGAGAGATTTTATTGACCTGAACTAGGGTGGTTTTCAGTGCTGTGTATCTTGTAACTTGTTAAAGTTTTCAAGATAACTTTTTTGTGTTCATGTGTAATTTAGTGGGCTAGTTTTCATGTATATAAATCAGGTATTTCTCAAACATGAATTTGGCATTAGACCTCAGACCTCTTCTGTAATATGTTGAGTATTTTTAGACCCAAAAGCTTACTAGCTGGAGAACAACATCCTGGTTGGCTATTTTCATGCAGTACAGGCTGCCCAGAGCGGATGTACGTATGCAAGATGCATTGCAGAGGTCTCCAAAATAAAAGCCCCCCATAGAGTGGAGGTTCTGTTGAGGTTAGAGTGATGTGATGGTTTATTGTTCTAGAAGAAAATTTACTTATTTTAACTTATTATTACAAAAGGCAATGCAACTACCGGTAGTCAGATAAAAAAAGTAACATTTTGGCATTTATTATAAAAAGTTCTGCGTTTCCCTTGAGACCTTCCTGCCACAGGACACAGAAGTTACTGCTTACTGGCACTTCAGACTAATTTGTTGGTGACTTTGTTATCACACGTGTGTCGACAGCCTGCTTCTCTCCCACCTCCAGGCGGCTTCTGTTATGTCATGACTACAGCCCCTCACACACACACACAGCTCTTCCTCGTGATGATCACTTGAAGCAGAGCCCCCATTTAGAGTTGAATTCACAAAAGAGCCATGGCTGGAAGAATCCATGCAAAACCATACAAGCCTTTAGGAGACTCAAGCAGAGGGATACAGAGGGTGGAAATGAAGAGGAATAGTTGGGAAATGTGTGAAAGAGGAAGTTAAAGAACATCAGACGCATCTGCTGAATTTGTGTCATTAATGCATGGTTCAATGGTGTCTATAGAGAGAGAAGCATACAGGACAGGCAGGAAGACAGCAGCTAAGACTCAGAGAAACTCACATGTATTTTGGTGAGACAAGTTACATGATCTCTGGTCAATGAAGTCCTTCACACTTCAAACAACTATCTCTTCTTGACACACTGGACCACCAAAGTGTGGCCTTGTGCAGCTTTGACCAGCTACCAACATGAGGTATGTGAACAGGAGAAGACAGATATACCCAGAGTCAAAGAAGGAGAAGAAGATGTTCAGCTCAATAAAGAGAACCTGCTCTACTCACATGACTGATTCTTTTTATGGCTGTTTGCTGAGGCGGATGGACAGCCTTAGCCTCCAGCAGCATCTTGTACGGATGCATGTTATCGCTTTTATTAGTGGGTCCGTACTCAGTCACACACATACACGGTACCACTCACCCTAACTGCAATTGCTATGACCTCCCAGCATTTGATTATGATCCTAATGTCAAAGGTTGAATCCAGACAAAACATTTCTACAGTGTAAAAACAAAAAAGAATGTATCCGACATTCCTGGTCCAGTTTGGTGGTGGATTTTTCCTGCTGCAGGTAGACCTGATTAGGATTTAGCACTGCTTTAAAATATTAAAAAGGGGCCTAACTGGACTTTCAGGTTGTTTATGCAAATCACAATTTGTTTATTTGGCCCTGCAGTATTATCAGCTCCTATCCTCGATTTGAGAGTTCCTGGATACAGTCCAGTTGTCCAGCTGTCTATTATGATGACCTCTAACGCATCGTCTCCAGTGTGACCGACTAGCAAGAGAAGTAATCCCGAAAGAAATACACAGTCAGACTGACAGAGCCAGGAGAATAGGGATGTTCTGCTAGCAACAGGAAGACATTTCTGACTGATGGTGTGTTGTCAGCTTAATTTATATGAGGAGTATCTCTTTGTGCCTGACACTCATCTCTTCAAGTCCAGCCAATCTTTGCCGGCTTAGCGTGACAGGAGCTTCTGACGAGCCGTAACCAACGAGACGCATGAAACGAATGCAGTGAACGAGGAAACCCACATACGCAAATGGACGGATCCAGACTGTAAAGCAGCCTGCAGGATGGCGATGCGGCTAGAGGAGGGACGGATCAGTGGAGAGAAAGACCTAACAGGCAAGAGAGAAGACAGCCAGTGAGAGACCTGGAGAGGGACAGTATGACAAATAACCTCCTATTAGAAATGAAGGGTAAACGCCCTTGCAAATACCAAAAGACAAATGAGTGTGGAGGGACTCTGCCATAGAGACAGAGGATGGAGACACACGGGGTTTCTGTGCTCATGTGTGTGTGGCAGAGACGCACAAAGATGGAGACTGACAGGATGCAGGGATGGGATACAAAGACCAGGAGGCAGCTTGATCTATAGAAGTAAGCAGTATGTGTGTTTGAGTACGTGTGTCTGCACTGAAAATCACAGTGATTAGAGTGTAGAAGCCGGGCTGTGACTGCAACACAGACAGATGCACGCGCGCACACACACACACACCATCCTAAGTGAGCGGAGGAGCTGCAGCGGAGGACGGACCGACGCCTCATCAACGTGACTTGACTTGACAGTGTGGGCATGACAACACGGGTGAAAAGCTTCCTGAATGTGTCAGAGCCTGGTATCTCTCTCTCTCACATACACACACACACACAGAATTAGTAATTACTCATTACGACAGGTCCATTTCCAGCTGCAGTACATTGACTTGCACACAAGATGATATTTTCAGTTGTTGAGAGGACAGACACACTGGTTGGTGAGTTAATGGTTTACTGAACATTTGTTTAGGGAAATAGGATGGGACTCCACAACATCTCCCTGCAGAGGTAAGTATATCCCACGGGCTAGCACTAATAGCCAAACAAAAGCCCTCTTCACTTCTCAAAACACACCTACCTGCCTGCTTTCTGCTGCTTGCTTGAGCATGTGTAAACATTAGGGCTAAATAATACTGAAAAAAAAATTAACATTACTTGCGTGTACCCCACATGTAACTTCTGAAGCTGCAGTTGGAATAATATCACTCGAGAGGCAGATCTAAGAGAAACTAGGGCAGGCGTTCAATTTTCTGGTTGATTCAACGTGACACCAACCCGTCAATCTCATTCAATCGATACTCACTGATCAATCCAGGCTTGTCTTGCACTTACTGTAAAATCCTGGCATGACAACCTTGATAAAAAAAACAAAAACAAAAAAAAGGTGCATGATGGTATTTCATTCCCTTTGTCAAAGATTTAGACTAATATTTTTAAATTTTTCGGAAAGGTGGCAAGCTTTAGTTCATTAAATCTGGGGTAATTAACTTATCCATCACATAGACTAAATTGTTGGGCTTTACAATGAGCCATGAAAAAAGCTAACTTTGACACATTTAATTCTCTATCAAAATGGCTTGTATAGAGTGCCTACCAGATATACAGATTGATATACAGCTCAGCCTTAGTGAAAATGTGAAAACACGCACATATTTGGCTTGTCCATGTACTTCTGTTCTAAAGAGTTGTGAATATGGACATGAGTGTGATTTCTAATTAGGGATCAGGCTAATTCATCATCCCCGGCATCACAGATGGTCTGGCTGAACCACTGACTTCTCAGCGTCTGTGACAGTTTTGATATAGGAGGCATCACGGCAGCTTCGCACTGATGAACACGTTTGATTTTGTGTGCTTCCACTCCTTGCTGGGTGAATGAAACAGCTTTCTGGATTAGAAAAGGTTCCCGGGGACCTCCTCACAAAAATGCATTCTTTGGTCGTTACCTTTTAGGAAGTTCTTAAAAAGTTCTGTATGTGTAATGTTTATCTAGATAGGTTTAATCTCTTGTTTTTTTCCTGCAAACTTTTCCAAAACAGCAACCACATGTTTATAAGCATATAAAATGGAGCTAGCTGCAACCTATCGTACTTCCATCTGTACTGATTTAATTAAGTAAGAATGTTTAAGTATTAGAGAAAACAGCAAAGCAGTTAAGGAAATAGTTAAGAACTGTGGTGATAAATGGCAGCTTTTCCTGTTTTTTTCCCTAGGAAAAGTCCATGAATTTCAGCCCTGGATTCTATCTAAATACCCAACAAGGTCTTATTGTGTGGCCCAAACCAAAGTCTAATTTGTGTATCCTGATAAAAGGGGAAAAGGGACAAGTTCACACAACTCTGTACTGTTTATTCATATAAAAACCTTGGCTTTAGCTTTTTTTCTTTCATGATTACTGGTCCCTGCTAACGCCTCCTATTACACCTCACAGCACAGACAAGGTGACAAAGCAAGTCCAGGCATGTGGTGGAATCAATGCTGACACAGTGAGATGGGACGAAGACTTCCACAGAGCTTTAAACTAAAAATAAACATATGAAAATGTGCACAGATAACCCACGTTACAGCCACAGGCCATCACAGCTCACCTGTATGATCCCCCTGGTATTTACTATGAATCAACCCGTTGATAATCACAGATCTGTAGTAATACGATTATGTGGTTATAGTCCCCATTACACCTGTTCATCTAACATCATCTAGCATCATCAAAGCTGAATCTTAGCTACATAATGTAATTGGCTTGGGACAGTGTGAGTTCAGCTTGGGTCGTATTAGCGGCAGATAGCCCTAAATTTGGTTCTGTGACGGGGCAGAGCAGCTGAGGTGCTGGTAATCTCATTAAAACAGTCACACACAGCCAGACAGTCTGTGTGTATGTGGTTTTAAAAACAGCCAAGAACCCCTGAGCAGAAACACGCTGACGTCAGCGGATTAGAGGGGGACTCCAGCACAGATAAAATCAGCCTCTCTCCTGAGTGAGAGAAGAAAACACACGGCTCCTCTGTGTGATTCAGCTTCAGATTGCTCTGTGTACTAAACAACCTGAGCAGAGGCTGGTTTCAGCCAGGTGTCTGCTGGGAAAGACAGTATCCTGCTGGCACTATGACCCCCCTACAATGCACATCATGCTTTTCCAGACCTAGTTTACCGTTTCCCTGATAGCACGAGGACAAGTCAACGTCTGCGTTTCGTCTAGAAATTGTTTAGCAGAGGCGGTAAGCCACCCAGATCCTGATGCATCTGGTCTCTTGATCCATTTAGTTAGTAGATGACGGCCTAAACAAAAACAACAATAGATCTTTTTCCCTGACGGTTAATGTTTTCTTTCATAAAAGTGTATTTTAGGCGAGGTGGCCTAAAAAACCTTTGCAATATCACCTGTAGACTTTGGTAACACAACGTCAGCCCTTCGATTATTGTTGTGTAGGTAGCTGTCTGTAGTGGTGTGATGTTTGTAGTTGGCTGATGTTACGATACGGCTCAAATTTGGCAGGCAGCTTGTCCTGGTTGGTCTGTAATATTTACACAACTGCTAGTTTGACAAGCTGAGAGGAACAGATCGCACATGCAGTTAAACGTTTCCTCTAATCTGTTGCTTCTGTGTTGCGTCTTGGAAAATGCTAATTTTGTGAATGAGACAGATTCTTTTTTTCCCGCCTGGTTAACTGTGTGCTCAATCTGTTGTACCATTCGTGCTCGTGTGCATTCACAGCTGTCAGGATCAGTGGGTATTACTGATTCCAAGAAACATGGTTAGTATTCATCATGAGGCTCCTGAAGGGTAAAACCGCTGAATAAAAACAGTTTTTAAAAACCTTTTCCTCATGATTTCATGTTTCTACTGTAATTATTCTTGTGACTTACAGCAGCATAGTGATTATCTAACCAAACTACATTTTTCATTTGGCTACTGGGTTGCATACATATTTTTGTATAATATTAATTATTTCGTTCTTGACTTTGAAAATCAGAATGTGGTGGTATATATATATATATATATATATATATATATATATATATATATATATATATATATATATATATATATATATATATAATACAAAGGAACTTGTCCTTGTTGGGGGAGTATTAACAACTTACATAATGATATAAGTACACACATGCATACATTACAGAGGGGCAACAGCACCTAAGAACAGACAGAAGATGATCCATATGTCTAGGATCAATTGGCAAACCTTTAAATAATAACCTGAAACATGTCTCTCTCTGGTAAGAAAATACTTGCATCTATAAATGTCTTGTAGCATCTATAAATGTATAAATAATGAATACTGACTAAGTTGGCCGTGTTAGACGTCTGACAAAAAGCAGTTCTGAAGCTCCTCAACCATCACATTCACAGGTCCCAACTCACAGAGGACTCAGAGCCTCGCCTCCAGATAAGTTCATGTTTTTAGGATGGCAGCAGTGTGATGGAGCCAGAGAATAAAAACACTAAAATCAAGTCTCTGTGTGTGTCTCTCGAGATTCAAGAGTTTGCGATAAAGAGTAGAAATAAAAAGACGTGGACGCGAAAGGACAGACGTGCGATAACTCAGCAATTAGAGTGAGTCAGCTGCCTGAGAGCGAGGATGAGGAGAGGACGACGATGATGACAAGAGCGACAAGATGAGGGAAACGAAGAGAAGAGATGTAGGTGTGTGTTTGAGAGAGATTCGGTGTGAGGCTGAGTGTCTTGAGGCAGTGCAGAGGGAGCTCCTGTTAGGTCGCGGCTGAAGGTCACATGGGAATATTGTTTCCAAAGAGCCTTGCGATGCAGCAGGGGAGCAGTCATGTCGTGTAAAAACCTCCCAACTCCAATTGTGGTGGTTGTTTTCGGCTTAGTCACTTTAGCTGAAGGAATACCTGCTCTTCTGCTGAGACCACAGGCATGTGACACGGTTTAAAAACCCGTAATGTCTAAAGCACAAAGTGGTGAAGCTAAACATGAGCTGATTAGGATTTGGCGATATGACGATGTATACTGTGAGATGATATAAAGTCAGAACATCAGTTTGGACTGTAGTTTAGCATCTCTGGGTATATTAGATCATTATGGGCAATGCTGTAAATCAATGAGCAGGACTGTTTTATATGATTTGTTCAAAAAGGTGAAGTGCCTCGATTTTTCTGATTTTTTTTATTTGAATTTATCTGACATTCTGTTATTTTATCCATAAGAGTAACAGTTCTTCAATTGAATTTCAAAAAACGTAACTAGGGCTGCAACAAAACTATTATTTTCATTATTGATTATGAATCCAACGATTAATCTCTCAATGGCGCATTTAAATGTTAAGTCTATAAAATGTCAGCAAATGATGAAAAATGCTTGTCACAAGTTCCCAGAGCGACGTCTTAAGATGTCTTATTTTGTCCGACCAATAGTCAAAATATTCTGTCTACTATTATAGAAGAGTAAGAAAACCAGAAAATATTCACATTTGAGAAACTGAGACTAGTAGATTTTTGCCATTGTTAGTTAAGAAATGACTCATTCTCTGTCAGCTCTCTACTGTGCTGTTTAACAAAGGCATACAGTACAATGGCCAAAACATTATTTTTGCCGCGGTATAAAATTACATGTACCGTGATTGGACATTGTATCCATGTTATCCCCTCCTGTGGCTAATTTTCTTACAGTTTTCAACCGACATCACCAAAATGCCAACTTGCAGTAGACTCCAGGCTGCGATGCGAGGAAGACCCTTCTCTCTCCGTCACACACACACACACACACACACGCATATCAAAGGCCGCAGGATAATAGAAATCTGCATTATTCAGGAGTCCTGCCAGCTGTTACAGTGTGCTCAGTCTACATCTGACTGGGAGAGACACACAATACATCCCTCTCTCTCTCTCTCTCTCTCTCCATAAGATGCCAGCTGTACAGCTACTGACTCTGCGGTTCCCTGCAGAAGAGGAGGCACGTGTTCATCCATCTGACCCAAGCTACATTCAAACCACAAAACGATGCTATGAAAGAGAGAGTAAGAGAGCTCCATAGTGCAAATATACAGCACATCAACTGGTCATTAGACAACTCTACGCCTGCTCTGGAGCTGCAGGCGTGCATTTCTGGGGCAGATGGAGTTGAAGTTAATAGGTTCTGGGAATGGCACACAGATAACACAGAGTAAAATATAATTATTCCCTTTAAGGCCACTGTGACCTAGCTACCTACCTTAGGAGACCATTCATGCCAAGACCTGCACACATACTTTAGCCAATCCCTTTAGTCAGCTTAGAGAAAATCCACCTTTCATACCACAGCAAAGCCTATCAAAATAAATTGTGGTGATATATTTTGTAGGGATAAAACTAATGCATATCAAGCCCAACTTTAACCACCTGTCAGGGTACAACAGTGTTATCGCCAATGTCTTGTAAACTCACTACTGACAGCAAGTATGAGTCACTGCAGGAATGTTACAAAATGTTATTTTTGGTTTTTCACTGGCTTTGTCGCCAAATAAAACTGACAGAGAGGGTAATTTCACATGCCCTTCAGGTTAGGCCAGCCTTCTTCTGCAATATTCATGTATGTAAATTAAATATTGGCTAATTGAGACACAAAATAATTACCAAATGTCATTTAAAAAAAAAAAACAAGCATTACCAATGTCAATAATGTAGATGGTCAATGTTAGATTATTACCACAGACACACCGGGAAAGATCAACGTGTCCCGACTGGACTCACCGTGTCTGAGTGCAGGTCCTGCTGTTGGCACAGCCGGTACAGGAACGAAGTTTGCTCTTTGAGGAGGGTCTGCCGCGTCGTGAGGAACACCGTGCCGCCGACGTTCAGCCGGACCCACTTCCCGTTACTCCCCCCGGTGGGATTGATGACTGAGCCGTTACCGATGCTCTGCGACGCCGACCCGTCGGGTTCGGTCGCGCTGGCGGTGGCGGAGGTCGCGCTCTCTCCCGCTTCGCCGTCTTTGTTGTTGTTGTTGTTGTTGTTGTTGTTGCTGTTGCTGTTGCGGTGCGGGCAGACGTGGTGCGGCGACAGCGCGGCGACGTCCGCCGGTTCCCGCTGGTCGTCCGCTGTCGTTGCCATTTGGAAACAGCCGATGGACACGAAGTGAAGACGAGCGAGGGCGTCCGTCCGCGTCTGCTGTTGCCTCGGCTTTTTCTCTCCGCAAACCAAGCGAGCACGCTCCGCCCCAAACCCGCACAAAGTCAAAGATCAGCCACACGAAGCTACCGAAAATGAGACATAGTACATCTGGGAAGTACTTTCAAAATAAAAGCTCTATCCGCACTCAGAAATGGTTGCAGGCCGACCCACCTGCAGTAGATAACTGGCTTGAAATCATCAGAGATGCATGAGATGGAAAGACTGACTTTCCCACTAAGACTGAGAAATGTATATATTGTGAGATGGACGAAATGGATAACGTATTTGCTGGAATAAGGAACGTGGCCAGACCTGCTGTCCATAATCCATAATATATAATGTTTGTGATGTGGATGTTATGGACGTCACGCTGCCTGGCAATAATGTTGCTGTTTGACATAAAAAGAAAAAAAAATAATAATAATAAAAAATGTAAGTGTCAAAAAAGCTCTATCCGATCTATAGCTGCCAACATACACACATATGAAGTAATAAAATCTAGGGTTCGTTTTATTACATATTTAAGCAGGCTGTACCATTGTTATGTGGGGCATTTGTGCAGCAAACTGCAAACCTAACCCTCATAGAATATGGAATTTAAAAATGTGTCATAGTTTCAGAAAAGTCTTTAATTGTGCTTCTTTCTTGACATATTCATTGAACAAATACTGCCACAAAGAACTTAGTTCTGTTCCATACTATTTGCAGTGATTTAGGCTAATTACTGATTTAAATGCAGGCTGAGTTGTCAGCCTACTGGTAAAAATAACTATTCTGGAAATCAAAAAGGAGCATGCAGTGTATTCCTACCAAGTACCAAAGTTTTATATATGTATATATATATATATATATATATATATATCAGAGGGAAGGGTGGAGAACCTGATGTGTCATACAATCACATGTTGTGTATGTATTAAATAGTAAAATTATGAGTTTGATTCTGTATTCATGGAATTGGCTGAGCTTTTTAGCAATTATTTTGGAAACAGTGAATTTAAACGTTTTATTTTGAAAGCATAAGGTTCAGCTGGTCTTGTTCTCTCTGGCAAACTTGACAAAGACCAAAAGAACTGGGTCTTGTAGTTTTTGTAAAAATATTCTGAATACATAAATTGAAACTGAATAAAGAGGAAAACCACATTTTACAATATATTAATACTTTATTATCGTTAATATTTACATAAAGTCAGTCAGATAGTTTTGTTCTACACTGTGTAAACCTGAGTAAACATAGAACTTAAAACAAACAGTAGTATTTATTTAAAAAACAAAACAAAACAAAAAAACAACAACAACACACATTTCCCTGACAGCTCAAATCCAAAACTTTGTGGAACAGACTTTTACACAGTCTGTGTTGAAACACTGCTGATAAGTCAATAATCCTCATGTTAATTCAGAGTCATAATGCTGCCACTCTTAAATGGATATTGGGAAATGGGAGCAGTAGTGATTCCAGCAGGAACATCTCACTGTGTCTAATGGCTGGTGTTCAGTAGAAACAAACAAATTGATTTAAAAATGCATTTTCAGATGATGTACTAATGGATTAGTAAATAGTTTAATAACAGAAAATCACTATAACAATGACTATAACACTAAATTCAAATGGACTGCACATTTAACAATGGGAAATTAAGTCAATCAATATTTAACCAGTATTTAATGTCTGTATTTAACCCTTTAATGACTAATTTTCAGTTGTGATAATGTGTCAGAATTTTCAACTTTGCTTATATTTCAGTTGTATTTTTGACCAAATTAGAGGGACATCTGTATCATATTTTATTTTGCCAAGCTTTTACATTCACATGTGCACCAACAGGATGTCCAGTGTTCTGACAAAACCATTTCAGATTCCTGATTTGAACATGAAAGCACGACCCGTTCTAACTGGACGGGTGGTTTCTCCTGTCTCTGTGCTCTCAGGGCCGACGCAGTGTGGGCCTCATGGTGACGAAGGGAAAGTTGTAGGTGTGCGGGAGACCCTGATGAGTCGAGAGGTTGAAGGATTGCCATGAGAACGGACGCAGGCCCCCCTGCCTCGTGGGGCCATTTACTGCCTCCGCGACCAGCTGGACAGCCATTTGGTAGTCCGTCACCTGTACCATGAGACAGAGATGGATAAGGAGGGCACAAAGGAAGGAAGTGAGTGAGATGCTGTGCACATCCATGAAGAAATCTCTGTTGCTATTAATGGAGTTTAGATTCAAAACCTGTACTTCACTTATAATGTTTGGGTTTAACCAACGTGGGTTCCATGACATAACATGGTTCACATAACATGGTAAATATTATACCTGCTAAAAATCATTATGTTAGCATTGTCATTGTGAGTATGTTAGCACGACAACCTTAGCATTTAGCTTAAAGCACCTAAGTACAGCCTCAGAGAGCCGCTAAGCATGGCTGTAGACTCTTAGTCTTGCTAAACAAAGAATACAATGAAATGATTAAATGACTAAACTAAACGGGTAAAGAAAAGAATATATCATCGCAGGTTTTACAAACATTTAGGTCCTGTGTGCAAGCGGCGACTAGCCAATAAACTAAATCGAACGAAAGGTGAAATTATTCCTACACAAAAACACGTTAATGCACCTATAAACAATTCAGTATAATATTTTCTAATAACACTTTTTTTTATTCTTCCACTGAAATACAGTACATATCTTAAACTTCATTCTGGCACTAATGTGCTGATGACCTCTGACCTTAGTGTCATAGCAACCTCCTGGACGTGGTCTCCTTGGTCTCAGGTCGTTACGGCAACAGATGGTTTTACACGGATGGCCCTTGGAGTAGGGGTCTCTCTTGTAGTCTGAAACAGAGCCAGTCTGACATTTAGTCGCGCTGCTTACAGTCCGAAAATAGCAACAATATCCTTTGTGTTTTCTGTCACATCCCTGAAGCCCTTTGAGTCCAGGAAAGGATGTGAAATACGAGCAATGCAAGAGTTTATTGTTACACCTACTGTTGTATCTCATGATGTGTTTGAGGGAGCTGAGGTCAGACACCTTGGCCTGGTCCCTGCGGAGGATTTTGGCTCGGGGACAGAGGTCGTAAGAGAAGTCTTCTCCGTATCTCTTCCACATCACGCCGTACCCACTCAGGTTGTAGATTTCAATATGAAACGGTATGTTGTAGGATGGCCAGTAACCTGCCAAATGTAGCACACTAAAGGTGGAGGCTGTCCAGACACATCACCACCTACAGCAGCCATCCTGGATAAAACTGAGAACAAACAAATAGATAGGTGTTTGTTTCTTACCTCTGCGTAAAGCTTGAGTCTGATCAGAGTGCATCACCTTCCCGGGAATCTGCTCCACCACAGTCAGAGCTCCATTCCTGATACTGTGACCCAGAGACACCCTGCTCAGGTCCACCACCATGTACTGGCTGTTATATGTACCTAAAATACAGAGAGGGGCATTCTCTGTTTCCTGCCTCACAGACACAGAGAATCCACATGGGTTTTGAAGGTAATTATCACTTCATACTTCATGTTTTAGCCTGTGGATTACACATGTTTTACATATCTGTTTACCATTTTCCAAAGCATGCTGTTAGTTTTCAAGGGCAGACAGTGGTTGCACTACAATCAACTTGAGGAGACTTAAGCTTGCTTTAAATAGGTAAACCATCATATTGGTCACGGTTACACCATAATTGCGTGGTATTACAGTTGCGAGCAGGGATCATCTTCAGAACTCTCCCTGCTGGCACTTTCAAGCTGAGCGCTGAAGAGAAGTTGCTGAAAAGCAGCCGTGTGGTTGGAAAAGAAATGCAAAAGATATACAAGCAAAAATCTTGTCTAACTTTTTGAAGGCTACGAGTCTACAGCCACATTAGCGGTATGTATGGCTGTACTGTAACCTGCTGTACAGCTGTGCTTTAAGCTAAAAAAGGTCAGCATGCTAACTTGCTTACAAAAACAATGCTAACATGGTGATGTTAAACAGGTATAATGTTTACCATGTTCACCACCTTAGTTTAGCTCCATAGCATGCCAACATTTGCTAATTAGCACTAAACACAAAGGGTTAGGGTTAGGGTTAAACATTTTGACCTGCTGGTGGCACTAGATAAAAAGTCAGAGGAACACCAGAGTCATTAGGATTCATCCTCCTGGGACCATGAATGTCTGTATAAAATTTAATGGCAATCCATCCAATAGTTGTTGAGATATTTCAGTCTAGACCAAAGAGACGAACCGACAGGCCAACATTGCCACTCGTGGAGCCATGCTGCTAGTCTGGCTAAATATTTCTGAGGCTGCCGAACAGGAACGTTAAGTAGAACGATCTTCCAAATGTCAACGCATCCTTGAACACACCAGCAGGTAAAGTTAGACTGTCTGCATTGCCACAATGTAATGTTCAGTGTGATGGATTCCATATCTATGCATCAAGTCTCTGCAAGTATTGACATAAACTCTCGACTTTCTAGAAGGAAGGAAATTAATCTAAAAATGTACTATAACCTTTGGAAAGTTCGCATTAACATAAAACATACATGATGTGGGCCAAGATGTGCAAAACCACCACTACAGTATGTTGGCTTTATCTAATAAAAGATCAATATTGGAAAGTCATACATGCATTTCTTCTAGCATATGACTGGCACAGGAAAAATACCATGCAGTCTTGCATCTGGAACTAGTGGAAGAAACAAGGTAAACCACTGGCTCTGGAGTTACTGACAATGAATCCCTAACATAACTCTAAATAAATGCTCTCTAAATAAAATGCTCTCGTGTTCAGGCCACCACAACAGTTTGCCAGGACGGAGAGCATGAGAGCAGAGGCTGCTGGGTGATGAGAGGGCCGTCAGTCTCAAGAACACTCTGTTCTGTTCTCCCGGGCCCTCCCATAGCAACATGACGTGAAAGATCAAAGCAGCTGCCCAATTAACACACACAAGTGTTGTATAATGAGAAGGGTGGTCTGTTTGAGAGTCTGCTAAATCTCTATGGAAACTTGTTCAGAGGAAATGTAAACTGAATATACTCCTGATTACAGATATATGACAATAAATAGATCAGTCGATAGATATAATTTAATGAGAAGAGATGTCCTTAACACATTGTAATTACAATTACATTACTGGTGACATGCCTCGCATTTCTGGGTTCATTTGGTTGTTTAAGTGGTGCATATTTAGCCATGCTAGGCGTCCACCTCTTTGGTCCAGACTGAAGTATCTCAACAACTACTGGACAGATTATCATGGTATTTGGCACACACATTCATGTCCCCCTGAAGATGGATTTTAACAACTTTGGTGAGCCGCTGACTTCTCCTGTAGCGCCACCAGCAGGACAAAATTCATATTTTCTGTGACATATCTCAACATCTGTTCAATGGATTGGCACACAATTTTGTACAGACATTCAGGGTTCCCAGAGAATGAATCATATTGTCTTTGGTGATCCCCTGACTTTTCCTCTAGTGCCATCATCAGGTCAACATTTCAATTTGTCCAATAATTGCTTTTATGACGACATACCTGCAAAACTAATGACATTCCCATCAGCCTCAGCTGTACTTTGTGTTTAGTGCTAATAATCAAATATCAGCATGATGGTGAACATGGTTAACATTACAAATGCTAAACATCAGCATGTTAGGATTGTCATTGTGAGCATTTTACTGTAGCATGTTTACATTAGCAGTTAGCTCAAAGCACCGGTGTTCCTTAGTAGACTCTTCTCGTCTTGTTAGGTGAAGAATACAATTAAATGATTAAATGACTAAATAAAATGTCCTCAGTCTTTGTTCTTGTTTTGTTAAAAATGTGGCTAAACGCAGAGGTGATAATGTTGTGATAATGCATCTTTGTGAATCTCCAGGCCTTTTTAGTCATTTGAAAAAACGCTTCATAATTATCCTGTATGCACCTTCACTTTTTAATTTCCAACTGGCTTCAGTATCAATGTAAATATTCTCATCTATACATCTGATATGTCTAACGTAATCCTGGTAAATGTAACTGCAGTACAACTAGACAATGGGGGTTGAAAGACAGTTTGTACACTAGAAATAAATCACATCTTTTCATGACAGAATAACACTAATGATATTAAAGTATTTGGATCGTTTATTTAAATTACACTTGTGTTCTATGTACTGATACCAGGTAGGTCACTCAGTAGTCGTGGTCCATCTGTAGTTTGTCAGCCATTTCTTTGGTTTTGAGACTGCAGGCAGGCTGACATTATAGTTTGTTTAAAGTGTATGATCATAAGGTTTGTTCATGCAAAGAAAGGGGAGTTGTTCAGATGGAGTTATATTCCGCCATCTTCATCATATCACATGCTGATACATCTGGAAGGATTTAAGGGTGTAGTACAGCGCTCCTACAGATTCTGTTCAATTGAAGAAACAAAGTCCTTATTCATGTATTTGAAAAGTGTGTAACAGCTGTTTTGCCCACTTTGGTTTTGAATAAAAAACCCCAAAAATCCCCTAGTCTTGACTGACATCAACAGGGTTTCACCTGAGTTGTATTTGGAGAAGATGTGCGCCCACTCCTCTCCGCTGTGCGCCAGGCTGTTGGCCAGGCGGACTCTCTGCCAGGCCAGCAGGCTGTGAGGGCCGAGCTGGGAGAACAGAGAGACGTTGAAGACACCGATGGAGGTCTGAGTCATCAGCAGGCCGCTATCAAGAAGGTAGAAGTCATCCAGAGACATCAGGAAGCCTGGAGGAGGAGGAGGAGGAGGAGGAGGAGGAAGTAAACAGAGTTGCGATGAGATAATTTCTTGTCCTCACCTACAACATACAGCGTGCATGTAGGTTGTATGACTATTTGTCAGTAGTGGAAAGTACCTACACTGAAATACAGGTACTGTTTTCAAGAACAATTTTGAGGTACTTGTACTTTACTTGAGTATTTCCATATTATATTATTTTATACTTCTACTGCACAACATTTCAGAGGGAAATATTACACTTTTTACTCTATCACATGTTGTGACAGCTATAATTACTGGTTACTTCGAAGATGAAGATTTGTTTTGTGTGTTTTGATTCGCTCTCGCTCTTCTCGTGTTGACATTCTTGATCACAGAAAGCAACTGTTTTCAGCAAATTAGCTCTAAAAACCCACTGTAAAGCTAGTAACTAGCTGGTGAACATGGTGGAGCATTTAGCAGCAAAAGAGCCACATATTTCCCTCCTGAGTTGGTGGAGACCAAAATCATAGCTAAAATGTATTACAACATACAGGAAGAATAAATACTTCCACTTCTTTTAATACTCCTGCTACTACCATCATATTACCATCACTTCTGCTGCTGCTGCTACTATTAATAATGAACATACAATACTGCTGCTGCTATCAATAATCAAAATCCTAGGCAGAGGAATATTTCCATCACAGCGACTTCTACTTCTGCATAAAGTACTTTTATTGAACATTTTCTTGTTCTGTTTGGCCCTGATCTGCTGTGTGTGCTAAATGTTTCACATTGTCAGAGAGAAAGCAGCTTAAGAAGGCTGCAGGGGTCACACACCACCTCCAGTGGCTGGAGGGTATTTCACCTCTTCATTTTAATATAGTGAAGTGACATCCTTGGCCTCTAAAAATAGTGCTTTAAAACCACTTGTGTTCTGATAGCAATGGAGCCTGTAAGAGGATTTTTATGGCCTGGACCACTCTGCAAATCTTTGCCCACAAAATTACTCAGCCTCCTCTGACTTGACAGAGAGGGAATACTTTTAACCGGGGCTCTGTTTTGGGTGGACGTTTCCTCGTCACTGACTAAGCTGTGTGCTTAGCAGAAGAATTACTTTCAGCAGAGAATGTTCATTGAGGATTTGGGTTAAGTCCTTGATGTCAGTGTTTATATTTTCCAAGATGAAAACAAAACCGTGTGGATTAGCGACAAGCTGTTCACCTCAGCTCAGGGCTCATACAAGAAAGCCACGCATTGCTGTGCAGTAGGTTGACAAACTCCACTGCTCAAAATTCAGGTCATGTACTCTGAAAACATGGTTTCATCTACAAGCTGTAAATCTCACTTATGCCTACTTTGCTTATGCCTCGTAGGATCCTCATAGACCCCACCCACCCCAACAGACTGTTTGAGCTGCTACCGTCTGGCAAACGGTATCGCAGCCTCAAAGCCAGGACCAGCAGGCTAAAGGACAGCTTTTTCCATCAAGCAACCAGGCTCTTAAACAACTGACTATAGGGCCTGGGCCCTCGCCTGCTGCCATTGAACTAACCATAGATCACACACCCGCACTGGTCACTTTACAATATTTATACTACCACTCGCCACTTTACCCCCTCACCAATTATTTACTCTTATTTGTATTATATTTTTATTCTTATTTATTTGTATCATATTGTACTTCTTCTTTTTTATAGTCTTTACAGTTATAGCTATGGCTTTTCTTATAGTATTATATTTTTATTCTCATTTTTTCTTTTTTTGTATATACTGTAGTATATTGCCCTCTTGTTTTTATATATAACCTATTTATTGTGTATTGTACTGCAAGGGGGGGAGCCAAAACATAAGAATTTTACTGTTTTTGTACTTGTATGAAAACACGTAACAATAAAACTCTTGAATCTTGAATCATGTCAGTCCTCTGATGATCTTTGAGGAGAAAGTGTAAATACAGACTTGTGCAGCTCATATGTGTGATATTGTTCTTCATGCGAGTGTGTGTTTGTGTGTACCAGGGTAGCTGCTGAACGACATCTTTCCAGTGGCGGTGTGTGTGTCAGACAACCTGAAGTCCCAGTGTTTATAGATGCGCATGGTGGCTGCATATGTATACCAGCTCGAGTGGCCAAACAGCAGGTTCTCAAAGCCTGGCAGCACCTTCGACACAGAGAGGAGAGAGAGGGGGGTTGTGAAGATGGACGTGTGCATATTGTGTCTTGTGTTGCAGGCAATAAAACAAAGCTTTTCTTACTAGGTAGGGCATGTACGCTATTTAAAAGAAAAAGAATCACTCTTGAATTGTAATAACAATTTTTATCATTTGAATTTGGCGATCCCTAAACTTTATGTCCAGGTCAAAATGTCAATTTGTCTGCAAAACTAGTGACATTCCCGTCAGCCTCAGCTGCACTCAGCTGCGTTTAGTGCGAATTAGCAAATATTAGCATGCTGCCATGCTAGCATTAGCTTTTAGCTCAAAGCACCGATGCACCATGCTGGAGTCACTAGCATGGTTGTAGATTCTCAGTCGTGTTTGTAATTAACCTGAATTTGTGTCATTATTAAGCAGAAAGACTGGACTTGAATTAGGTTGCCATATTTACATGTAATGCAAATTGGCCCTTTGAACAATCCTAAAACCCTGTAATTTAACCTTTTAATTTCCTTCATTTCCCATAATGTGTTTCAACAAACCCAACAGAAACAGATGAATATTTCACTCATAGTGGTAAATGTGACACCTTTAGTAAAGAATAAGCAGACACAGTAGGAAATATTTCATGTAAATTGGGGGCCACTTAAGTAAAGTTAATTTAATTTATGCACATAAATAATAGCAACATTAGGGTTCCTGGAATAAAATCTAATGAATTAAAAAAAACCTAACGATGTAGGATTTCTGATTGCACAGCATCACTCAGTGTCCTCACTTCCATTTGCACTTTGTCTTTGTTGCCTGAATGGGTGTAGGTGGAAGAGAAAATATCCCCCTCCTAATGGCCTTTCACACTCATTGACAAACAAGAAGAGGGAAACCCATGCACAAGGACTGACAATAAAACTAATTAGGCCTACGCTGAGGCTTCCCAAGTGCTCCCTCACAGCTTGAGCCAAATGAGCTTGGCCTAACCTTGATGAGAGCCGTGCAGTGGCCCATTCCTGGCATCCTGAAAGCGCCAGCCCCCGTGGAGGAGTTGGAGCGAGGTGTCAGAGCTGGGACGAGGTCCAGGAGGTCGCCAACACCGTTCAGAAACTGGAGGGCAAACGCTGATAGAGGCTGGGCAGGAAGTGGCAGAGATGAATGGAACGATACTGTGACAACTCTCTCACCATCTCTCCAACACACACACAAACACACACACACACACACACACATTCACACACACACACACACCTCTCTGTGTTTGCTTTTGGCCCACTGTGCAGCTCCGGCGTGGAGGCCGTCCAGCTGGGCCAGGATCAGTCCCAGATGCTTCCACAAGGGGTCGCTGTGTCTCCTCAGTTTCACCTGCTCTCTGGCCCACTGGTCCTGTTTGCTGCAGATCATTCAGAGAGCCAAGAGGCACTTTGGGCTGTTTCTGTTACTAATTAGTGCATTTGGTTGCTTCTCAAATATGAATATTGAAGCCTGTTTAGCCAGACGAAAAATTATATCTCTCCATGGAAACTCTGAATAATGAATTGCTCTCTTTCCTTTTCACAGTTTTTCAGACTGTTTTTCAGTAGCTGAAGGGAGGAACTTCTCTAGATATATTAAGATAAAGCCTGTATCAGACCAATTTCTGCAAATATATGTAGATTTAATGTTAGAGTAAGCCATGAATGTGAACCGATAGTAAGACTGTACCTTAAAAACCTTTTCAGGGGATTCAAAACCTTCTCATCCTTTATGAGTTGAGGGTACATGTTGGAGTAATGGTTGAACATCTGTCTGCGGATAAAAAGAGTAAGAACAGCGGGAGTTAAATCATTTCTATAACACTAAGCAAACACTGTCAAAACTGTGATCAGAAATAAGAAACCAATTAATTAAACCAATTCAGTGATGTAAAACAATGTTCAGAAAATATATTTTAGCTTTATATACACAATAAAAAATGCCTTTTGTGTAACATTGTATGAAGATGTACAGCAGCTGCCACATTTTAAAGGCCCTCTCAGTTTTCTCATTATGAGTATTCCCACAATTCATGTTACTGTTATTTTGAATTGATTATTTCTAGATAAAGTAATACAATATAGAGTTGCTTTTCTTTGCATTTGGAATATGTTAACACTGATACGAGTCTTTTACAACACAATGCTGTATAACAGGCCCCATAATAGCCCTCAGTAAGCCAAGTGACGGTGTGACAGTGAGCCAAAGCTAAATAGAGCAAAACACCTTTAGAGTAAAAGTCAGCTGATGATGTGTCCAGGTGAGTTTGTCCGGTGAGTCTGTGGGCTCATAGAGTTTCGGTTCGAGATATTTCATACAAATTAGTGATGTGATACTCACCGAGCAGTGAGATAACCTTCCAGGTACCCAGCCAGGAAGAAGGTGGTCTCGTCTTCCTGCGTGATTCCTCCATGACCTGCGCAGATCTCCAAGACGCCCCATCCGGAGAGGAGCAGAGTGTCATTGAAGTACCCATAGGCTCCCCCCTCTGTCTCCATCACCCCCTCCTTCAGTATCACACTTTTCTGGGCAGCATCCCAGTACACGGTGGCCTCTTGGAGCTCTACCATTGTAGCAGGATGGACGGGGTTACAGGGTTGAGGTTAGATAACACACATTATGTAAGATAATGTCATAACACCTATAGAATGAACCATAAAGGAAAACACCGCTTTTTTTTACATTTTCTTATTTGTTGCTCGACTGGTTTGCATTAAATGAATATTAATCTTTATAAACTAGCACAAGGGATCACATTGAAAAATGTTTTACTTGAATATAATTTACTATTTGAAACTAAATCTGATTTACTGGATGGGTAAGTTTGTACAAGTACAAGGAAACATACTGGGTTTTGTCCCAGTAAACATTAGTGAACATAAAGGGACGCAAAACCATTTAAATAGCGTATACAATTTCTTTAATATGTATTGATGTGGTATTTCTAGGCTGATCATTATGTCATTTAAAAAAAAATAAAAAATACAAAATACATTTAAATGAATACATGTAGATAAACAAGTAAATAGAATAGAATAGAGCAAAACAGAACAAACAAAAATTAGCATTATATAAACTAACATATAGCTAGGTGCCACCATGAACAGTGTATGTTTGCCGTACGCATTTTCCACATAAATAAGCAGCCTCTCTTTTTCAACAGTAGGTTTAACAGAATTATAGTGGATTCAAAATTAGTTTTTCTCGTCCACACCACGGGGATGTTACTCACGGTAAGTTTGCACTGACGCAGCCAAAGTGCTCAGCAATACGCACAGTTTGATGCTCTGCTTCTCCATGTTAGCTGATATATTCCTGCGAGTCTCTCTGTCTTTCAATAATTAAATGTTGTTACGGTCACTTCTATTGAGAGCGACGGAGACGAAGTGTGATTTCTCAGGAGTCGCTGGAGCGTTGTTCTTCGGTTGTTGTTGCTGTTGTTGTTAATTGCGCGAAACATTTTGCGTTACCGTCATAATAATCCGTGCACAAATTTGTCCTTCTGAGAAAACACAACCACCCCAGATGGGACTCGAACCCACAATCCCTGGCTTAGGAGGCCAGTGCCTTATCCATTAGGCCACTGGGGCTGTACGAAGGATGGGTGGGGTCACAGTCCTTTATATCCTTCAAGACTAACTAACGGCAGTTTTGCATTTTTATTACTTGACACCTCAGTTTTGACAAGCTATGTTTCTGAAACAACATTTTTAGTCATTTCTCTGAATATACACTGAGTTCAAGGTAAATAATGCTTGGAAAGGCCTTGCGACGCGATCACCATGGTGATGCGCTTACGTTTCACGGATGGTTCCATTATCTCCCCTAAATAGGGGTATTTATATTATCCTAATGCGACTTTGACTATTAAAATGTGCATACAACGCCCTACGTAGATCATTCAAGCGCCGAGTTACATTTTAAATGTCTTAAACTTGCTGGTGCTGGCAAAATCCCTTCCAACTGTTTAAACTGAAGCCGCGCAACATGTCAGAGTGTTGCCCATTTTGGACAAATGGAGCTTTCACACTTGCGCAGTAGCAAGCATGGCTTTGTTTGGAGAGGAAGAAGTTTCAGCCGACACGTTAAGAATTTAAATAGATAGTCTGTATGGAGGTAAATATATTAGCTATATAGTTTTCAGTGACACGACAGCTACTAACCCACCTGTGAGGCAGTCGACAGTTTCAATTAAATGTCAGGTATGAGAAGTAGTGTTAGCCACCTAGCATTGCCTCGGTAATGTAGCGTTAGCAACGGCAAACGTACACTGTTGCTACGTGATACTGCTATATATATATATATATATATATATATATACACAATATTAATGCTGCCACCTTTTATACAGGACCTTAAAAAGTCACTGAAGATGCCGCTCTTTGGAAATACATTCAGTCCGAAGAAGACTCCGCCTCGCAAATCCGCATCTCTGTCCAGCCTTCACACGGTGAGTTTGGAGCTCAGCTGTTCCCGAAAAGCTTAAATGAAGTGCAAATAAGTTCAAATAAAGGGCCTTATTAAATCTACGCTCATCCTTAAAGACGACACACGAAGTAAAAAGTCGTGTTTTGAGACGTGGATTGTGCAGAAGGGGCCACAGCTTGATGCTGTTCATTGGGTGTGTGGGTAGACTGATCTGTTGTTGTTGTTGTTGTTGTTGTTGTTTTACCTTCTCGTCTCTTAGTTGGATCGCTCAACAAGAGAAATGGAGCTGGGCATTGAGTATGGACCTCCTGTGATGAACATTGGAGGCCAGAGCTGGAAATTTGAAGAGGGACAGTGGATAACAGGTAGTGAACACGGACCGGTGCAGTTTCTTGCTCTTCTTGCCACATCTGCTGGATCACTGTTCGCCTCTGAATGGCCAACACAACATTAATTCTGGTTTTTTTTTTTTTTGTTTGTTTTTGTTTTTCTTCCTGTTTTTGTCGAACCAGAATCGGATGGGAATGGGTCCGGTAGGGAACTGCAGCGGCTTAAGAAAAGAAATGTGCAGCTGGAGGAAGAGAACAACCTCCTGAAACTAAAGATTGAAATTCTCTTGGACATGGTAAGAACCGAGCACCTTTAAGATAAGATGAGCCTTTATTGTCCCACAGCGGGGACATTTTCAGCGTTGCAGCAGCCAGCAAAAGTGTCATATATAGAAATACAATAAAAATAAATAGAAAAATAGAAAAATAGTCCTGTACACAGTATAGACAGAAATAAATAATAGAGTGACTGAGTGCAGTTGTAAGTATGAACAAATAGATAAGATAAAAATATTGCACATATATAATATACATGTACATGAAAATATTTCACAGCAACATATGAAGTAGATAACATCGTGAATAAAATATATGCATGAAGATAATGCACAGCAGCAGATGAAGTATAGTAGTGAATAGTCTGCACACTGACAGTCAATGTAGATTACCGGGATACTTTGATTATGCCCTTACATTCTCAAGAACATTAAAGACGCTTTCTTCCTCAAACCCCTGTCAGAGAGATGCAGTGACCTTTGGATAAACCTGTGTTTGACATTTGTGAAATAGATATTATCACCCTCAGGCTCCGTAACTGCAACATAGGTTTAGCACAGGTCCGACACTGCTTGGCTTTGTTATAAAAGCTTGCTTAATACATTTTGATTATCCACTCAATTACAAACTTCAGTGGCTGTTACACGACTGATACTTCATCTCTCCCTTCTAGCTGACAGAGACTACCGTGGAGTATCACCTGATGGAGAAAGAAGTGGAAGATATAAAGACTGAACATCGAAGGAAGAAATGACAAGTCTGATCTGACCTGATGCCTTCGTCATAGGAAATGTTCTTCAGTCGCAGAGAGGTCGAAGTGTGTTGATGGAAAAAAAATGTGACTTTGTTTTTTAGTTTTTTTTTTTGCAAGTAAGAACAGAGATACAATAAAGTGGTCATAATGTTTCTCATAATGAGGACTCTTGAGTGGTAGGTCTTGGCCCTGCTTGTATTTGTTGCAGCTGAATCAGATTTAGTGACTGTTTTTATTTGTTCTGTCCTGCTTTTGTTTAACCGTAGCACCATAAATCCGAAACAAGTGTTCAATACACAGCATACCTTCTACATCTTTTTCATCTGTATGGCAGGTATATGCCGGCGTTTTCTCTTTGGAGATTTAAAAAAAATATATTTACTGTATTTTCTATTCAGATTAAAAGAATATGTGTGTGCGGTAACGTTGCCTGCTCTTGCACAAATAATCCCAGTGAACTGAGAGTTTATTCCTGACCTTGGGAGCAGCAGTTTGACAAAAAAATAATAATTAAGAATGAGAGGTATCGTACGTCACACTCTCTCTGTAGCTCATTGGTGGACGTGCGCGTCAGTCAAATGCTCAGGACAGCGATTGGTTGGATTGTCCTGAATGCGCAGGCGCGGGGCCGCAGGCTGTCGTCAGCGAATTCGGCGTCTCGACGTTTGTGCCTCCGACAGCGGGAGAGACGAAGGAGTTTATAGCACTTTAAACCGCCGCTGTTGCTTGTGTAACTTATATTATTCACTATTTAGTAGCGGACGCCATCCGCGTAAACCTCACTTTTAACAATGCCTCGGGGCGGTGAGTATTGTTGTTGTTATTAGCAGTGTTCGTGAGACGTGCTAATTCTGGCTAGCGAGTTGTTAGCCAAAGTAGCGTGAATTCCCGTTTAACTGTCGCATGCGTAGCTCCTAGCATGCTAACCGGTTAGCAGGCTGTGTTTTTCGGGTGTGAGCGACTCGGGAGAGACGCGGCAAGCGTACCAATTGATTAATCGAGGTCTCCGCGTGAATTTCCGCGTCTAAAACGGGTTTTTAGTGGTTCGGGTTTTTTCGGCCGGTTGCGTTGAGCCGCCGGTAACGTCACCATGTGCACAGGACACCGCGTCGGCTCACTTAAACATGTTCATCGTCATCCTCTTGAATCCCTGCTGGGTGGCGATTGTTTCTACTGCCTTTTTCGTCAAAGTGTTCACTAGCTGCGTGTTTTCGCCATCACGTCCCTGTTTAACACTCGCCAGCCTTGACGTTTGCCGGTGGAGGGAGCCGGCCCTCTCACGTGTGTCTCCCACCACACACACACACACACACACACACACACACACACACACACACACACACACTGCCCCTGTTCACACTTTGTAATACCGTGAGACCTTAAATGTAGAACTCCGAGTACAGGTCTGGACCGTATTGGGATCTTATGTGTCCACACACACACACACACACACGGAGGGTGACCATAATAATAGCAACACCTGCACCACATAATGCCATGTAGTATTACATCACCACAAACTTGACTTGAGGAATGACCATAGTGTGTTGTCCGGGCCTCTCGGTATCAACAAAAAGCTGGCGGTGTTATTTTTTAAGTTGTTAAACGATGTGCCTCTGTGCTGACAATGAGTTGGTAAACTTTGTAGTATGCTTGTGGAATGATAAACTTCAAAAACGGTTGCACGCATTTGATCTGCCAGGGATGACTTGGACAAGTGTGTTGCAGGGAAAAAGGGCCACAAGGGCAGAGGGAAGCAATTCAGCAACCCGGAGGAGATTGACCGACAGATGAAAGCGCAGAGGGAGTTGGTGAGTAAGAGATCTTTGTGACAGACGTGGAGTTACCAATCGCGGGCCTGGTGTGATTCAGTGTGTATGTTAACAGGAAGAAAATGCTGGTGCTGAGAAAGGGAGCGCTTCAGAGTCTGAGGAAGAGAGCAGCAGTGACGACGAATCTGAGGTGAGTGAGGGCAAGGGTATAATGTTGACTTGGCAGTGAAACTGCTTGGTCTGGAACTTGGTGGTAGACACTGGATATTGCCATATAGCTTTAAAATAATCCTTAGTGTTTAAATGAATGTGTTGAAGTTTGGCCTTTATTTAGCTTATACTCCATTGTAACTGCTGTCAGTGTCCTTATGTAACATTGTTAGCTGTTGGCCAGTCATCAGAGGGAATAAGAAAATACATAATGAACAATAAAACCGGTCTGTAAATGCGTTTTTGAAGGACAAAACCACAACCAAACACTGGTTGGTTATATAGTAGCAGCACAAACAAGCTTACCGGTCTCTGCCATAATTTGCCATTCATCACTTGATGTTACAAAGGTGTTTCTTTTTGCACACAGTCCAAGAAGAGGAGTGGAGTGGAGGGGCTTATAGAGATTGAGAATCCCAACCGTGTGTCTCAGAAGAGCAAGAAGGTGGCGGAGTTAGACGTCACTGCTCCCCGAGAGCTGTCTCGCAGGGAGAGGTAAGTGTCACCCAGGAAAGGAATGTTTATACAATGACGACAGGCTTTTTATTTTGACCAAGTATTGCTTCATCTCATACGTATGCCCTCCTGTTCTCCCTGTCAGAGAGGAGATAGAGAAGCAGAAATCAAAGGAACGCTACATGAAGCTCCACCTTGAGGGGAAGACTGACCAGGCCAAGGCCGACCTGGCCAGACTGGCCATCATCAAAAAACAGAGGGAGGAAGCTGCCAAGAAGAGGGACGAACTCAGGAAAGGTGAGAAGACATATGAACTTTTTTTCAGTTCTGTTCAAAAAATCATGGTAGCTGATTGTCTTTAATTCAATAGCAAGGTCATTCTGTTCAAGCTAGGCTTGTATGAGCACTGTTTATAAGGCTAATAGCTCAGCAACCATCTACGTTACCAGAGCTATGACACCATGTTTGTTTCTGTGGGTGCTTTTAATCAGCTAGTTACATACACTGTATAACAATGGCGCTTTCAGTCACCAGTGAGGGGAGCTCCAATGCAAAAAGCTACTGATTGTGACATGATGATTCATCATTCTCAATTCAGTTTGAGGATTTGTTGTGTAAGATTTGTACAATTCAATTCAGTTTTATTTATATAGCGCCATATCATAACAAAGTTATCTCAGGGCACTTTTTCGAGTAGAGCAGGTCTAGACCGACTCTTTATATTTACGCTGTGTCCTGACATGTAAGGGCAGAAAATGCTTATGCGTTTTAGATAAGAGAAGAAGGGCGGAACTTCTAACGAATATCCTGGCATCATGCAAGATTTGCCTCTTGATTGGGTTGTTGGAGCATGCTCCTGCTCTTAATTATGATTTCCAATAGCAGACAGTTGTTTTTCTTTGAACACGTGTGTGCTGCACATTTGTTTGGAGCAATTTATATGGAAATATTTTGACCATTTTGAAAGTCAAAGCCTTACACCATTCTCTTTGTTGGTTCTTGTGTTTTATCAGAAAAAGAAGCCGAAGAAGCCAAAGCAAAGCGCTAGTCCATCTTCAGTTTCGACATGCACTTCAGTCTCAGAGGGATGGAGAGAGAAGGAGATCTGGAGGAGGAGAACGTGGGAGGGGACCAATTTGAGTGTCATCAGATCAGGGGTGCTCCTGAACTCCTGTCCCTCATTTCAAATCAGAGGGGCGTGGGTCTTCCATGACAAGTGTGGTCAGGACAGGGAAAACGGGTGGAGCAAAGCGAGATGAAGAGGAATGCAGCATTTGGGATGCCTCTAGTTTTCTTTAAAAGTTCATAAGAGGAGACAAATTGCAGGTTTTCCAAGTGCTTCACTGCCTCTTTACTCTTCTCCACCCACAATGGTTTTAATTCTAAAGCTGCTGAAGTTATTTCCATTCCGTTTCATTGATACATCTTTACAAGCTTACCTAATGCAAGTTTACTTAATGACTGCACAGAAATTGCAGCGAGTGTGCATGAGGATTATTTTGGTGCTTTACTTTTCCTTCCATCTCGCCTGTTTTGTACAGTAAGAAGGCAAATCAGTGACATGGAGAAAAGGACACTATTCAGAGGGTAAACGGATATATAGGAATTATACAATGTAGTTAGTATTTGTGGATATGTTGCACAAGACTAAAGATTTGAGGGTTTGTTTGTTTTTTCCACCATCCAAACATGAATGAAATATTCTTTTTCCACCAGCCTTTTCTTTGGTCCCAGGGTTTTGCCTTGTTTTGAGCCCCCTTTTTTTCAATTTACTGTTGGAAGAATTAGCAGTCCTCCTACCAGAATGCGTCTAGAAAGTAGAGATTTAGTTTCTTTTGCTTTTTCATGGATCTTTTCCCCAAAATTTACACTTTGCTCACTTGAATCATTGCTGTCAGTTCAAAATGTGTTTTGTACTCTGTTGCTCAAAGCACCAGGAATATTACTTGAATTGCCTATAATAAGCATTTTTAAGTTGTTAAACATCAGTGCTTGAAAGCATTGTCTCAAACTGCCTCAGTAACTGTGGCCTTGCCCTGTTTCTGATGGGATCCTCTGTGGTTCTGTAGGAGGGATTGTGTCTTTTGTTGCCTTTTTCAAAGTTTACACAAGACCAGTTCACTGTCTTTCTCCTGTAAAGGGCTACAAAGAACCTACACTGAGTAGGTTTATTAAGTACACCTGTAAAGGTGTACACAATAGTCAGTACTCAGTTTGTGGGGGATTTGGAAATGCCTTGATCAGGAAAACAGTTTTCCCTATAACATGGAAGTATCTTAAAGAACAAACTGTTAAAGCCACAAAGTGTGAGAAATGTAGCCACAGAGTAAAAAATAATTCCTCAAGTTTTCCATCATGTATTTGAAGTCAGTTTTAAAAATAAATTCATTAATAGATAAGTGACTGTTGTATTTTCTATTGTAAATGCTGATTGTTTTTTCAGTTGCTCGCCTAAAGCAGCTGGAATTTGTTGTTATTATAATTCATTCTGTTAAGTCTTTTACCTGCAAGATGCTTTGGCATCAGATGCAGGTGTACAGGTGTAAATACACAGTCAGATCCAAGAGCTATTCGAGTATTGTTGTTCTGTGCATTTTGCTGTTGCCACCACTAGACTGCAGCATCTGGCAGACACCAGGGTTAGCACAACGTCCACCTGAACATCTGTCTGCAGCTCCATCTAATGGGATTAAAGTTGGATGCCATTTGGGTACAGTCCAAAGTGAAAAATTATACAGAAGATCAGATATCAGCAGAAGCACTCATGGTGATTTACTAACTCCAAAACTTTGGACTAGGAGGTGTCAGGTTGTGGCCACATACATTTGCAGAATCATGACTTTGACTGCACTGTTCACTAAAATGTTTCAGGGTTGAGATTGCAGGTATGTTACTGAGGTAATCAGGTGAGCTCCCCCAATCACATCCTGGATGTTTAACTGTATTATACGCACAGAAATTGAATATATGCAACTATATAAATACAGTATATACAATCATATGAACAAATACAGGCAAAATATTTAATATAATCATGTAATGGTAAAACAAAAAGGCATTTTGAAAACTCGGCTCATTAGGAAATGTTATTTCATCCTGCTGCTTTTAACAGTAACAGTTTATTGATTCAAAGATTTGTTCGTCATACTCATTTTTAATATAGGCAGTGAAATGTGGGGGTGGCATTCACTACAGGATGTGCTAAAAGACTAATGTGTAAAAATAAATTGAATAAGTAAAAAAGTAAGGATTAGAAATGCATGATTATATTACAGGTTATTTATATTTAATTCCAGCTGTTTTTATTTCTAAATGTACTTTTTCCAAAGTCTGTTTTACATTCATAAAGACTGGCTCTTTGCTTAAACTTAAAAAACTTATTGGCAAATGAAACACGTGAGACAACAAGAATGAAAACTGTTAGAAACGCTTTCAACAAGAAGTCAGAGGCTTGAGAATAGCCACGTTAAAATAATAATTTTAAACTGACTGAACAAGAGACTGTTACAGCCAGCAGCATTGATAGTTTCCTCTTTTGGCCTTTTCACATCCTTTTAACATGTTATTGCATTTACAGAAGTACATACTAACCACAACCTGTCAGGGACATTTTAAGAGTGTAAGCGTCAAGTATAAGCAGACCTGTGGCACAAAACTGCGCAAATGTCTTATTACTGTTCAGAATTATTACATAGAGATGTACCTTCTCTTACAGTTGGAGAAAAATGTAAAATTTTCCTCGTAAAAACTGAAAAAAACCCCCCAAATGTTCTGCCATTATTCCTCTATAAACTCAGGGTTAACACCAAATCACTCGTTCCGCTCTGTGAATATGTGTGGTCTTTATGGGCTAACTTTTAAATCATAGTGTGACAGGCAAACCTGAAAAAAAAAAATCTCTCTTCCCCCTCACGGCTGACTCTTCATGTGTGCAACTTCCTCATTCGCTGGCTTGTATTAGATGTGACTTAAGAGTGCACTCCTGAAACGAGAACGAAAACTGACGACCCAAACACGCACGCACACAAACGCAACAACCGCACAGGCACAGGCACAGTCTGTACCTTCTTTCCCTGATGAAGTAACGCAGCCGGACCCTGCTGTGTGGACGTGTTCGGAGCAGGATACCTTGTGGGGCTGAGCAGGACTGAGAAGAGGTCAGGTAGAAAAGCTGCTTGGACTCCACTGCCAGCATGCTCCGGCAGTCTCTGAGCATCCTGAAGCAGCTTGGCTCTGTGGCAAAGTAAGTACTCCTCTGATTTTTGTAGAATTATGTTGCATTGAACCTGAAATAAGCACACCAAGGCTCTCACACTCACATGTACACTGAACTCAACGGCTTTCAAGATCTTGTGTGAACCCAAAAGTGTCGTGTTTTAGTGTAGGAAAGAGAATTTGGTCTGATGATTCACACATGACCATGTCAGGTTAAGAAATCAGAGTTTAATTGATTTTAATTTCTCAGTCACAGCAGTGACATCACTATGTCACTTTTGAAAGAAGCAGAAATGACGCAATCTTCTTCTTACAAATGAAAAGTTGAATTCATAAGCAATAAAATGCACTTTGAGGTTTTGCCGCTACATGTAACTTGACCAGTAGCTTATGGCAGCTAATGTTATCAAACTTTAGATCGATATCGCTTTAAAACTGAGTTTATCGCTCTACTTGTTTCAGTTTCAGTTATCAAACTGATTTTAGGCTCATTTTATTTTCCTCAAATCCAGAAACCTTAACAAAGCTCATCATTACCTGCTGTACCGGAGAGGTTTTCATTTCAGCGCAATATTCTGCTTTTAGGAAATGGTGAATTCTGCTTTGGCTTCCATGTTCTCGTTTCCACAGTTGCAAACAAAAAGTGAAAAGTGTGTAAAGCTGGTGTGTAAAGTGAATCATGCTGTTTTGGGTTTTGAGGGAAACCTCAGACTCTTCTACGCGTGAAAGCCAGAGAGGTTCGGCTCACCTGAGTGGACAAACTGACTCATATTTTGTGGTTTATTGTTGGCAACACACATTGTGAAGGCAGTTGTTGTCTACCCGGTGGTTGGCACTCTCCATGGTGTTGTGGCATCTCTCTGAGAGGAAATAAAACTTTGACATAATAGAAATAAGTTATTGCAATTTTTCCAAGATTTTTATTGAAATTTTCCGTAATTTGATGATTAAAAACGTTAAACAAGAGAAGAAAATGAGTCACTTTGTTTCAAGTATAGTAACAGGTTGAATACCTCTGATCTACAAAGTTTGTGTCTGTGCATGAGTGGGTGACCAAATCTTACACCTTCACCCAAACTTGCATGCAGCAGAGCTAAAGGTGTGTGTGTGTGTGTGTGTGTGTGCAGGCCATGCTGCCTCTATACCTCTGCTGCACTCTGGTTTAATAATAAACCTACACAGCGTGAGCGTGCATCTGCAGCAGAGCAACCTGGGCTTCAACTACCACAGCAGCACACCCAGTTCTCGGTTTGTACTGACGCTGTGACCTTGGATGAAATAAACACATGCACAAAAATAAAACACATGCACGCAAAGCAATCACATGTACTGTACCTTATGTATGAATATGGCAGTTTAAGGAGAAAGTTTAATACCCCAAAGTGTAACAATACATTGATTCTGATACATCAGTTCCTTATGTTACTGTGGTCAGGGAGAAACCTCCTTTATATCAGCAACACTGACTATTACAGTAGTTATTACATTAGTTATCAAAATGAGATCACATAGAATAGAATGTGTGTGATCTGGTTAAAGAGATAGTTCAGAGATACAGTAGTTTAGGGGAGTTGTACTGTTTTTCCCAGAGTCAGAAACTAATAAATGCCTTAATGACAGACCTTTTTTAAGTATTAGCTGTAGTCTGAGGTTATGTCAACCAGCAATATTAGGCTATTTTGGCTCAATTGCTGAGTGTCTGTGGGATCAAATAACAACCATGATCCAATAGGCATCCGAGAATTGAGCGAAACTAAGCAAGTAAACTTTTCTTTGTCTGAGGGGAGGCCCACAGTCTCACTTTGAAAGCCCCTGGTCTAGACATCTACGCCTCCACAGACACACACAGACTTTTACTTTCTTTAAAAAGCATACAGCACGTCTGCTCACATGCTCTGATGTAATTTAACTCTTTGTGGAATAATCTGTTTTTTTGTTTTTTTCTGCATCAAAAGGAAAAGTTAAAATGAGAGTCAGAGATAAAAAAAAAAAGGAACTGGCGTGTGGTTCGTACACATCGGGGAATTCTCTTTGTGTTTTGAAACGTCAGATGTGAGGTTTACAAGAACAAATAAGAAACTGCACCTTGGAGGTGCTCAAGCTCATCTGACCTCTTTGAGAACTGGGTTGGGCTTCCTTTTCGGCGTTACACAAAGCCTGAAGATGTTCTCAAAGCTGCAGAGGAGTTTGTTGTGTTTCAGCTCCTTCCCTCCATTTTTTAAACGGCTGTGTGTTGCAGCAGAGATGGAAGAAGAGGGTTTTTGGTGTTTCAGCCCCTCCCTCCTCTCACATTAGCTGGTACTGAAGCAAACCACAGCTGCAACCCTCACACTCCAGGTTTAGGTTGTTGGCTTCATGTCGCTTGTCAGTCAGGCCTAAAAATGTCCTCACTTGTCAGCCAGCAAATATACTGAGAGATCAGAGGAGAAGAGGTGCGCTTACATTTTAGACTGCAAAGCCGCTGCAGTGGTTTATACTTTATTAGCATCTGATTTAGGACATCAGTGCAGTGCTTCTTAGCAGGCAGCTTGTAAAATCCTGTGTGTCACCTGCACATGAATGCGGCACAATGATTTTATTGTTTTTCATTCAAAATATAACATAGAAATCATTCATACTTGGTGTGAAAATAGCTGTTATTCTTTAAGAGTTAATTTGCAGTTGCAACTTTTGTACTTTTTTCACTTAATTTCTTTGTTTTAAATATGATCGTTAGGCATTGTGTTCTTATTACCATCAGATAGAGCTTTCAAATGACCCACGACTCTCATTTCTGTCCAAAAAACATCACTTCTGTGCCTTCTTGAGAAACCCTCTATAAGTACGGTATATGATTCCAAGGTGGCATCTTCAAATGTGTCTTCAAGCAGTCCAAAAAAAAAAACCCAAAGATATTTAATTTACAACAATATGAAACAGAGCAAACGCAGCAAATTCTCACATTTGATAATTAATAATCGGCAACAATTTTGATAATTGAATAATTGTTTAAAGAAATAGTTCTACATTTTTGGAAAATGTGCTTATTCAGTTTCTTGCAGAGAGTTGCTGACCAAAGTCTGTACGCCAAATATAAAGTTAACACCAGCATCCAGTTAGCTTATTTTAGCCCAAAGACTGGAAACGTGTTTAAGTGACTGTGGCCAGCTGAGAACATTACACCCCGTAACACCACAACATGTCATTTTGCACCTTTGTTTTTATTCAGATTAAACGTGAGCTATAACGTGTAAATTACTGAGCTTTATTGGTGCTGGTAGGTGGAGTTATTTTCCTTCAGACAGAGCGAGGCTAGCTGTTTACAGGCATGAGAGTGGTATTGATCTTCTCATCTAAATGTCGGCAAGTGAATAAGCATGTTTCCCAAAATGTCAAACTATTCCTGTCAGTCAATTTCAAAACTGACAACCATTCCTTAGTTGCAGCTTCTTAATTGTAAGGATTCGCTGCTTTTCTTTGTCTTATTTGATAGAAAACTGAACATTTTTAGGTTTTGAACTGTTTTATGACACCTTTGGCTTTTGTAAATTATGATGGGCACTTTTCACAAAATCTTTTTAGTCTAAAATACTTTTCTAGTTAGTCTAAAATATTTTTAGACTAACTAGACAAATCAAGAAAATCATCCTCAGATGAAATGATAGTGAAAATAGTTGTAAATTGCAGCCCTAAATTATAATAAAAGGATATACAAAAATCAAAATTGCTGTTGAATCAATTGTTTTTGGTTTTCTGCAGGTCACAAGATGCCACTGAGCTTCTACATGAGGACTTGGTTTTGGTGAGAAAAAGAGAAAATTCTGTTTCATCCCTACAGTTTATAAATCTGCTCTACATTTTGATTATTTTATATCTTTAGCTGTATTTTGTTGCATTTTAATTAAAACTTTATTGTTCCATGAGCTTTAGAAGATACAGCCACCTAAACTCAGACGTAGTGAAATTTATAGCACACATCATATTTGATTTTACTGATTTTTTGCTTAGTCATGATCTCCAGCACCACAAAGCACCTGTTTCTTCATTTACAACTCTAACATAGCTTATAATGGAAAATGTTTTTTGCATGATAAAAACACAAGACAACCCATTAAACATACACAACTAACAAGTTAATGACATTAGAAAAAGGGACCAGAAACTTGAAACATCAGACACACATGCAACAGATGACATGGTTTGATCTCTAAGTGTTACTGCATGTGTGCATCTCTGACTGAGTGAAGGTGGAGCAGCGGGTGGAACCGGCCAAGAAGGCGGCTCAGGTCCTTCACAAGAAGCTGCAGGGCTGCATGCAGAGTCAGCAAGGGCTGGACGCTGAAAGACGAATGGTACTGAAACTATTGCATCCATGGCGACGAGTAGGAAAACAACAACATTTGACTGGTTGCTGAAAGGTGCTACATCTGCTTCTGTCTCCGCAGAAAAAGCTCCCTCTGATGCTGCTGTCCGTCAGCATGGCAGAGAGCCTCAAAGACTTTGACGCAGAGTCCTCTATCAGGTGACAGCTTTGATCCTCTGCAGTTATCCGTCCATCCACCCCTCCCTCCCTGCATGCTCTTGACCTGAACTCTTGACTAATAGCCATGTTGACTGCTGTCATGTGAAAACCTCATGACTTTAGTGTGGCGGTTTTCAGTTCTGGATGAAAAAGAAAGAGGATCCCGCCCACCATCTACAGCTTGCGACAAGATGTATTTCATTTATAGTTTTGAGGCTTTGATAGAGCAGCTAGGTGCAGCATATTGATATTTAGCTCTTGTGGCGAGCTCTCCACAGCGTGCAAGATCCTCCTGTGTTTGTGTTTAATGGCTTCTTTCCAACACACATCTTTTTCTTAATGTAAACATGTTTTTATGTTTTTTAGTTCTTATATCCATCTGAAAAAATATATAAATTATGAGACAGGAGTTGACCTTGAACTGTGTGTGTGTGTGTGTGTGTGTGTGCGTGTCAGGAGGGTGCTGGAGATGTGCTGTTTCATGGAGAAGATGCTGGCCAGCATGCTGGCAGACTTTGAGATGAAAGTGGAGAAGGCCGTTCTGGAGCCACTCAATAAGCTCAGCGAGGTTAGGTTGGCTCATATACTGCATGTTGTTGAACGGAAGCTACAATATAATACTTCTGATCGCCGCGCCTCATATGACCACAGCTGCACTATTTACTACACTGTAAATACACACCAGAACATGCACGGAGGGATCTGTGAATAAACAAATGTTTAATGTAATAAAGTTGAGAGACAAAGCCAATAAGGAGTGAGCTAATATCTCTCTTTCATTATTATTTAACCCTTTTCTCTCCCCACACGTATGTGTGTAGAGGCTCATATACAGGTGGTGGACAAAATAACAAGAACACAATGCAATACATTTTAATAGAGCCGAGAGATCAAGCAACAGCTTTCTGATACAGCGTCAAACTGTTAAATACTGGCAAAGGTGCTATTTATTTCACCTGTTTTGTATTGGATTGCAGTGTATTGTCAGGGGTTTGTGTTATTTCTTCCATTTACCATAAGTATTCATCTGTGTCAACGTCTTATTGTTCATTTCTGTCACTCTGTATTGCCTGGATAAATGCATGGACAACTAGTTGTAGCTGACTGGAAATAAATGGCAAAATATTTTTCAAAATCTATCAATATTAGCTCTTTAATACCAATTCATTTTACTTTTATTTATTTTTTCCTTCTAGGATGATTTACCAGAGATTCTCAAGAACAAGAAGCAGTTTGCAAAGCTCACAACAGACTGGAACAACACAAGAATCAGGTGAGAAACGCAGCCTCAGCCAGGGCTACGTGTGTGTTACAATCTATCCTCCGACAAAGTAGCTGATGCGCGTTTTACAAATGTCTGTGTGTGTGTGTGGTCAGGAGCCAAGCCAGCACTGGTCCCCAGGCAAAGCAGGATGGGCTCAGGGAGGAAGTGGAAGAAGCTTGGAGGAGGCTGGAGAGCATCAAGGTACCAGTGTTTCCTTTTACAACCTGTGTGGAATCAGTAGTGAAGCCGTGACCTCTGACCTCTCTGCTTTTGGTCTCTGTAGGACCTGTACTCTGCAGATCTGTATCACTTTGCAACTAAGGAAGAAGACTACGCTAACTACTTCATCCGTGTGAGTTGCAGTTGTGATGGCTGTTTGTGTGTGCAAACTAAATAAAATTTCTTTTCACAGAAAGTATGCTGTAGTCAAACCAAAGACTGCTGTATATTATCCATCAGTCTTGCATATTTACGCCTCTTGTTTCTCCGACCATAGCTTCTCGAGCTGCAAGCAGAATACCACAAAAATTCACACGAGTTCCTGGACAAAAACATCAGCGAGCTCAAAGAGAACTACAGTCAAAAAGGTGACGTTAGTTTGCACCAGTCAGTGCATTTATTTGCTGCACTGTCATTGCAATACTTCTACATGGGTTCTTATTTCCTTTGTGTACTTGTCTTGTGATTCTGCAGGGCCACCGCTAAGCCTCTCTAAACAGAAGGTCTACGGGGAGCCTCTGCTGTCTCATCTCTCTCGAAGCAACAGAGAGATCGCTGCGCCAATCCAGGAGTGTATTCACATGCTGCTGAGAACGGGCATGGGAGAGGAGGTAGGACTGACGGGATGAGACTACAGGTTTCACAGTGATAATCATGTAAACTCTGCTCAACAGTACCTTTACCTTTTAGTTTACTCCCTCACAAAGCTCCTATGCACCATCCCAGCGTACAGCTTTGTTTTACGCTTTGTATTGATGCTAGATTTATTTTCTCCTTGGCACTGCAAAGAGATTTCAGCTGGAGAAACCACCATGTTTATGGTCCTTAAACGTATATAAACACACGTTTAAAGGTATGGGACTGGGCATTTTGCATGTAGATACACATCAGTTCACACTTATGAAATGTCTCAAAGATTATTATTACATTTGCAAAGAAATGTACCCTATTCCTTGTGTGAAAACAAGACTAAAGGTCTACAGCCATGCTAGCAGCTCTGTGAGGCTGTTAGTGATGTGTCGATCATGAGCGTATCGTTCATTTGAACTACTCTTTCGATATGAACTAGTAGTAACGAGTTGTCTCAGAGAGTTATTTGTTCATTTTGGTCGCGCATGCGCATTGCGCAACAATAATAATGCATCAGTTTCGTTTTTCTAACATGACAGCTACACAGGCTCAGTATTGGACAGAAATGAGTCGTCGTGGACGGGTACAACTTGTAACATCATGAATGTCTGTATCAAACTTTCATGACAATCCATCTAATAGCTGTTGAGACATTTCAGTCTGGACCAAAGTGATGAAACGACTGGCTGACATTGCCATCCCTCAGGCCATGTCACCAGTGTGGCTTAAAGTTAAATAATCTCTGCAGAGTTTGACCTCCAGGTAATGTAGGTGCTTGCAAAAACAGAAGAAACACTAGAAACTCGTTAATCAGTTTGTCTTGGGTCATTTGTTATATAATCAGTGGAGAGAATGGCACATTTAGGATCTTTGCTGCAGGAATCTGAAGAATGTGCAGATGCTAAGGTAAACTAATGTATATTTTTGTGTGCGGCAGATGTAATCTTTGCATCTGACTAAAACCCCACTACACCTGGTCATGGAATTGACTTGAGCTCAGCACGGCTGGTCCTCACTGCAGCCCTGCTTCCTCCAGCTCTCCCTCTGAAAATCACTCTTATTCTCCATCTTTCTTCCCCTTCCTCTTCCCCTTTGTCCCTCAGGGTCTGTTTCGTCTGGCAGCAGCAGCCTCAGTGGTGAAGAGGCTGAAGACTTGCCTGGATCAAGAAACGGTCGACCACAGTGAGTTCAGCATGGACCCTCACGCTGTGGCAGGTGAGGATGTGTCTACTTCTTTTTTCATAGTGGACTTTGAGTTTCTTCCTCGTCTGTTCAGTCAATGTGACTTTCACAGCTAATTCTAATTACCTAGTTCCTCTTCTGTTTACTCCAAATACAGCCGCTGTTGCAGCTTCCAGTAATGTAAAAATACATCATTTCCCGTGTGCTAGACAATTTTTAGAACAGTAATATAAAAGCTTTCATGAGCTGAATATAGTATGAATCACTAATTTTATCACAGTGAGAGACAACACTTAAGTTAGCACAGTACCTCAGCTTGTTTTATTGCAACTCTGATGACTTATCTCTGAACGTGTTGTGACAGGAGCTTTGAAGTGTTACCTGCGAGAACTTCCTGAACCTCTAATGACTTTTGAACTCTACAACGACTGGTTTAAAGCAGCAGGGTGTGTATAATATCTACACTATGTATTTCTTACTGCGGTTTCGAGTCTGTTTCTTGAGTTTGATCTCTTTCTTCGCAGGGAAAAAGATCAGACAGAGAAGCTGGAGCAGTTCAAAGTACTGCTGAAGAAACTGCCGCCTGAAAACTACAACAACCTCAGGTGTGTACTCGTTTCTCCAGGATCACATGGTCAAATGTCTCTTTGCATCACTGATTTTTTTTGTCTCTGGCAGTCACAAATGACACTACTGTTGGGTGAAAACTGTCAAAAAGGTTAGCATTTCAGGAACAATCCTCATATTCAACTAGAACCGAATGCATTTTTATTATGGATAGCAATGTCGCTCTGTCAGTCGGCCCAACGTTTTGCCCAGACTGAAATATCTCAGCAATATTGTACACACATTCATTGTCCCCAGATCCCCTGACTTCTCCTGTAGCGCCACCATGAGGTTGACACTTCCCACCTGATAGCATTAATATGTCATTTAGTGGGTATTTTCTACTGGGCTACAACCTTTTTAAATAATGTTTAGACAACTTTAAACTTCTCTTCGACTTCCTCCCTTTATCCCTAGTCTACTTGTTTTTCCCCCTCTTTCTCCCCGTCAGGTACCTGGTCCAGTTCTTGTCTCTGTTGTCGGAGCAGCAGGCTGTAAACAGGATGACACCCAGTAACATTGCCATCGTCCTGGGGCCCAACCTACTCTGGCCGAGAGCTGAAGGGTGCGTAGTGACCAGATCTTCTTTCTGTCTGTACCGTGTGCGTACTGTTAGCATGCTCCATTCACACTCCATGTCCCCAGTCACGCCTGATCTTCCTCTTTCATCATCTTTGTGTCCTTATAAGAAGGGACAAGCATTTTTGGCATATTTTATCAACCAGAACAGCAACATCCTGTTAACAGATAAACTGTGAAAGATGGTTGGCTAGGCTAACACCTTTTCTGCAGTGAGGATTTTTTTATTTGTGCATTAATTGCAGGAAGAGGTTGCAGAAATACTCTCAGTGGTTGAATCTCAATGGGCAGAGTTTTTTCTAGAGTTTTTTCTTCTGTTAGCAACTTTACTTTACTTTACGTTACACCCTGGTGGCTTTTGTCTATGAAAAATAACTTGTGACCAATGTAGTGATTGTCTCTAACCATGAGACCAGAGTTAATGTCACCATATCCTGCAGTCTGAGCCTGTGTCTGTCCCACATGTCGTTCTTCTCTACGTCTCTGCCTCTTCAGGGAAGCTGCTCTGTTTGACATGGCGTCAGCTTCTTCGGTCCAAGTGGTGACGGTCATCGAGCCTCTTATTCAGTACAGCTCCAGCCTCTTCCCCGAAGGTATACAAACACAAAACACTGATGTACCCTCTTTGCGTGGCATCAGCATTCAGCATGCGCTTGGATTTTAGTTATGTAGTTTTAGCATTTTATCATTTCTATCGGTTGTGACAACATTGTACTTTTGAAATTCATCGCTGAGATCTAAAAATACGACGGCGTCGCTACAGCGAGTCAGATGAACAGATAATTTGCAAACATCAGGGCCAGATTAACCTTTTAAGGGGGCCTTGGGGCAAAAATGAGCAGCGGGCCCCTAATGAGACCTCTGTTTCTCCTCCTCTCTCTGCATTGTGTATGTATTAGTTAGTAAATAATAATTAGTTTATGGTACCTTGTTTAAGCCCAAATTAATTTAGGAATATGTACCATATAAGGACAAGGTAAACTGAAATAATACACATTTTAAAACTAGATTTTAACTCTTCAAGAGAGAGTCTGTACTTTTTTTTTTGTATTACCTGACAGTATGTCATGCCATTAGCTGTGGCATAACTGCATATTAAACATGTTTTTTAATATGGTGATTTTGATATTTATTGCATATTTCTTCTGGTTTTATTTGTCTAAAAACATAACATAAAATGCATTTAATCTAAAGGGTGCCTCATTGTTTTTTAATGTAGTGAAACGCTATTGCAATGTACAATAAAAAAAATTGGCTTGTTCTTCAGCCGCTGCACCCACTCTAAAAACTCCTATTCTGAACAAAACTGAAAGTCCCCTCACCCATTGCACCCATTCAACAGGAAACGACTACTGCAAGTACAGCATGTCAAAGTTGAACCACAAAGTCTGTCTGTAAACTGTGATTAATGTTTACAACAAACAGTTTGGGTTGTTTTACTTTTTCCAAATACATTTAGCTTACATGTGGGTTTGTTTAAAACCTGTCTGGTCGTTAGACGGCTCCTATTTGTTGCCCAATTGAACTTCTAGTTGGCAATGTCAGATCTCAGCAATTAAATTTGTAAGTCAAATGGCATTACTACCAATGGTCCAAACTTAACAAATAAGACCCAAGATGCAATAACCTAGAATAATTATTTAAATTAAATGCCATTTGATGTAGTAAATCTGATGTATTTTTTACTTTGTTTTGTTTTGGTCAGCTGTATCCTTTGAGATCCCAGACCTTCCAGAGGTCCCTGATGTGAGCTCCCAGCTGCCAGCTCCTGTTGCCCAGCCTCTGATCTCTGACAAGGAGAAAGTGGGCAGAACAGTCTCCTCCTCTTCATCCACAGCCTCCTCATGCTCCTCTTTTCACCTCCCTCTCTCAAAGACAAACAGGTACCGCTCTGTGAGGGCAGAATTCACAAATAGCATTCACAGCGCAGCCTCAAACCATCGTTGTGATGACAGCACAATAATAACACACTTACTGCCTTAGATTATGACATTATCACAAGCTGCTCCAGGTTTGCGCACTCGTGTCTGCAAGAGGTAATGGTTTGGAATAGCTGGACCTCATGCCAGTATTTTTACAAAAAAACATTTGTCTATTTTTTCAGCACAGCCTCTCAGGACAGTGGTGGCTTCTTCCTGGTGAAATCTGGCTCTGTGAGTCGCAGTGGCACCACCACATGGGCCAGCCCTGTAGCCGAGACAGCGCCACCCACACATCACAACACAACATCCAGCAGCTCGTCATCCCTCGATCCCAGCCCCGTCGTGGCCCCCAACACTTCCGCTGCCTGTAGCTCGACAGTGAACCAGAGCCCATCCCCACTTCCTAAAGCAACAGGAGCAGCGCCAACCCCAGGTCAGATCAGGAGTCCCACCCAGAAGCAGTGCTCGGATCAAGGCCAGTTGGATCCAATTTTGGAGGCACCTCCAGACTCTCCCAGAGCATTCGTGAAGATCAGCTCACCGTTTAAACGTAAGTCAAAGTCCACTGTGTCCAGTGGCTGTACAAACCTCAGATGTTGGCTTATTAAGTAACACAAGGCACTCCAGCATTTTAGCATGGCACTTTCATGAATTTTGGGGGCTCACAAGAGACTTATATTTTAAAAGAAATGTCAAAGTTGAAGTAGCAGAGGCTGAGATACCTCAACTTTTAGCTCCTCGTATGGGTCATGGATCCTACATTTCCTATAATGCAAATCAGTAGTGTGTTTTGTTACACCCTTCCTGTCTGGTAAATGACCACATCCTTCAAACTTGCCTCAAGTTCACGACACAAGCTTCCTGTTAAAAGCTTGAAGTCTCAAGTCCAAACCGAGATAAGAGTTCAGATCAGGATTATTTTCTCAGATATTAGAAAGCTGTTTTCACAGGTTGAGTAGTGACTAGTAAACTTCTTGTGTAGTGCCCCTTTAAGTGGCCCAAAATGTATTTTCCTACCAAAGCAGCAGCTCCTTCATTTGTTGTTGTTTTTAGGGCTGAGGGCACAAAAATGTCTCATTATTTATGTGTCTCTTTCTATTGTGCAATGTCCTGTACGGAATCTTTACTTCTACTCTTTTCCTCTCACAAAGTCAAAGTGGTGGCTTGTTTGGTCAAGGGACAATAAATCTACTGCTCTCGTTGTAACAACCAGGAAGTACACAGGAAACAGGAAGTCTCATAGCACTGACCAAAATGCCAACCTCTAGGGCCATGCGTGATCTCTCATGTTGTTGTACCTGCCTCACTCGCAGTTAGAGGCTGAAATACTTTCCTTCATAAGTCTTCTCATCCTGATATGTTTGTCTGACTGCAAAACTGATTCCCATGGCATGTCACTTGTTTGATGAACAAATTGATGACAAATTGTACATAAGTAATTTGCAATTTTTAAGGTTGATTTAATTGTTTTTTTCTTTTTTTCTGGGTATTTTGAGTTTTATGTCATGGTTTTAGGTGAAATTATGTAGCTTTTGCTAAACGGCTGCCTCTCTGTCCACATAACAACTACAGAATAATCATAATAAAATAATGCAATGCTAAAATGTAAAGAAGAGTCATAGAGTCAGTGAATGATGTCAGTTACACAGCAATATCTTTGAAAAGTTAGCTAACATTAGCTACCATAAGCTACTGGTCATACCAGACCAAGTAAGGCTGTAGCAGCTGTGAGTGTATGAGTGCATTAAATTAGGTAAGAATGTGTTTTCTTGCTTATAAATTCAACTTTTCATTTGTAAGAGGGAGGTTGCATAGTCTCGTTTTAACTATAGAACATTGGTATGCATACATGGTAGAGGACAGCAGGACATGTTTAAATCCTGCTTTTTGAAAAAATCTTTTAGGGGTGTATCTTCCTCCTCAGTTAGACAGATAACATGTATTGTAGATGACTGCCTTGCATCACAACCCTTTTCTTAATCTGGTCGCTCTCCTTATAATCCCACTGTCTTCTTTTTCTCATCCTAACAGCGAAAAGATGTTTCAACGTGACCAAAGCTAACCAAGCTAACGAGCAGCTGACAGTTCACTACTCTAAACCCAGATCCCCAGCACCTCCCAAGCTCCAGGCCCCTCCACCGCCCACCACAGCCCCGGCGGCTGCGGACACAAGCACCCAGCCGACACCCGCACCCCGAGCTCAGCCGGCCAGCCTCAAAAAGCCTGCTCTGAAAAAGCCTGGACTCAAAGCCCCAAAATGCCCTCCACCACTTCCTCCCCCATCACAGGCAAAAGTGGTTCCTTCTATAGCACAGTGAGAAAAATGACATATGTGCCAGTCTATAATCATGTGAATTTTCTTGTTGTAGTTCTTTAAGGAGTAACTTAACACCCCCTGAAAATCTTGTCATTGCTGATCTCCAGTGGTTTAACTTTTCACCTTGCTGCAGTGACGTACAGGTGGACTCTGACTACACCCAACCACAACTATCAGTCATGCTGGCTGTGGTCCGAGGTGAAACTCGGCTCGAAACTTTCAACCAGAGAAGGCAGCAAAACACTGCTATTCAGCCGGCTGTTAAGTTACTCTTTAATAAACATGCAAGTTTTTATTGCCTGGTTTGTTAAGAGCATCTGATAGCTTAGTTAACTTTTTTTGGTCTACCAGTTTCTGTAACCAGTATCATTTATTTATTCTTCTGTTACTGATGTCCTATATTTCCCAGAATGCAAAGTAAGCACCAGATAGCAAGTCTTTCTGGTCCGCTACTCAATAAATAATGATGTCTCCATAGATTTACAAAATAATAGTATTCATGTGAGCTAATTAAGTATGGGGAAAAATTTTTATAAGCCTTGAGGCTCAATTCAATTTTCCAGTTGATCAATCATAGTCTGCCTTTCACAGAGGACGGCAGCTGTGGCGAACGTGAATTCATGTCAGGTACCACAGATTCCAACAGAGATAGAAAATAACAAACTTGTCAGGTCTGTCTTTGAGGATTTTGGGTGGAATATTCCTTTAAACCAGTCCTAAATGTTAAACCTGAAAAACTCTGTAAATAAATGCATATTCAACCTAACTAAAAACATCTTTATTGTCAATTTATATCATCATAGTATATCATTGGTATTGACTGCAGCATATGGATGTGAATTGCACTATGTACTGCAGGTGCTCATACTGTAAGTACATATTTATAGGAGGTCTGTTGACATCTTCATGTACAGCTGTATAAAAGAACATACAAATGACAATTCTTCTATAAAAAGCAATACAGGAGTCGGACTTCATAATCATAAAAGGTGCACGGAGTATCTATATAGAAGGTCTGCAGCATAAAATGAGCAATTATATGGTTCAGGCTTTAGTTGCAACTAGCAAATACCGGTAACACTTGTCATATTCCCTCAGTCCATGTAGTTTAATAACTGATGTTTGCATTTCTCTGGTTTATCTAATGAGGCCTGAGATTCCTTCCCTTTTTGTTTCCTGGTAGTGTATTCCTGAGTGAAAAGTTGACAAGAGATTGTAGTGATGCCAGAAGGATGTAATAAGATTACATCTATTTTTCCAATCCCCACTTCCTCTCTGTGTTCTCATTAGTGACCGGGACTCGCATGGAGAATCTTTTCCCCTTGTATGTGAGGAAGTGTGTAAAGTATAAAGTGAAGGCTTAGTAACTTCTACACTGAGTCATGTTGGTGTTTCCTTTGAGACAGTCTTAACCACATTAACACACACACTCTCTGACACGTCCTCACTTTCCACACTTCTTCTTCGTTTCTGTCCTTTTGAAAAAAGCATTCTCCCTTCCTGTGCTGAGCTTGGAAACGTGCAGCATCGAGTCTTTCACTCCTTTTAGATACATTCAGCAAAGGTTTTGCATAAAGACTGTACATCCTTGAAGCACGATTGTATAAAAGTAAAGCATCCAATATTAAGGATACTGGATTCACGTTGTAGTTTTCGTGGACATCCTGTCAAAAGAGCCAGCCTCGTTGACCATAAAAAGATTTTAGATGATTGATTTGATTGGAATTACAGAAAAAATCCTCAAAACATCTCTGATTTGCTCAGCTCAGACTTTGATTTCATCCTCGTCGTCCATGTAACTGTAGGACATATTCTTCTTGGGCTGGCTGATGATCATCATCTGTGAATCTGCAACCTCCATCCTGCTCTGTCCCTTTAAGAGGCTGACGCCATAGTGGCGTGCGAGCACATCTGTAGCACTCTGGAACCGCTCACTCTCCATCCCCATCCCCAGCCTCACTCGTTCAGGAGACCCCATCACCACATCAGGTACTTTAACAGAAAGCCCAACTCCGTTCACCTCCATCACGCTCCCCTCCTCCTCTTCCCATTCGGCCCCATGCGGGCTCTTCCTGCCCCCGCAGTCCTCCCTCAGCAGGGAATCCACGTATGAGATAGTAGCCGAGTCCATCTCTGATCCCTCGTTGGTCAGCCCGCACGCCGACCCCACCTCCTCTCCCTCCCAGGCGTGGCCATGGTCCTCCGGGTGGCCGTCGATCAGGCCGAACACCTCACTCATGAGGGAGGGGCCGAGGTCAAAGGTGAAGGTGTCCAGGGAGGCGAGGGAGGGAAGGGAGTCAGAGTAGGCGGTGGTGGTGGGTTTGGGATCAGAGGTCATAATGGAGGCGGAGCAGGTGGATAAGATGGCGTCAGTGGGGTCGGTCAGAGAGCCACGGTGGATGTTAGGGGAGCAGGAGGTGGGGAGGGAGATGGAAGGCTGCTGACGCTCAGAGCGGGAGAGACGAGGCAGAGTGACGAAACCAGACTCCAGACCTGAGGAGAAGACACAGATATCAATACATGAAATTCATACTCTTATTTGCTGTTTTGCTTCTTTGCTCTCGTATCTGTTCGTGAAATATGAAGCTACCGCAAAGTGACACTTAGCTTAGCTTAGCATAAAGACTGGAAACAGGGGGAAACAGTTAGCCTGGTTCTGTCCAAAGGGTAAAAAAAAAAGCCTACCAGTACATCTAAGACAAAAACCGATGTGTAAAAACAACTGGTTGTGGTTTTATGGAGGTTTATGTGCCACACTATTTCTTGGCCGGGAGCACTGGGTTATTGGGAGCCTACGCTGGTTGCCTGGCAAGAAATAGTCCAGCAAACCCTGTAAAACAACAACGTATTGTTTTAGCACTTCAGTTTTTGTACATATTAAACAAACAGGATATAACGTGGTAATTAATGAGCTTTGGAGGTGCTGGTAGGCAGATTTTGGACATACCAAGGCTAGCTCTTTCCCTTGCTTCCAGTCTCTTTGTGCTAAGCTAAGCTAAATGGCTGCTGGCTGTAGTATTGATCTTCTCATCTAACTCTCAGCAAGAAAGTCAAAATGTCAAACTATTCCTTTAAGTGTGTTCGGAGAGACAAAGGGGTGAACTCACATTTATTATGGAGTCACACTCTTAACATGGTTTATCACATAATTTCAACAGGGGGCGCTGTAAACCCATCTGACAACATCCTGTCTGTTAATGACAACCCTGCAAAGTGCTGAGTTGTTGTGCTCTGTGAACACTGAATCATCTGCCCGACTCTGCCAGACACACTGCTGCCTTCATGACCCAAACGGGTAAAATTACCACAGCACCTCTCAATGCCAGCCGTAACGGGCCAAGAAGAGTCTAGAGGTTTTTAATACCAACCAAAGAAAACAGCGTCTGATTTCACAGATTAACACACTTTAACCAGAGAGGAAGAAAGAAGTAATCAGCGAAACCAGTTTATGGAGGATTTGGTTGGATGAAAACCTGCAGACTCTCCCATCCATGTGTCATAATGCACAATTACTGTGGTGTAAAGCAGCTTCAGCTATCACTACAGAAGTAAGCTGTGTGTTATGTGATTTTTGTTGAAGGTTTTAAATAAAAATGTCTTTATCAGCACACACTTGATGCTTAAAATGTCTTCTCTTACACTTACTGGACCATCCAAAATGTAATTACATTTCAAGGATTAAAAAAACTAATTTAAAAGAATAGTTTGACATTTTTTATTCGATTTCTTACCGAGAGTGAGATGAGAAGATCGATACCACTCTCATACTTATATCTTGTTCCTTTCTCAACCAAACCAAAATGTAAAAATGACAAGTTGTGGTTTGACAGGGTACAGAGCCAGGCTAGGTGTTTCCCTGTTCCCAATTGAGCAGTATCAATCTTTTCATCTATGTATAAATGTAATGTAATGTAATCTAGACATAATGGGTATTTCCCAAAATGTCAAACTGTTGTCTGTCGTGTGTGAAGAAGTTGAAAATATCGACATTCAAGACATTAACTTTCCTCTGAGTTGCATTTACTGTACATTCACCAGACCCTTCAGGCACACACACACACACACACACACACACACACACACACACACACACACACACACACAGGCACACACACAGGGGAGGTCACGCTGTATGAGCCATGAGTGTGGTGTTTATGTGGGTCATTCAAACAGCCTCTCAGACAGCTTGTTGCCAGCTCTGTCTGGATCTCTGTGTGTTATCAGTGCGAGCGCTGTTCATAATGAGCCAAGGTGATTCATAAGGACATCTGGGGCAAATCTGCCTAGATTACTGGGTAGAACTGATGGATGAGTTTCCCTGCAGCTCTACAGATGGTTGTCACTTCCCTGCAGTTTCCAGTTAACACTGGTTAACTCATTTGACCTTTGCCCATGTGTTTCATTTTGTTTAGCAACTGTGTCATTTAATTTGAAGGAAACATCTACCCTTAATCTTAGGGACCATTTTGGGATTTGGTGGAGTGCTTTTCTTAATCCTTGAATAAAATAGATGGCATGACATCATGTCGAGACATTTCCAGTGAAGATACACAACGCATCTTGTGTAACTTGTGTAACAATAACGTTGCCTATACTATGCTCTCCATCTACACATACTGAATGCAACAACCCCTTTCACAGACACACACAGTTGTTAAAGATATTGTATTATAGAAGCTTTCAGAAAATAATACTCACCATAAGAGCTTTTCTTCTCCTCTGGCGTGCTTGGAGAACTGGGGAAGAGCATTTTGGTGGTGGGACTCCCGTTAGGCATATCCACATCCAGCCTGGGGAGGGAGATGGCGTTCTTGATGATAGGAGAAATGGCGGGAGGTGGCGGCGACAGATCCTTGGATTCTCCTCTGGGTCGGTTGTCAGAGCCCCTCCTGATTTGACGGAGCGTCCTGGAGAAGAACGCTCCGATCTTGTTGTCGGGGCTGGAGATAGAATCCGTCTCCCCGTTGTTCCCATTGGACGTGCCGCCGTGGTTGCTGAGGAAGGATGTGTCCCCGAACACATCGCCGCCGCGGCCCACGTGCATGGTGTGGCGGAAGTCACCCAGAGGAGGGCTGATCATGTCCAACGTGAGGTCGCCTTTAAAGCGGCGCTTGCTGTGGGAGTGTGAGACCAGACCTTTCAGACCTGACAGCTTTTCTTGAAGATTCATGGTCACACGGCTCAGTATTTCTTGAAAATCAACCAGAAACAATGTCTGGAATTGCCTTAAATCCCACTGAATGGCAAAACTGAACTAGCAAAGTTAAACTTTTCTCCTCTTAGATTTACGTCAAAATCATTGACAGATCCAAAGTCCAAAGTATGGACCTAAAAAAAAAGCTCTGAAAGGTTATTCCAAGATCTTGAAACCGTGTAATTTCTAAGACTGAATAGTCTCCAGGCCTGCAGCGCCAAATAGTTCACTGGAATATTAACTCTGTTTATCATGTGCAGGCCAAACTCTGTCCCACTCTTTGTAGCTCGTTGTTATGCATAGCTGGCTGAATTAAACTGACATAAATTGAGGAGAACACTGTGCAGTTGTGTTCCTGGAAGCACCCGGGCCAATTGAAGTGTGGTCAGGTCGCCTGGTTTCCCCCGCTTGCCTTGGGCTTGGGCTTTTCGACATCAGCTCAGAAATAGGGCCAGCTGCAAACGGCTCTGCGGTTGCACCATGGAACCATCTATCCAGAGTAAAAACAGGGAAAAAACATTTATCTTTAAAATGTAGACAGGGATGTATTTGATTTTGATGGAAGAAATGGATGACATTTGCAGTTTATTCTGTGGAAGTTGAGATTCAGTGAGAGACCACGGTGCCTTCCTATTCTGAATGCTGTATGTAGTAACCTCGCTGCATTTTGGACAGATCTGTCTTTCCGCAGGTTTTTAGGGTTCCGCGTTCCAAAGGTCCGCTGGTCTGGAACCATCTAAATTTAGACCACAGTCACTCCTCTGTGCAACAAACCAAAGTCTGCTTCTTATCCATAAAATGGGTGGACTTTCAGGGAATTCCTGCTTCCATTTTGTCCGGCTTTGTCTGGCGTGAAGGTTACTCAAAGTTCATTTTACATTTCACTGAAAAGACTTATCACGATTTTAAAGTCGAGCAGCAGCCCTCCTTCAACAGGCTTAGATTTGTTTATAAACAGTTTATAAACAGGCTCAGCGAGATAGGAAGAGATAATGAAATTGTCCTGATAAGAAAATCACTGCTGCTAAAAAGCTGTAATGCTAAACTGCCTGTGTATGGAGCCCCGTATAAAGCTTTATATTTCTTTTACACTCCATTTTAATTACTTGACTAAAGTATTATTAATGTATTCAGATATATTTATGATTTGACTGACAGCGTTTTGTTGGGATAGGAGCTCCATAGCTACCGCTGTAAGTCTGTAAGTCTGTAATGAAGGCCGACACAAAATTGGCCTTTTCTCATGTGTTGTTCTTTGCCAGCAGAGTAATGGATATCCAATTCTAAAATATTTTGATAGCATAAGGCAGCACTGACAAGGACCTCTGGTTCTCTTTAAAAGCTTTCCACTGCAGCAGCTAAATGTCGGCGGGCCTCCCACGCATGCACAGCTCCGTCTGGCTTCATTAATGACCTGCTATGGTTCAAGAGATGGGGATTGCGTCAGGTCCAAGGCAGCCCTTCTAATTTGCTGCTGACCGCAGTCCCAGGCCCTCCGCTCCACTTCCCCTGGCTGGCGTTTTAAGAGGGGCATTTGGGAGCGGAGAGGGAGGAAACACGCCACATACCAGCACTGAGCAGAGCCATATCAAGGCACACAAAGGGACGCCAGGGACCAGTATACCGAGGTGTCGAATCTAATACAGCGTGAGCCTGCAGGGACATTGTGCACGTTCCCATGAACCGCGCTGAAGCGACAGGCCACCTCTCTGATTACAACTCCCCAGCGACAGCACAGACACAATGGCACTAACCCAACAATGGAAAAAAAGTTTGTCTTGCTGTATCAAGGTTGAACAAGAAAAAAACTCAGTCTAATTGATAACCTACAGTATTACAGGAATACACATGGGGCCATTAATTACTCTGGCTGTGTGCTTACGGAAAGCTCTGGTGTTTTGTCTTTGCCTGTAATCCCGTTAAAGACCTTTGACCACAGCTCAGAGGGGGTCACTCCCTCCGAAACCTCTTATGTATCTGGACCCTGCGGGCAAAGCTCATTTTATCTGCACATATGCTTCTGTCCTACTGAACTCCCCTTCCCTCCTCTCTGTGATCCTTCTTTGCACTTGCTCCTCTGTTTGCCGAGTTACACAAATACTGCAGCCAGCACCCTCAGGCCTCAGATAAAATGACCTGAAAAGCACCACAAGTACAAAAACCCCAATATTTTGAGTCTTTAAAAGGTAATAAATTTAACGCTATAATCCCAGTAGCAGCCTGCCTGCCTGCATCTTGGATGTCAGAAAAGTATAAGGGACCTCTCAACAGGAGGGACTTGGACCTACCCTGGATTATCCTCTAATCCTTCATCTCCTCCGTTTCCCCCAGCAGGGAACCTCTTTTTGGGCAAGGCCTGGCTGCTACCACCCTGGTCGGCTGCTCCTCAGGTTCTGATTCCTGTCAGAGAAGAAATAAAATGCAAAATGAGTTTGAGGGAGGGAGAGAGTCGATTTAAACTGAAGCAAGGCAGGGTGAGAAGTGATGGAAGGAAGCAGGGGATGAAAAAAACAAGTTTCATTTTCACAAAAAGGAGTGAAGGGGGAGGATGGCAAATCGGGACAGAAACAGAGATGAGAGGAATGGATGCCGAGAGAAATGAGACAAAGAGAAAAGGTCAGATGAGGAGAGGAAACGAGGGGATCGAGATGTGAGGGGAGGAGAATGATAGAAGGACGCGAGAGAAAACATACAGGCAGGAAGAAACATCAAGACTGAGACATAAAAACACAAAGATTTCAGTGAATGGATACGATCAGAGAAATGTGGAGTTTAGGATCATCATCTTTGATGTTATCATCACTAATAATTACTGACACCTATCTTATTTCATTGTTTCTTTCCTTTATGATTTGTAACATTTACTGTTTTGTACCATTTTTAGCCCTGATAGCAGCAACTCAAACTATTGGATGGATTGCAATGAAATTTTGAACAGACATATGTGTTTCCCAGAAGATGAATCCAACTGACTTTGGTGATCCCCTTGACTTTTCCTCTAGCGCCACCATGAGGTGCAAATACTTTGGCTTATAAATAAATACCGGCAAAACTAATGATTTTCCCATCAGCCTCGGCTATTAGCATTTAACTGGCTGTAGACTCTTACCTACAGAGTCTGGTTATCATGTCTTTTGTCTTGTAGTCTTTGACACTTGTCAGATGTATCCTGTCTGGGGACTGGGTCTCACCCAGACATTTTTGTTTTTTCTTTCTTTCTCGTTTTAAAGGTTTTCATGATTTTAAGCAAAAAACTGGAGCCTGATGCGTTGTCTCAGATAAGCTCTTTTTCAATGCTGTACCAGACAAATCTGAACAGGTATCTCCAAAGGTGGTGAGAGATAACTGTATGAAAACTGTTCAAACTTCAATACCCAGGAATCTTGCAACGAGACATCAGTAGGCCAAACTCAATCAGCGTTGAAAATTTTGTGACCCAGTTTGTGATCAAATGAGAGCATTTTTGCATTAAAACTTCAGTTTATTTCATCTCTCTGCTGCAGCTTAGAGTTGCTTTCTTTGGGCAAGTAAGTCACCATTCAGGGGATTTCGGTGCGTTCATACATCACAGACAGGCTCAATAAAATATTTCCATGTCACTATGTACAGTATTTGCTTGAGGTGGCTTTGCTGGATATAAACCAGAGTAACCACAGTCTAATAGGAGCCGTGTGTGTTGTGTGTTGTGTGTTGTGTGTGTGTACGGACACATTCCTGAGCAGAGCATCGGTCGGTGGAGTCTTTCTCTCGATTACGACCATCAAACATCCTTCTTCTCAACCTCGGCGCTGATTGAAACCACGTTTCGGTCTGAACCATCTTTTTTTCTTTTCTTTCATTCTCTCTTCTCCTCTTGCCTCACTTTTTCTTTCTCTTTCTGCATCTCTCCATTCTTTCCCTCTCGTTTCTTTCCCATTCTTGCCTTCTAATGTTTGTTTCTCTTTAATTGTCTCTCCTTCTTTTGTCTTCTCTTTCTCTCTTTCCCCCTCATTTTACCCTCATTCTGAATCTTTTCCTCTCTTTGTTTACTCCTCCTCTTTCCCTCTTTTTTCCTCTCTTTTTCTGTCCTTGTTTTGTTTCTTCAATTGCTCTCTTCTTCTCTCCCTTTCTTTTCTTTTCTTTGCTTCTCCTTGAGTGTCTTCACTGACTTCAGAAGGCTGAAACAGCTGTTGGGCCCACACACGCACACGCGTACACCCTTTAATCTCAAAAATGTTTACTCTGCTATAGTTTGTCTTGAGTAAAATCAGCGATGGACTTTATCTTGGGTCTTCCCCTCCCTCTCTTCTCGTGTCCTTCACTCACTAACCCCGCTAACCAGGTGAACAAACATACAAGATAAGGCCACATTTTTAAGGCTCACCCTTTGACTTTCAATTACATTCCTATTTTCACCATCAATGCTCAGTCTGAATCCAAGCAAAACACGGCTACACTTCCTCCTCAGCCAAGAAAACATTTTCATGCTTCAACAAATATCCATACTCTCCGAGGCTCTCTGCTTCCTGCATCTGCTGGAACTGGCAGTCCCAATTTGCCCTCTTTGTTGCCTCTCTCTCTTTCGGTGTATATCTCTTCTGCTCTCATACATAAACTTTCTTCTTTTCTTCTACCTTTCTTCTTCTTACACACGCACATTCGCTCTCTCTTCGTTTGATATTTGCCACATTACAGGTCTTTAAAGAAATACATAGACACTGCAGCCAGACTGAAACGATATTGTCGGCCAATTTGATCTTATCACATATACTTTATATTGGTATCCTTTTATATGTCGACCAACAGATACAAGAAATTGCAGTACTGGAATGCCAAAAATACATTTAAGATAATAAAATCACCATTACATACTTTGTCCACCAGAGAGCAGTGACAAGTTTATTTTTCTACAAAAGTCTTTAAAGGAACAGCTTGACATTTTGGAAAATACTCTTAATTGCTTTCTTGCTGAGAGTTCATCTTCTTCTTCTTCTTTTTGAGTTTTAACGGCGGTTGGCAACCAGCGTATTAGGTGCATTACCGCCACCTTGCTGAGAGTTGATGAGACGATAGATACCACTCTCATATCTGTACGCTACATAGGAAGCTAGAGCTAGCAGCTGGTAGGCTTAGAACAAAGACTGGAAACACAGGAAACGAGACATAAGGGGTTAGTTGGTGAGCTTTAGAGGTGCTTGCGAGACTAAAATGTGCTAAAATGTTTCTTTACAGATGTTGTAGACAAATTTTGTTGGACAGAGCCAGAGAGCTGTTTCCTACCACTTCCAGTCTTTATGCTAAGCTATGCAAACCATCTCCTGGCTGTAGCTTCATATTTAGCTTACAGACATGAGCATTGTATTGATCCACTCATCTAACTGTCAGCAAGACAGCAAATAAGTGTATTTCACCACATGTCGAACTCTTGCTTTAAACCAAATTTAAGAGATCCTTGTCAAATATGGTGCTAATGTTTTGTTATCATATTTTTTAAACTCCAAATATTGATATCAGTATTGATATCGGCCTCAAAAATGTAGTATCTCTAAAGAGACCAAACCATGTCCCTGATGGTGCTCCATGTTGTTGAATGTTTTTGCCATTTTGAGTGATGATGAGCAGCTGGCACTATTTCTAAAGTTTAAAAAAAGACTAAAAAGTTAAGTTAAATTTTGGTGTTGCATAATGGTCCTTAGCTACTATCCCAGGGAGAGGTGGAGACTAGCCAGAGCTGGGGAAATTTTACAGTCGTCCACATCTATCATCATCTGAAAAGTTCACATGCAGTCAAATTTTGGACAGCAGCCAATCAACAAACAGACCTGAGCCTACCCCCTTTTTCAAACAAACAAAAAAAATCATCACGGCTTCATCAAAAATGTCCTCTTTTTTCACCCACACAGTCCACTAAAATCTGTCTTAGTGATCTGCTAAATAGTAATTTTAAAACTATGATAACTGCAAGATTTGGGAGTAGATAAGAGACAAAGAGTTTGCCCACATTTCCCTCCACGCAGCTGACAGCAGTGACCAGTTGGCTGACGGATAAGTCAACCAATCTCTTGGTGTCTTCCTTTACGGGGGGGGATTGGATCATGTTGTTAGATAAGTGAGTTGTGACCATTTGTTGACGACAGACCATGATGGAGAAGTTTTCCCAGCATCCCCATGTGTGGCAAATAAATAAAAAAATAAATGAATAAATAAAAGCCAGGGAACCATGTGGTGTGAAAACAAATACAGCAGCCGGATTCAGAGTTTGCACCTCTGCTACTGACCCTTTCCTGGTTGGTTGCGTCAATGACACCCAAAGGTTACAAAGGGTGCCCCTCAAAGGAATGTAGAACTCAAGTAAAAAAATAAAAAAAAGATGAGAAATAGCCTGGAAAAACCATGAGGGAATGTCTGCACTCTTTTACTTAATCAAATGCTTTGAAAAGTACCGTATCATTAGTGTGAATCATATGAGGGGGATGCACAGGAAACATATTACATGCATGTGTTTATCATCTGCTGCTGGCTGAGCTGAGTGCATACAGGAGGCCGACGTAGAAATATCAAAGCATGTACTCAAGTAGGATATACCGTACGCCTACTCTGGGGAGACTAACTGGGGGAATTACGGATCCAGTTAAACATTAAAAAAAGTGACACGCCGTACAGATCCACAGTCAGGAAGGCTGGATTCATCCCTGCATGTTTTTATTGTATTTCGTGTTATTATCGCTGAAGCAGGCTGGCTTTTTATTGATCACCGCTGTCCATGTTTGTTTATTGGCGGGCTTCAGTGGGCCAACAAGCTCTTCAATCAATGTGTGTGCGTGTGTGTGGTATTTCGCATGGTGGCCTCCCTCAAGGCTTGCTGGCAGGTTGCAGGGGTCAGAAGGCCACTGCCCCCAATGTGTAATGAGTCCGACACTGCGCCGCCTGTTTGCCTCCATAATTAAAACACCTCAAGGCCACCAACTTCAACTTCACCGTGTCATGTTCCACTGAATCACAGCGCATCTTGGTCATGTCAGTGACATGTATGGAAACGGATGGGTTATGTCATGTAACTGCTGTAATTACAAGGCAGAGTGATACAAATCAAAGCAGGGGCAGAGTTTATTCTGACCAAGGTTGCAGTGGGGAAATAGTAATGATAAACTGCTGCTGCTGCTGCTGCTGAATATAAATGTTACAGAGCAGATTGAGTTTCATGTCAGACATCTGAGAAAAGACTCTCACAACAACACTAAAACAACTTACCCACCAGCATTACATTAACGTCATGTCTGATAACAGCTTGGTTTCAGTCAACAGTTTTACAAGTTTTAATGGTATTACCTTATCTGAAACTAAACCCAACATGTTTGCTTTCTTTCTCTGATCAGCAGGAGGCTTTTTTCTCCCAAAAGGCCTATTAATTAATCTATGTTTTTAGCAGAAAAAAACTACATTGCTAATAATTAATCACATGATATGCAGCCGACAAAAAAAATCAACAGGTAATTGATAAGTTCTTTTAAGTTAGGCTATTCCCTCTCCAAACAGTAATAATATCTGAGTATACAATACAAATATCACAGAAACTCTTATAAGAATGTTACAGGAATATTATAGCATGTAGTATAAAATACCCACACTGATGAAATTACAAGTCTCCATATGAACCGAAAAGTCACTACAGATTCACTTAACTTACTGCAAACACTCTCAAAAGTCTCTACACGAATATTTTATAAAATAAAAGTGCGATAAAGTCCCCATTAACTCATTACAGAGTATTACAGCCTCTGAGGAACATTATAGAGTAATTTAACGTCAAATTTCAATATAAACTCACCTAAAGAAACTGCGACACGAAGAACAGGAGACTCCAGTTTAATTATCTTTCCAATAGAAATGTGTTTCAGGTTCGTGTGGTCCGTGTGAGCCGGTGGTGCAGCCGGACTGTCCGGTTGGTGCGCCGGGTGTGCGGAGCGGCGCAGTGCGGAGGATGAGGAAAGGGGCGGGCCGTGGATCAAGTACCAATGAAACCATCAGAGGGCCACACCGGGAGCTCCCACACCGCTTCTCCGTGTCACCGTGTCTCTCTACAACATGCCAATTGACTTGTCAACACGATTTGAAGCAATAAGTATACATGTAGAGAAAATGAGGCAGTGCTTTTACAGCCAAACAAGGGGGCGCATGACCAACATGACCTTCATATCAAATTTGTACACTTTTTTTTAAGCTCCCACATTTTGACATAAAGTGGCTGTATGAAATGTTTTCATCCAGAAATCTACCAGAGTGAAAAGTGCCAGTTTATTGTCAAGTGCTAATCATCAGACTTAGATGCAGCTCAGTATCTGCTGAGTATCTGCTGACTTTAAGCGAAGGGGAAGCACATAATTATGACATTTTTTCATGATGACTCAGTTTGCCTGTCCAATAACTAACCACATGATAGGTGTACAGTAAGGCAGTTTAAACCCAAATCTAACAATGACTCTGACCTTTACTGAGGGCTTTTATGTGCCTTAAGGCTTAAGCTTTTGAGATAGCCAACCATCTGTTGGCGGTAATATGAGCTGTTGTACTTTTTAAAGGAATAGTTTGACATATTGGGAAATATGTTTGTACAGTTAAAGACTGGAAACGGGGACACAGCTACTGTAGCTTGGCTCTGCCTCCCTTATGAACACATTATATCTCATTTGTTTACAAAAAAATGAAGTGTAAAAATGACAGGGAATATCTGCTTTAATATTTCTTTTACAGGTGCGGGTAGGCAGATTTTGTTTGTTTTTTTACTTTCGAACAGAGCCAAGCTAGCTGTTTCCCCCTGTTTCCAGTCTTTATGCTATGATAAGCTAATTGTTGCCTGGTTGCAGCTTCATATTTAATGGACACATATTATGATAGTGGTGTCGATCTTCTCGTTTGCCTCTCTACAAGAAAACAAATAAATATACTTTTAAGTATTTACCAAGGGGATATGGTTATGTACGTAGATTTTGTGTTTTAATAGCTGTTAAAAATCCAAATTTTCTTCACATTGGAGGCTGAAACTGCACTATGAGCAGATTTCCATGTTGGCAATGTTTGAGAACTGAACTGAAATCCCTTAAAATCCTGAAAAAAATGACATCATCCTGCTCACGTTTGTGATGGTTCAACTAAAGGAAACCAGAGTTGAGTCTAGTGAGTCATTGAACAAATGGTGTCCATGTATGATATCTGAAAAACACAGTCAATACACAGTATTTTCATCAGAGGGGTAAATTAATTTTCCTCTTTGAGGTTTATGCTGATGAGGTAGAGTTTTACATACAGATCTCAACAGGTTCAGCTTTAAACTTCAATTAGATTTACTGCTCCATGACTGACTGCTGCAGAACTTCATCCAACACTCAGGCAGCAACAGCCAGTCAGAGGTGTAGCCCCATAAAGTGCACATGTCAGTGGTCCCGTGCTGACCTGTCCAACAGGAAACAGAGCCTTATCAACAGGAACAGAAGCATCCTCACCCCGTCCTCAAAGGCTTCTAACAGGCCTGTCTGTCGTTAAAGCTCTGAGGTGGCCTGTAAGTCTGCCAGTGTACACCACGGCCGATCATACCACAGCCACATGCCACCTCTTAGTGCTGCAGCACTTCCCTGCTGCCCCCACACCCCTGGTACGACACACACACACACACACACACACACACACACACACAAACACACACTCACACACACACACACACACACACACACACACACACACACTTCAGAGCTCACACGTAGGAAGGCGGAAGTAAACACAATCACACACAATCTGGGAAGCTACCATTGCTCCATTGCTCACACCCTTCCTAATGTCACAAGACTTAAGTTGTCCTCTGTTTACTCACATTGTCAAAGATTAAAAAAAAAAAAAATACTTTGTATATGTGGTTAAATTTGAAGTTATTGCATTTTCAAAAATCCACTTTTTTTTACAGGAAGTTTCAGAATAAATCCAGTATACTTTTTCCTGTTTGGCTCCAATCACTAATGCATTACTATAATCCATCCAATCAGGACATTTTGCTGCATTTGAACCAGAACATGTTTTAGCATTTTCAAAATGAGTAGGATTGGACAAAACCAAGTGTGGTTACTTATTACTGATTGGTCCAGAGTGCCCGCATACATTTGTTGGGCCAACAGGTTTGCTTGTCAGCCAATCAGGATCCACTATACCTTCAGATGTATCCAGTATGACTAATTAAATTGTTTAATCAACCTTATCATTAGAGCATTAGCTGATTCATAGTTTGTTTAGTGACAAAGGGGATAAATGTGCATTAAGCACAGAAAGTGTTTAATACACACCTCTAATCTGTATATACAGAACTAGAGGGCATCTAAAGGATTAGTGTGTGTGTGTGTGTGTGTGTGTGTGTGTGTGTGTGTGTGTGTGTGTGTGTGTGTGTGTGTGTGTGTGTGTGTCAAACAGCATGTCTGTATTTGGTCTGTCTTGTCTCCAGCTGCCACCTATGTCCACACTTCTCGGGCATGAGGTGCTGGCACGGCCGCTCCGCCTTTTACTGCAGCTCCAACAGACATTCATTTAACACCGCCAGCAGCCAGGCTTCACAGTGCTTTCAGCAGATTCACTATGTGACATTCACTTTGGATGTTTGTTGACCAAATATCCAGGCTTTTTGGCTCAGGTGGCAAAATAGTTGCCATCCAGTTTCCAGTCAGAATCAACAAGCTCTTTTTCTGGAGACGGAGGGAGTGGACACCAAAAACAGAGCCTAAAGCCGAGTGAATATTGGACTTATATTTGTCAGGTGGCCAGAAGCACAACTCCAGTTGAATGCTAATGTTGCTATGTGTCTCCTGGATGTGTAAATGCTTCAACTTTACAAGGTGAAACTCACACACAATGTGTTTGTAGCTTGCTGCGCTCCCAGAGCGGCCAAAAAGATTTAAGCTACAGTATCTAAAATTACAGCTTTTGTTCATTTACTTCCTGTTTTGTAGATTTGAAGGTGCAACTTGCAAAGAGATATACAGACAATGTTTTCCTTTCTTGTGTTTTTGGCCTCAGTTCAATGATGGACTCTAACCTTGTACTCTGAAAATGTTTGGATGCTCGAGTCATTAGTGACTTTTAAGGGGTGCTTTTACAGTTGCCATGGTAATAGGTCTATATTTGAAGAGTTTATGTAGTCAATGGTACACAGTCCTGTTGTTACAGTGGTGTAGCCCATATTTTCATTATGTCATGACTCTTTTGTTGAAATGTGTCTGTGACAGGCCTTTGTAATTGTTAGTAAGTGCTTTTTGGATGCTCTTATCTTAGTTGATATGTTATCTGTGTTAATTTCAGCACTTCAGCCTGCAAAACATTTTAAGATATTACCAATAAAAAATGTGTTTTGTACAACTGTAGACTTATGTGGACTGCAGCATAATGTTTTTCATGTCTGTCACTTATTCCCCTGCAGACTCCTTGGTGTTGTCCAGTCCTCTCCTATCTTTCTAAACCACTTTTGGTCTCGCATGTGTTTGAAGCACTGTTTGACATGTCTTGACTTCACACTCCAGTAGATTTATTCTTACATTAAATCTCTGTTTGGACCTGTTGTTTGTCTTGATTTTTAGGCTGGTCATGTCTTTGTTGCTGTGAGTTTGAGAAGCAAAATATTATTCCTGTAGATCTGCCGAAACTGTCTTTTTTTTGTTTTTTTGTTTTTTTATAGCTTGGTTTCCCAAGCATCTCATCTCTCTTCTGCCTCCCTTTTATTTCTTTTGCACAATCTCAAATCGTCCTGTCCATCTCTCTGTTCCTGTTTTTCCCCTCCTCTCTCTCTCGCTCTCTCTCCCAGGCTTTCCTTGCATCCCTCTTCTCTCGCCCCTTCACTCCATCCCAAGATAAACAGCCTCTGTTCTGAGGCATGTCAGCTATTTGTTCAAAAAAGCTCACAAGTTTTTGGATGCCGTTCAGAGCTGGGTCTCCAAAGGGAGGCAAGATTACAAATTTAGTGCTTTTTCACAATCTCTCCCTCTGTTTTTCATTTTTCTTGGTCTACGCTGCTTTTTTTCCCCTTCCAACTCTCTCACGACTTGCACATTTCTCACTTGAAACCTGGTGATTCCCAGATTTGTGAGTTTCGACGCCCTGCCACCTTTAGGTTTGACCTTATGTTCCTGCTTTCCCAACCAGTTTGAGTCTTCAAATTCCCTTCTTGTTTGTTGAACGCTGATTTATTTTCTGTCAGGAACTTTCATCACGCTTCTCTGATTAACACACGAGGGGAACCGAACACCGGTTCTCATGCCTCTGGGCAGCCTGTGTCAAGTCCCTTTGAGAATCACACACTAACATACAACACACACTTCAGTGACTCTGTGGCAAAACACTCCAACAAACACTTTGGCATTTGCTTATCGCTGAGTTGTTTGGAAAAGCTTTTTCAGTGTAATGACCTGAAGTGGACATTTCTCTGATCACAAGGATGCGTGTAAGTGTGTGTGTGTGTGTGTGTGTGTGTGTGTGTGTATGTTTGTATAGAGGAATGTGGTGTTCTGTGGTGAGATAAAACCAAGAACATTTAAAGTACTCCTCTGTTTTTGGTTCACACACTTTTCCCTGCGTGGTCTGCAGACTTGCAGTTGTGTTGGCATGTTTGTCTGTCAGCAAAATTATTCTAGATTCAATATTTTTCACCACAAATTACATCTTTTCTTTGTCTTTTTGATCTCAGTGTTTATCTCAGTTTATTTTCTCAAATGTCTCCCTCCTTCACAGTGTGTGTGTGTGTGTGTGTGTGTGTGTGTATCCCCATTTTCAATTGGTAGTACCACAAACAGGTTCCCCACCATGCTCAGTGCCAAGCCGGTGATGCACGAAACCTTTGTAGTTTTACATCTTGTGACAAACACTCACACACACACACACACATGCATATGCACAACAACACAGCGGCTGTGTTTAGACTAGACCGCCATTCCTATATGGAGATACAGATCACTGTTTTGCTTTCCCGAGCATGATGAAGGGGTAATTATATCTAACCAGAGGGAAAGCAACACACAGAGAGAGAGAGAGAGAGAGAGAGAGAGAGATGGGGCAGGAGGTGGGGGGGTGTTGTAGCACAAACCCGCAGATTGTTTTAGTGTCAAATCTTTTCACCACGGCCACCAGTGGTAGCGATGATTGTGAAAAATACATTTATAAGTTTGTGTCTGACTCAAAAAATCAACCCTTAAACCTGCCTCCTGCCTCAAAAGTAGGTGTGTGACGACAAACGCCAGCGTCTGACGTGCTTGTTAACCCCTCACCGTGATTTACTTTGTGCCTGAGAGTATCAAAGCTGCTTCTCTGGCCTCAGCCAATTTGTCAGTGGCTTGTTGCGCCTGTGAATCCTTCCAAGTGGTGTCTGGAAAAGAGAGGAGATTCAACCGTGATCTTTGTCAGCTGGAGTGTGCAAATAATGTGTTGTGTGATGCGTCTACCGGCGTGAGTCACAGCATTTTGCTCATAAACAAGGAGAATTGTTTTCCTTTAAAACCTTGAGCAAATAGAGCAGAATCATTTGTCATATAGGGGGGGGACCGTTTAAAGACAGGAGGCCGGTTAAGCTTTGGATTTCTGTGGATGGGGTTGTATGAACACTGATAGTTTGGAGGGTTGTGTCTTATTAAAAAATGTTTGTCTGCTCTAACGAAAGCTGCAAACGTTAGCATTTCCAGCTAACTAACTTAATAGCTACAGTAGTGATCTAATGCAGTGTTAGTTCCAAGGCCAACGAGCATTTCACTCCATATTATTTTGTGGGGTTAAAGGTGCCCTTTTAAAAATAGGCCAGTTCATGACTAGCACATGCATGGAAAAGTATTTCTTCACTGTGTGGAAGCCGGTCCTGGATGCTACCACATCAGAGTGTAGGTAATGTTAGCGGCTATGTTCTGCTCTTTACTGGATTTGGGGAAGTTTAACACTCCAGAAAGTGTTTCCAACACATCAGTTAGTCCTCATCCTAAAAGCCTTTTCTCTTAACATTAAACTTAGAAAATACTGTCACAAAAGGCATAAATAACCTCTGTCTTGCTTTGTCCTAGTATGTAAACTAAGCAGCCAAAAATAAAGGGTTATGTTAGAATGAAATAGTCTGATGAGAGTATGATCCAACTGTAGTTCTACTGCAATATAAGACCAACGCTGTTTCTCTTTTTACATGTCTTCTACATGGATCATCAACTGATGAGGATTTTGATTTTTTGCCTTGGATATGCAGCTTTAGCCGCAGTGTTTTAGCGCGATATGTAGCTATCAAATGTTTAAAATTTAAGACTCTTTTACAGAATTCTTGTTTTAAAATAAGTCAGCCGGAAAATTTTAAAATCAGCCAAAGTTGCAGCCGCATTCAACCAACTCTAGAGCTGATAAAATCTGCTAGCAAGCAACAAAATGACCAAGAATTATGAGTTGTAAATGTGACACTGTTATCATTGTTAACCGCGTGAGTGAACCGAAAGCTTGACAGGAGTAGGAACAGTAACTAAGGAGTGCGGGGCTTAGCAAAACAGTCAATTCAAAGCATCTTTTGTCAAAGTGAGAGCTAAAAAGCTGACAATGGGATGCAGGAGGAAAAGCATGCGGAAGACGGGATGAGGGAGGCTGGAGGAGAAGAGGAGGACGATGTGAAGGGAGTAAGGTTGTGTGTTGAAACAGGATGAATATTTCACAGGCAGAACAGTTGGGATGTCTTTCCAGGAAATTACTTTCACACAGTGCAAACGCCTGCCAGATATGCTGAAACCATTTCCAAACCAAATTACCAAAAGTAATTTTCAAAGAAATCACTGCTGAGCCAGCTGTGAACTGTAATGTATTTTCATTTGAGACCTGAGACATTTTCAGGTAATGAACAACAGCCCTCTGAAATTATAAGTAATGGTTTGGAAAAAAAAAATCTCCCTCCCAAATTGTGCAGCAACATTAGAGAGTTATGTACTGTTATAATGTGTGTACTTACAGGAATAGTTGTGTTTTGGGTGAAGTATATTATGTTACCGCTACTTTATCCTATAAACATGTGTGGATTCAGCCAAAACAGGCTGATCTCCTCATTCAGCATGAAAGATGCATGCTGGGACATTAAAAAAGCAGCCATGACTTCTTCTCACTGGAAAAAGAGTAAAATCCCCCCAAAAATCCAGCCACGCTTTTAAGTGGCCCAGCGTCCTTTGTGTGAGTTTTGGACAGTGAAGCAGACAATCTGCCTGCCAACAGACTGTTTTATAAAGCACAAATTCTCACTTTCAAACAAAAGCAAACTTAATTAAATTCAAATTCTCAGTCAAAGTAATATCCTCTTTTTTTTATCGCAGCGGTGCACGTTAAAACAGGGATTGAGTACCAGTTAGTAAATCCTATTTCTGTGGCATGATCTGCTCCCCAGCGGCCAGACTGGTTTAAATTAGGCCTCTCTAACCTTCAGCGGCCCGTCCACTAATTTGACTCCTAGAATAACAGCAGCTACTGTGTTTTTCAGGAGTCTGGAACCAAACGTCCGTCTAGGGAGTCTGCAGTGGACACAGGTGCTCGCTCTCCCTCTCTTCCTCTCTCTCTCTCTCTCTTCCTCCAGGATTTTGCTTGAATTATGTGTTCAGGAGGGACTGTTTTACTATTTTACTGAAAAAAAAAAATCCCAAATGTCTTGTTTTCATCAAGTGTGTTTCCTGAACCAATCTTTGCTCTCCAGTCTGTCTGGTGACTTGGCAGCATGTGTTTGTCCATGTGTGCTCATGTGGATGTGAGTATTATGTTATATGTTGTAATGTAAATGTATGCATGAGTGCATGTCTGCCAGTTAATCCCTTTCAGACTACAGATTACCATTTTACAACTGTAACCAGCCGTTTCAGTTACTTTTTCCTCTAAAAATAGATTTTAAATACTAAAACTGTATTATCTAACATACATACAGTAACTGTGCCAGAAAATATTCACACAGTCCAGTCATCTGTTCATGTGTAGGAAAATATGTATGCACAAAAGAAACCCCTGGCCTGTTGTACACACACACACACACACACACACACACACACACACACACACACACACACACACACACACACACACACACACACACACACACACAGAGTCCATAAATCCACTATACTAAACACACAGTAGATGAACAAAGCTGATCAAAGGAAAGTCCAGTGGCCTTCAAAGCACAATGCTTGCAACCGTCCATGCAGGCATTATTGACACAAAGACACACATGCACACACACTCACAGGTTAATGGTATGACCTGCTGCACTCGATAACAACTGGGAAGTTTATTCATATGAATATAAGTAGCAGGAGTTTGACAACAGACAGGGGTGATGGAGAGGAATACCTGACCAGCCACAACAGTAGCCCTGCAGTAAAGATGACCTCTGTGAAACCTGCTGTATGGCTGTTAACTTGAAAACTTTTACATTGGATTCCCTAAATATTTAACTATTCCTTGAATGTCATTCAACCTTTATTTTGCACAGTTCAGTAGATTCCACAATGAGACAGTTCAGTGCCTTGTTTGCACTGAACTTGATGGCCTGGAGTCCACAAGCATTAGTCAAGAAGAGAGTTGTCAGATAAAGGCTTGTATTCACACCAAGCATGTTTGGGGCAGTTTATTCAAAATCTGGCATGTCACCTCGTCTAGTTCACACTGTTTGTTAAGGTGAGAGTGATGTCATTCAAGCTCAGTTGGCACAAACAACCACATGATCAGACACCTGATCTTCCCAGCAATTTGTGTGTGAGTCAGTTGTTATAAGGTCATATTTATGTCATCGCTACTTGGTTTTGGTTCAAGGCTTAAAACTCTTTATGTAGTGATTTTCTGAAATAGAAAGAAAAATGAAAAGGCCATTTACCTCTTAAACCCAGGCTGCTGAAAAAGAGACTAGTCATGTTTCGACAATATGCACCCAAACATAAAAATGTGAAAAGTCCACTTTCCCACCAAAGAAAAAACACTGTAGGTGTAATCACGCTCTATTTGATATACTATAAACCATAAAGGCCTCTGTTGGAAATCCCCACCATTCCTGGTTTAGTTTTTCAAACCCCAACCCTTCTGTACTCCACCCTCCACCCCTCACCACCTCCAGCACTCCACATTCACACGCACACATCAGTGCACACATCTATACTGTAGATGTGGATCTCTTGCATTTGTCAAACTGGGATGCGACGCTGATTAGCTTCCTGGCAGAAACGCCACCACCCACACCAGCAGTCGAAGCCGGGCTCCTCCTGGAAGGCCCGACGGTCGGTGGAGAGCTGTAGCCGCCGCTGTTTGTTTGCACTGTGTCCTAATTTCCGTGAATTCTGACCTGACAGGAAGCGTGGAGGGAAGACGAGACAATGGGCTATTGTAAGACTGCACTTTATGTCCATGCGAGGCTAAAACAGGAAAATGCACTAAGACGGGTGCATGCATACACACACTCTAACCTGCACAAACACACAGAGTCACAGAGACCCCAGCAAACACCGTCATGTTCCCTGTCCTATTTCTTAATCATGCAAAAATTATGAGGATATTTCACTGACTGCACAATTTTAACCTCTCCTGATCTTTACCTTTAAGTAACCCTGAACTTTAATCCTCATCCTGAACCCAATTTAAATCCTCACCTTGAAGCCAAGCCCCAACCCTAAATTTAACCCTTTTCAAAGTGAGAAACAGGAAAATGTTGGATGCTGGATTTTCACTCTCCGTCCATTCATTCATCTATAAAACACACCACATGTGTACACACTACACAGCACATTTTAAGGGATAAGGGTTTTTAACGTCTCTGACAGCTGATGTTCATTAACTTTAGATTTGACCCCAGTAATGACTAACTGAAGTCTGTCTGTGGTATCAGAATGACCAAAAGTATGAGTTTCTGAACCATTCAAGTGAATTATTAACATGGAGCGAGAATAAATTTACATTGCAACTTGCAAACTTTTTGTGACTCTCTGATCAGTGAGGAACTTCCAACACAGCCTGGCTCTCAACCTCTGAATCACCGCCCACCACCTCTTCACATCTTAGCAGCAATTCAAAAAGGTCTGATGTTTTGCTCAATGATGGTTTGTTCTCTCAACTGGAGTGAGAAAAGACCAAATTAAAGCTTTGTAGGTTGAATTAGGAGTGGGAACGTCATCTTTCCTGTGCCAGAGCAAGAAAAAATGGCTTCATCCGACAGAAAAATGGCCAAAAAAAGGGTAACATTTTTGGCGCTTTGAGCTACAGCTGATATCTGCTACTCGGACTGACAGACAACTTCCCATGAAAGAGGAAAAATAAGCTTTATTGTAGTTTGGATGAACTGCTCCTTTAATAAAAGGCTCAAGGTAACTAGCTTTCTCTAAATGTCCAAACCCACCTCAATGCACGCACGCACACACACACACACACACACACACATACAGTCCCCCAGCATGAGTTCCTGACCACCATGTTCATGTCTCAGCTCGTGACCTCGGCCATGTCACCTTTCAGGTCAGTTGAGCTCTGAGGCCGAATGATCTATGGATTCACACAGGCTGTCAAAAGAGGCAAAGGAAGATGTAGAGGAAGGGAGGCTATTTACAGACTGGAGGTATGTGGCAGAGCAATGCTGTTTTCTGTGCTGTGTGTGTGTGTGTGTGTGTGTGGCTGAGAGTATGGATTCTCTCGTCAAAGCCTATGAATCTGAAGGTGTGACAACAGAGACTCTTATATAAACTGTACCATGTGTTTACTTAGTTAATCCATTGGATGGCGGTGCCCAAGACCTCAACAGAAGAGAGGAAGGGACAGGAGTGTGTGTGTGTGTGTGTGTTTGTGCCATGAGGAATGTCAATGTCTAACCTTTGTGCTCTTTGCGTATGGATGATTGACCTGGAAGACTGACCCGTGTGTGCTGGCTTCACACACACACACACACACACACACACACACACACACACACACACACACACACACATACACACACAGCCACACCCCAGGCATCTTTTCTTCTTCTTTTCTTGTCAAAAAACCCAATCATGCTAACCAAAAACATGCAGTACATGCTCTCTGAGTGTTTGGACACATTTGTCAACAAGTGGATGCTGATCTAAGCCAGTGTCTGTCAGTCTGTGTTGGGTGACGTGTGTCAGTTTCACTCACTTCACTGTAATTAGTTCTCAATATGTTTGGCTCAGTGGCATCTAAATAACAGTGTGTGAGTGTAGCTGCAGCGGTAAGTTTGTAAGTGGGGAAACAGCAGTGTGTGTGGAGAGTCTGTTGCTGGAAGTTTCTATTTCAGTTTGATGAGGAAAAACTGGTTTAAGAGTAGGGTTTGTCTGTGAATGAGAATGACAGCTATATTTTGTCACATTCTGGGGTGTTTGTTATTGCTTGAAGTTAATTGTGATTTTATGCCTGTTTAGGAAGAGTACTGAGAAACTAATATTTTCAACCTAACAAGGTAGAAAAGACTGTCCACTTGATGTTTCTGGACAAACAATCAAAAGGACTAAACCTGCTTCAATCTCTCTTTTTTTTTTTTGCTACTCGGGGCAGTGTAACAAGCAGTAAACTCAACATTGACCTTATAAAGTTGGTATGGCTAACATGTTAGCTAACAGTCGCTTATTTACACATCCAGCAGACATGGAGCAACATTCATTTGGAGTCATGTTTGTGTGTGCCTGATGAATAAAAGTCCAATATTCACTCTCCTTTTAGCTCTGTTTTTGGTCTCCACCATCACCTGAGGGAAATATCGGGCTCTTTAGCTGCTAAATGCTCCACTATGTTCACCAGCTAGCTGCTATCTTTGTCTGTCTGCCGTTTGGTGCTGAGTAGTTAGTGTACAGTGGGTTTATTAGAGCTGCTTTTCTGCTGAAAACAGCCACACAAGGCTGATGAGAGTGTTGAGAATGAACTAAAATAGTAAAGCTGTGGGCCAGAAAACCAAAACAATGAGCTAAAAGACAATAAAACTGAGAGTAACTGCAGAGTTGGGAGGTAATTCTCTGTGGGTTCGTCACTACAAGTGACTGCTTTAACATTACACACAGTCATTTTATACATTGTTAATATAAAAGTATTGATTATTGCAGCTTTAAAGTAGAGGATTTGAGTCCACAGAAGTAAATAAAAATGTATTTTACTGTAGCTTCATTATGTTGTTTAAATTTCAGGATCAATTGTAATTTAATTGTTATCATTTTACCCTGGTAATTTTTACTTCAGTTAGCGGTCAACTACATTTCCCAGGCTGTCAATGATAACTCCCAGTGAAGAGAGTTCTCAGATCTCAGAGCTGCATATGTGAACTGTAGAGGTGGAGAAAGAAAGTAAAGAAGAGGAAAGAAAAGTGACAGTGGGAAGAGAACAATGGCATGGTGTGCTGCTGCTTTGAGTCTCCTCTCCACCAGCGACATACTCAAAGATGATGCAAACTGTGGTTGCATTGCATTATATTTGCACTTTTCTACAATTAATGTGTGACCGTTAAACCCCCGGTGCAAAATTAGTGTTTTCAAACTCCAGGGTTGCTGCTGGGAATACAGTATGTCCACCAGCTGCTATTTAAAACAGTTTAATTTGGATTTGTCTGTTTCAGGTTTCCCTTGACATGTTTGGAGAGCCCAGTAAAAGAGCAACAACAGGCAGAGATGAAAGTGGTTCAGAGGAGATACAACTGCTACAGTAAGAGAGAGGTATGTCAGCAGTAAAAGTCTATGATATTCTTTCATTCAGTGCTTGTTCACCCTAACTCGCTTTTCTCTGCTCTTTCAATGTTCTTCTCCTCCTTTCTTTGCGTCCTTTCTCTCTTTCTCCTCATCTTTTTCCTGCTCTGCTGCTGTGATTGCCTGTCTCCTCGTGGCCCGATGCCCAGCCACCACTGGGTAGCATTCCTCACCCCGAGCCAACGGGAAGAGAGGGATCTGAAGGCGGAGGGGAGAAGAGGAGAAGGACAAATGGAAGGAATGAGAGAAAGAACCACAGCCGGTCTCCTTATATAGAGTGTGATGTTATATATCTGTGACCTCGCTGAGGCGGCGAGGAGCAATTTCTTCTCCAAATTGTTTGTCGCTTTCCAGCGTTTTCACAGTGCCCGTCTGCACATAAACCTTCCTTTTCAGCCCTTCTGTTTATAGTCACATCCACTCACTCTTAAACCGCACTCACACTCACGCCACAAGATACCCACGCAGTTTGACCACGCAGGGGTCTACTAAAATACACATAGCATACAAATACACACAGCCTCGCTTTCTCTTTTTTTTCACAGTGGGAAATGAAATACTATATCTTGAAAGTAAGTTATGATGCCTGCACTGCTGCTGAGGTGCAAAAATAAAAGATTTGCTGAGAAAGCAGAATGGACTCCACCCTGCCCTTCAGCTCTTATTTCTTCTGAGCACTTCGGTTCGTGAGTGTGTGTATGCGAGTTTTGAGGCTTGTAGGAGCATGTGTGTGCAGGCAATACAGAGGATTGTGTGTGTGTGTGAGTGTGTTGAGTGTGTTTGTGTGTGGCATCTGCTGGCAGATGTAGCAGTCAGACTGCGGGTATAGAGGGACGGATAAAGTTTGGCTCAGCCTGCAGCTCAAGCCACACTGGAACAGAAGAGCCACGCATACAGTCCTGTCTCCCTCTGTCTCTCTTTTGTATTATCTCTGTCTTTCTGTCTGCAGTTGCCCTTACCGGTTCAACTAAACATGAATCTTCATCTGTCTTGGATCTTCTAAGCCTCCCTCGGGTCAACATACAATCACAATCACACGGTCAGATGTTTTAATTACATGAATACTGATCTTGTCAATCAAATCTCTTTCTGAGATCTAACCCGTGGCAAGAAAGCACTTCAAACTCTTCCTTTGATAATGATAAATAACCCTCCCTTTGCTTGGTCGCACCCGTGACCAAAAGCCTGCAACTGTCCCAGTGTAGCAGTTCAGTGGAAGAGTGTGGTTTTACTGAGCAGTTCCGAACTTCTGATGAATGCCCCTCAGCTAAAATAAATGAGGATAAAATAGGAAATTGAGGAACTGAAAACCAACAGCCAGAGTTTAGTTCGTGCATGCACATTGAAAAAGTTAACCAAGTGCTTGTAACAAATTGCAGGACAAAAGAGTAGTTCACAAAGTAACATTGTGTCTCAGATTTGGTGGAGATGTTGTGGAATTCACTTAAAAAGCAATTAAACCAGCGAGAAGGTGTCAGTTTTTATATATATTGCAGAATTTCCAAGTAAGAGAAGGGACCATCTGTACATTTCTTACTGACAAACACACATATATCATCTGGTAGGAGGTCTTTTTATCCACAACAGCTTATAGTACAATGAATATAATGAATTCATGCAAACTGAAGGGCACACATGCCAGTGTAATTTTATTCCCCCCCTTTGAGCCACTGGGGACAAACACAGAAACAATGTCTTCATTTTGACATTTCTTTCCAGTTTCACTTTGGCAGGCCGCACATGTCCATTTCCCACAGCAGCTATCAGTATGGAAACTGAGTCCAGTGAGCGATCATCAGTAAGACACTGAAATAGTCTAACCAAAGATATCTGGAAGTATTTACAAAGTTGTATAATTAGATTAGTGGCTTTAGGCTGCAGTGGAAAATGTTCACAGCATAATGTAATGAGAGAGAAAGAGGAGAAGAAGAATGAGTAGAAACGGCTGGACGAGCGCTCACAAAACATGGGCACACCGTGCACCAGAACCAGCTAATACCACGCATCTTAAGATAATTAGAGAATGGAAAGGCATTTTTATATTCCCACTGGTGTGTGCCTCCACGTGTCTCCTCCAGCAAATGATTAATTTAGGGTTCAGGAATGTGTGCTCACTGTTTAGTCTTCAGCTTCCCTGGGCTGTAACCCCTGACCCAACCAGATCACCAGAACACCTCTGAAAACCATCAGACATCTGCTTATCTAAACTATAGAGCATACGAGCACCAGGACCAGCCTCCTCATTATTCAAACTCCATCCATCCTTCCCTCTGTCAGAAGCCAAACTCCACTAACAGGAGACTTCTTTTTTGTCAGCGCAGACTCAAACAGGCTGCACAGGCATTTCCTGTGGGTGGGACCTGAGAGCAGAGACATTCTTGGGCCAGGCACCTCCACTTCCTGTCTCTGTTGACACCACAATGAAAAGGCATACTGTCTGGACCTCCTCTTACTTTACACTTTACTCAACGCTCTTATCCAGCAGTAGATTAAGTTTAAATTCCAAGATTACTAATGTTGCACGTAAACAAGAGTGAGAACAGCAAGGTCAAAGTCTCAGTGCCCAGATAATGGAGTGAACAAAACAATCCTGTGAACATAATGTTATGATCTGAGATAAAGAAGTGCTAAGAGTTAAGATACAGGTACTGTACATAAAAGCAAATTAAAAGAGGAGAAACTTGAAATGACTCTTTCCTGTTACTGCTTAATTTTATGTGTCTTAACCACCTGTTTACAAACTGTCAAATCAATTTTATGTTTAAAAAAAATACTGTGGGAAAACTTTAAGATGAACATTAAGGCATTCAGCTCGTCTGGTTGTGTTTACACTATTTTGACTGTTATGAGTCACAGTAAATTCAACACATATCAATAGCTCAACCCCACGTTTTTTCTATATTTGCTCCGTCATGTCTTTTTCTCTGCTGCATTCACGGGTAGAGAGCAGCATGTTTCCAAGCCTCGAATGTCAGGGAATGTTTTCTTGTGTGTGTGTGTGTGTGTGTACATGCATGTTTATGTGCACCGTGGGCTGTTATAATAGGTGTGACAATCAATTGCTGTCCTCCCAGGGGTCAACAGCTGCACCAAAGTGTTGGTATGTGACAGCTGGACCATTTTAGAGAAGGAATGTGGGGGTTTACTATGGATGAGAGTGGTGTGTGTGTGTGTGTGTGTGTGTGTGTTGTAGGGGGTCCTTATAAATCCATATACATATGTGACAATTGTCAGTTAGATATCTTCGATCTTCTTAACAAGGTGTCATTACAGGAAACAGTGTGTTATTTCATGTCACATACGGAGTGGTGTAGTTTGTTTTTCAATTTTTTTTTATGACTTTATATATTAGTGATATATCATGTCCATTGGATGCTACCTCATGCTCGTTCCCTTATGTCTGATTTCTTTTTAATTTTCTTTGTAGATGTCCCATGTGGGAACAATTAATCACCTTGAATGGTTAAACGTCCTTGGCAAACTGATGATTTCATTCAGAAAAAGTATAATTTATGCTTTTACTGTTAGAGACCTTCTTCAAATTCAAATAAATCACATAACCTTGATAGTACTTACTGTTATGTGTACTATAAATTACGGCAAAGATGTACATTAGCCTTAAAAGAAAGGTCTTCTGGATCAGATAAGGACATTTAGGTTACAAATAACTATATCAAGTTCTATAAATTGAAACTGCAGCATTAAAAATGGGACGACTGAATGCAAATGTGCATGCAAGTTGGATTTTTATACAATTTTTCATCTGTCTGACACCAGAAGCAGTGAGGAATCTGAAATTTTGTTTGTGCTGTTATGTGTGTATTCTTGCTGCCCTCTAAAGGCTCATTGTGAACAAGACGGCTCCTCACGTCAAATAAAAACTTTTAACAACACGTTTATTCAACTCATGTTCATTCAGAGACAAAAGCCACTGAAACTGTTCACACAATGATTAACAACCAATCAAATTCTGACTGTTTAAGGAGAACATGCTCCACAACCCATCCACTTTGGTCCTTGACAAACACTTAAATTCTCTTAACAGACGTGTGGGCTCTGGTTTTGCAGGGTTCAGTTTAGCAGTGCTAATTCATCACTAAGGGTGCTTTCTATTTTTTCTCACAGAGGGAATAGAGAAGTTCAATCTGCTCAGCATACTCGAATCCTGGCCTGTGGGGAAAAGACATAACAGTCATGTTAAAACTGCAACTGAAAACTACCCAGACAACATATAACTCAAGCTTTTCCACTATATTCCCATTTTGTAAATGAATAAAGAATAAAGTTGTTTTGTTTTTCCAAAGTAGACCATATCTATGTTTTGTTCACAGACAAACGAAGGGGTCTCTGCAGTTATCTCACCGTCCAGGTGTCTCCAGTATCAGAGGGATGTTGTCCAGTCTGGGCTCATTGACAATGTCTCGGAAAGCAGAGATTCCGATGTGACCTTTACCGATGTCTTCATGGCGATCGAGGTTGCAGCCTAGTTTGCCTGCAAAAAAAAAGAAAGGACAGTGAGTTTACACAGCAGAGTTTAATTCATAAAAGTCACAAAGTCTGTACAACTCAATGAACAAATCTAGCTTGTCTGTGTATGTGATATTTTTGTGTGAACGTCCTGGCTGTGCCTTTGGAGTCATTGAGGTGGATGGCTTTAAGATAGAGGAGCCCCACTTCCTGATCAAACTCATCAAGCATGGCCTTCACTCCTCCCTCTGCTGCCAGGTCATATCCTACCAGACAAGAAACAACACTTCAACACAAAAAGAATCAACACTTGCAGCCCTAAAGGCAGCTTTAATATTTTAAGGCTTCACGTGCTTCTCCTCCACATCAACAGTAGCCTTGTTATGAGCTTGGATATCAAGCAGATTTTATGTTTATACCATGGAGTTTGAGCAAACTATGAGCTAGATAGTTTTCCCTTTTACACTTTACTGCCCATGATGCAATTGGAAGGCGGACTGTGTGAAGTTTAATGACTGGGGAGGAAATGGTGCTCGACACCGATTTAATGGATTTCTGTTGATTTTGTGGGACAAAAAGATTAACCTCGGGTTTCACTCACCTGCTGCAAAGGCGTGGCAGGTATCCAGACACACTCCTACTCTGGTCTGGTCTCTCACTTTGTCTATGATGCTCTTCAGCTCAGAGAACTTACCACCCACCGTACTGCCCTGACCGCTCATGTTCTCCAGCACTGACATGGGGGGCAAAGGAAAAGAAGGCACCATCAGTTTGACACAACCATTCAACTCCAGTATTACCCTTAACACCTGATACACATCTAAAATTGGTTTGGCTGCCATTGTTCAGTCCTGAAGCCCGAGGGCATTCCACTACAGTGTATTCTCGTCACACCAGCGGCATTTGGGGTATGTGAGTCAAAAGGACTGTGGTGTATGAACACAAAAGTCAGTCTGAGGTCAAATGGTTTTGTATGAGATGATGACGTGCCTAATTTCTTTGATGATTTACTTATGGTAGTAGAATATTAATCCTCCTGAATAGGGTCAAAATATATATTAAAGCCCAATTTTATTAATTACATTCAAAGAGATTAACCTACCAACTGGGATTTTAGTGACAATAGATTTTAATTTGAGTGCACTGGGTTTGGCTGCGACTACACTGAGATTCAAATACTTAACGCAATGTCTTGCAGTAAGTTCCTATTTCTGCAAACCTCATAATGTTCTCTGCTTGACAAGGCCATCAAGAGGTATGGATTAAAATCACTGTAATTGCTGAGGCTGTAATTTGTAGTGTTATAGGGCAAATACCTTATGTGTCTGCGGGTCAGTGTTGGTGAAGTTCCTTACTGTTCCTCTTTGCTAAAGCCGTTTTCCTGTGTTTAGCATATGCCATTGTGGTTTTTTCACACTTCTTTCTCTTGCTACATTACATAAATTTGCAGTGTTAATGCACCAGTGACTATCTGGCCTAATTTTACCTCTAAGTTCCGTTTTTCCGTTCCTTTGTCAAGGCTGACACACACTGCTAATTCAACTGAATACGCCTTATTGGAGTAACTGCCTTTGTAATCATGTTTTACGGTATTCTTTCAATGAATTGCAGATGCATCCGTCACAAATACAGCAAAATTACGTAACACAGCCAGGGGAAAAGTCACAAAAAAATGCATCAGTAAAAAGGAACAGTGGTCACTGCAAAGCTACTGCGTAGTACTGGGTGTCTTTGTTATTTTGCCCGCGCCCTGTACCTGTAACCACAGCAGGTGTTTGCTGGTGAGCATGGTTAATGGATCCTGCTATCTTGTCCACACACTGCTCAGTGGTGATGGAGCCCAGGGAGGACCCAGGGTGGAAGTTGTAGAGGTTGAGGCCCAGGAGGCTGCAGCGGCTGAGCTCATCCACCAGCAGGGCCTGGCTCTTCTCAAACACATCTGGGCGCAACATAGTACACAAGCCAGAGGAGGTTGTCAGAAGAGAAGACGAGACACAGCTGGAAAGACGAAATAACCAATGCAAGACCAGGGCAGGCAACTGAGTGTGAGAGGGCAACAGAGAAAAGTCAAGGGCAGAATCAGCAGGAGACATTCATCGGTGTCTGACAAACCCTCTTTAGGAGATCCACAGTTCATCAGGTAGGACCCATGAGGCAGGATGTGAGCTGGGTCAAACTCTTGTAGGGAACATTGCTCCTGAAACTTGGCTGCAGCGGTCTGGTCCAGTGCAGGCCTCTTCCATGACCGCTGGGAGCCCAGAAACAGGGCGAAACTGCTGCCCCCCATCTCTGTGCAGGACTCCACTGCTTTCCATATCCCACCTGGGGACATATACGAGACAGCACCAGAGCTGTGAGTGAGTGAGCGTTTTAATTACTTGAGGAAAGTCTAACAAGATGACATCAGGCCTTACCTTGGATGCCAACATGAGCTCCAATGTATTTCTTATTCCCACGGTCCTTCCTTCTCCCTGCTCCTCTCTTTCTTGGACCCATGCTATAAAGGGAAAGTTATGAGCAGCACTTACGATATGCAAATCTCCGCAAAAGGGGGCTGGGCCGTTTTCTGCTCATTACCTCAGCGGCGTCTGTTGGCCTTGCGTAGTACTTAACAGTGGCGCTGAAGTCGACTGTGAAAAGTTTACGAAGGTCGAAAATACGTCTTCTTGTGCGTCCCTCTTGGCTGGAGCCAGAGGGTTTCCGCGCAGCTGCCACAGGCTGGACACGCTCCGTGCTCGACAGCAAAATGGCCGCCCGTCAGCCGACCGACTCCGCGGCGCTTTGAGATTTAAACTCTTCTGCACTGTTACGACGTTAGTGCTCATCTACAAGCCGGCAGCTTACTGCGCGCGCGCGCGTGTGTGTGTGTGTGTGTGTGTCCCGCCGCCGCCTCCTCGACGAATGCCTCAAAAAGCTAAAAAATAATAATAACAACAACACCGAAGCACTTTAGCTAAGCTAGCTAGCGCGCTTAGCCTCTTCTTCTTCTTCTTCTTCTTCACATGTGATTCCCGAGGTGAGTAGCGCTTCCGAGCGTTTCCACATTTCCTAACCTGTGTGCATGCAAAACTACTGCTTTTTGTTTTGTTTTGGTTTTTTTTTGGGGTGGGGGTGAAACGCCGCGCCACTGCGCTTGCTAGCCAAGCTAACGCCTTTAGCCCGGCCGCTTGGCTTACCCGGGATAGCGTTAGCACGGATGCAGCGGTGTAATGGCTGCGCGGTAGCCGAGGTGGAGATGTGGCTCACGGCTCGGTGTACTTGCTGTTAAGGACCGGTCTCGTTACTGTGCTCGCTGCTCCGCGTCCGCGTGTTTTAAGCAGCGTTACGGGCTGAAAACCTCCTTTTTAATGTTAGCCGTCGACGGAATATAGGTTTTTTTTTTTTTTTTTTTTGTAACAGCAGCAGCTGCCGTTAAACTTGTCGGCTGTATAAACGCTTAAGGACGGTGGTCGGCTGTTAGACCCCAACGCTGACCCAGTTTGAGCGACTTTAATCGCCTCTAAGACTTTCGAGAACGCCTTTTCCATTTTTAGCGCAAGAAAAGCTCAACTCTTTCAATGCTAGGTGGCTAACAGCTAAATGCGGACGAGCTTGAGGCGGCGTTGACAGGACAACACAGGTACGGCAACATTAGCTGGTGTAGTGTGTGTATATATATATATATATGTGTGTATATATCAGTGGTTTTGAACGGTAGCTGGACCGAGCTGAATGGAGATCCGACAGCTCGTAATAACTTGATAATCGGGTCAGAAACGCTCCAGGAAGGGATGTCGGGACTTGGATCTGGGACCGTCGCCTCCTGGAAGTGTTTCGGCTCTCGGCAAAAACGAAACCAGCTAAGAACAGACACCGTCGGGGCGTAGCAGTTCAGCAAGTTTACGCTTTTAAACCCGTTTTCTCCTGAGATAATAGACGGACGGTTTTCAACATGGTAACGTGAGCTTAGATGTCGTGGGATTTTGATTGTTGCACGGTGCCTTTTTTTAAATATGTGCTTTTCTGGCTACATTGCGGTTGGCTGACGTTTTCTAAGCCTGTTAGACTGTTAAAGCTAAGTTGGAAGTGAACAGGGAATGCCTTTACCCGTGTGGCCGTCATGTGTACATTGCTAATGGTTTTCTTTTGGGAAAAGACCATCTTAAAGCATCAAAACCTAACCCTAAAATAGCATTACAGTCTATTAATATTTGTCAATGTTGAGCCATCTGATCAAAACTATTGCGTTAGCTGGATTTGTCCATATCAGCCTGCTCCATGTTTCTCTACATGGACCCTAATGACAATGCATTTATTGCCTAAAAGCTGTTAAAAGAGCCTAATCCAGAAGATTTGCTCACACTCCATCCTAGGAACAGTTAAAGCACAAGCATACGTCTCAAACCTTCAGTTGGTCAGTTGTTAGGGTTTCCATAGCCACATGCAGATTTAGTCAGTCTGCTGACTAAAGCAGGCCCCTTGTAAACCGTCTAAATGGGTTGGACCTACCAGTGTGATCAGCTTACAGTATTCTGCATGCTTATGATAGGGTTAATTACTGTGTTTGTTGCCCACATGTCCAGCAGTATTCTTGGCTCTAGCACCTGATGGCTGATTCATCCAATCAAGCATGTCGCTTTCAGCCGCTTACACACATGGATGGAGGCTCACGTGGCCATGTAGCGACTGCGATGCTGCCTTTTTCCCTAGAGTTTTCGCTGCAGTCATCATTAACTATTAGTCAATGTTTTTTTTCAGCAGTGTACAGTTTACTTTACAGTTTAAAGCCACTGGCTATGGAAAGAACCACTCAGTGATTTTAAAATGGTGACCGCATTTTTAAATATCCTTTTCTTTTCTCTAGAAGAAAGGAGTATCAGGACAGGAGCAGTAGTTCATGGAAGACAAGAAAAGGAAAAAAGACGACAAAAGGAAAAGGGAAGCCTCTCAGAAGGTGGGCATGTTCACAGTGACTTACAAGCTCCTCCATCTGGGTTGGACGCCATTGAACAAACATGCTGCTGCGCCGTGTTCAAGAGCAGTTTGATAAGCTTTGAGAACAACTCATAGTATATTTTGTTATAAATTTGTTGTATATTGTTGTCTTAAATTTTTTGATTAGGAGTGCTATTTCTGCTAATTTGGGTGGTGTAATTTTTGGGATGAGTTAGGATTATACTGTATTCATATTTTCAAACTTTAAGGCTGTATTTATGAACAGTTCACATCAAAAGATAGTGATTCCATCGCTCTCATGAAAGAACTTCTCTTGGACGTAAATATTAATCCAACCACTATAGAACATGTGCATAGGTAAACCTCGACGTGTGAATAAGAATTTAAAACATTTGGAAACTTGACATGAAAAGATACTCGATCCAGGGTATCTGCTAACTTGCTCCTACTAGAGGCACACTTACCACACTTGCATGCATAATTTCTCTTAGAAAACAAAAGTTTGCATTGAGCACAACTCTGAAAGATTTCATTAAGGGGGCAGTTTTAGGTTGCACTGTTTTGAAAATATGAAATTGAACTAATGGGAAGAAGACCAAATCGTGACAGTGAACATTAATGTTTGGATTACGTCTGTCAGTGTTGGGAGAATACTGTTTAGGATATAGCAAGTCTCAACAACTACAGGAACTTGAATGGGGGAGTGATGTATTTATTATCTCGGCACTCCTAGACTCAGAAAAAATGTTTTCCTTTATCTAACCACAATCACAGTTTCGTTTCATTCTTATGTTGTCTCATGTCCTGTTTTTCTTTTTCATCTTTGCTCGGCGCATGTTGTACTGAGTTTTGACATTTGACTGATTGAAATGTATTTTATTCATGGTGTCCTCACTATGATACTTTTTAAAGAATGATTTAGTAACTAATGTGTTTTTTTCCCCTGTTCATTTTAGGTCACAGAACAAAAAAACAAAGGTAAGCTGCACAGTGATGTATGTGTAGATGTTAAGATACAGGTGCCAGGTGTTTGCTATGTTCACCAGAGTTCATCTATCTGTCTTTTGACATTTACTCTTCTATTTTCAGTTTTATTGTGTTTTTTGTCCAAATGGAATGTGATGATATGTTAATTGTGGTTATTGTTGGAGTTTGTATTTCTGGCATCACCATTCCTCTGGCATAGCAACCATGTTGATGTTAGATAACACTTCATGGCTTGTCTTTATTTTTAAAATTTACTTCTTTCTGTCATGACAGACAGGCATGTAGTTTTGAGAGCAACATTCATGGAAAGTGCTTTCACTTACAGAAAAGTAATTGTGTACTGTTCTCTTAAAATGTGTTTGGTTAAATTATGCTTAATTTTATCCACTCCATTTCTCTGCAGTGCCAGACTTGACCAAGCCGGCATCTGCCCAGTCTCCTGCCGCTCAGAGCAGCTCTGCCTCCCCCAGCCCTGGACCCACCCCCTCTGCCTCCCCATCCCCAGCGACCTTGGGCCCTGGCAGTGCTGCCACCCCGTCACAGGGCGGCAACAATGCCAAGCGCCTGGCGGTGGCCAACGGACAGCCCACCTCCACCACCATTTCTTCCTCCACCGCTGGTGGCCCCAGTGCTGCTGGAAACGGCAGTACAAGTAGCGGAGGCGGAGCCCAGGCGCCTCAGCAGCAACCGCGCTACATGCCGAGAGAAGTGCCGCCGCGATTCCGCTGCCAGCAGGACCATAAAGTGCTACTGAAGAGGGGTCAGCCGCCACTGTCCTCCATGCTGCTGGGAGGGGGAGGAGGAGGAGGAGGGGATGGCCCCAATGCAAACATGGCTGCTGTCTCAGGTAAATGTTAGCAATGCTGTAGGCCACATTTAGAATAGAACCATTCTATGTAAAGGTTATTAAGATAATTTCATTAACATTTCTTCCTTTTGACTCCTAATGTCTCTCTCTTGTGGGGTTTACATTTTCAGATTCTGGTGCAGCTGCCTCCTCATTGGCCCTCACCTCATCATCAGTTGCTGCTTCTACTACTACTTCTAATTATGCAAATTCCATGTGGGGGGCGAGCTCAGGCAGCCAGACCTCCTCTCAGGGCAGGGAGAAGGTGATTGTCGATGGCAACGACCTGGAGGAGTGGCCTAGCATAGCTGGCAGTGATGGGGGAGGAGCTTCTTTCACTGGGGCTGGAGGGGGCAGCAGCAACAACAACATAATGCCTGTGAACAGCATCAGTGCCTCTGGCAACCAATCCTCACCCACTTCCTCGTTCTCTTTGCCCAATGAATGTATGCAGTCGTCCAACGGTGTGGCGTGGGGGATGGCTGCCTCCCAGGGTCATCTTGGAGGAGGGAACGCAGTAGCTGCAGCTGGGCCTCTGCTACAACAGCCCTCCTCACTTTCCAAAGCCTCCACTGTGCCAGGGAGCCATGATGCCAGTGGCCCCATCGACGGCAGCAGTGGGATTCCAGGTGCCAACTTCAATCCAAATGCCAACCCTTCGGCCTGGCCTGCCCTGGTGCAGCAGGATGGGCCCGCTGCTGCAGGGGAAGGAGGTCCATCTTCCTTCCATCACCAGGGCCCTGGAGGCTCTTTGTCTGCCAACAACTCTGCTTCCCTGGGCCTGGGAGGTGGGGCAGTTGGGGTGCTGGTGGGTCACCCACCTTTATCTGTGAATCAATCAAGCACCCATCAGCGCCAACTTCACCAAATGCAATCCAGAGACAGAGAGATGGGGGGGGGGAAATGGGACAGCGAATCAGCGGGACCAAAAATCGCAGGGGGGGAAGGAAATGGGGGAGGAATGGACCGTGGTGTGGGAGGAGGCGAGATGAGCGTGGGAGACCACAGCCTTGCCTCCTCATGGAGAGGCCAGCCTTCTTACCCTGCAGCTAACTCCAAAACGGGTGCCTCAAGGACTGATGGATGGGAGGGTGGAGGAGGTGGCACAGAGGGATTCGGAGCTGCTGAAGGGGATAATGGGACTTCGGGTTGGGGGTATCCGAGTTCCACTAGTGGGGTTAATGCTTGGGGCAGTGCTGGAACTGGGGGAAACGGTAGTCAAACCTCCGGGGTATCTCAGGGAGGGTGGGGGTCATCAGGAGTAGGAGGGGAGAGAGGGGTTTCTGGTGGTGATTGGGGTGGGAGCTCCACTGGTATTGGTGGAGGTAATCCAGGAGGTGAGGGAATGGGTGGAGCCTGCAGCAGTAACAGCAGCAGTAGTGGAGGCAGCACAGCTGGCAACCCCCCTGCCACCTCCTCCTCTTCCTCAACAGCCACCACTATGACCAGAGCTTGGGACAATCAGAAGGGAGAGGGTGAAACAGGGGATTGGGGTGGGGGAGCAGAAGGACAGGGAGCACAGGGAGGATCATCATCCAGCGGTGGAAATTCCAGAAGTGGGAGGGGGCCTAACGGCAGTCTCAATCGTCCTCGCCACCCGGCACCTAATGCTGAAGATGCCTTACAGAACCTGCTCAGCCGGTCTGATCTGGACCCTCGGGTCCTGTCCAACACAGGCTGGGGCCAAACACAGATCCGACAAAACACGTCCTGGGACTTTGAAGAACATGGAGGACAGAGTAAAAGTGGATCGTCATCAGCTACATTGAAACACCCATCTTCTCTTGGTGGTTCTTCTCAGTATTCTGGGGCACCCAGGGCCCAAATCACTGATTCTATGGGTCCAGGGGTCAGTCCTTCCCTGGTTCCATCTGTTGGGTCCTCCGGAGAGGGCTGGGAGAGCAGCAGCAACAGTAGCAGTAGTGGGGCCTCTCTGTCTGGGAGAGCCCCACCACCTTCAGGCTCCAACATGAGGAATCTTGGCGTCTCACAATCTGGGCCAGTGACCACAACGGGACCTGGAATGGGGTCAGGGGTAATACCAGGACATAGCCAGCAGGGGAAGGCTACTGGCTGGGGTGGAGGCGGGATGGGGGCTGGGGAATGCCAGGAGGCCAAGGGTTGGGGGAATCAGGAATGGAGAGACAGTAGTAGAGGAGGAAGTGGAGGAGGATGGGGTGATCTTGGGCAACAGGGTGACCCAGTGAGTGGAGGCTGGGGAGGATGTCAGGAGGAGAAAGGGACAGGGGGGTGGAAAGAAATGGGAGGGAATAAAGGAGGAAGTGGGTGGGGATCGGGACAGAAGGTTGGGACAGGTAGGGACTGGGGAGAGCAACAGTCTAAATCAAATAGCGGAGGAGGGGGATGGGATGATGAGAGGAAGAATGGAGGAAATTCAGGTGTGGGTAGTTGGGGGAGTTGGGATGATGGTGCTCCCCGGAGAACCTGGGGAGCAGGGGGTACAGGGGGAGGAGGGAGTGGAGGAGGGGGAATGGGTGTTGTTGGGGGCATGGGGTCCAAACCCAATCAAAGTTGGAGTGGAGGAAACAAAATGCACCAGATGCCAAACAGCCAGTCGGGCTCCATCACAGGCCCGCAGGCACAACTGCAACAGCAACAATCACAGCCCCGCAATCAGCATCCACAGCGACAGCAAGCGTTGGACCAAGGGGCTATGCAAGGGGACGGAGGGAGGAAACCCATCTCTCAAGCCCAGAATCAGAACCAAAGCTCAGGCTGGACCTCTGGGCCCATCCCTGGTGGCTCCGGAGGAGGTGGAAACGGATCTGAACCAAGCGGCTGGGAGGAACCCTCACCGCAGTCTATAAGCAGGAAGAACGAGATAGACGATGGAACATCAGCATGGGGAGACCCAACCCATTACAACTACAAGCCCGTCAACCTGTGGGATAAGAATAGTGCCCCTGCTGGCCAGCAGCCGCATGGCCAGGGTCAGGCTCCGCAGCAACAACAGCAGGGACCTCCAATACAGCAGCAGCCCAGCAGGCAGGCTGCAGGGCTTGGAGGTAACAGGGACTTCAACACTGGCCATGGATCTGGAAAAACTTCAGCTATGGGTAAGACACCACAAACTGTGAATTTGACCATAATATAGTGATTTTGAAGTTGTCATAACGAAAAAAAAAAGGCTTAATTAATTTGTTGCTTGAACTGAGTGGGGATTTTTAAAATCCTCAAAGATAATTTGGGGAAAGATTAGCAAACCTATTTCTTGGCATTTGTTTATCTTTTTAGTGGCTTTCTGAAAAACTGAAACATTAATTGAAACTCATATTATAAGCTACTTTCTGGTTAAAGCGACCATCAGGCAAATAAATCCCAAAGATTAAGTAAACATTGCATTAGATACTGACTTTACAGTAGCATTTACATGGACTATAACAATTATGACAATTTTGCTGGAGAAAATAGAAGAGCATTGATTACTTGCATAATGTGAAACAATCAGATTTCCTAAATATGAATAATCTCAGGGAAATCTTCTGACAGTAGTACACACAGAAATGTAATTGGAATACTATGTGCATTCACACACGCAGGCTTACCTTTTTAAGGCTGAATGTGTAACAGCAGTTTTCCGTTTAAAGGTCACGTATGAATTGAAATTTGTTTCTGAGTCAGCTGTGGCAGTTTGACAGCAAAATATATCCGTGTGAAAATCACAGGGAAGTTAACAACTCAAAAATGAACTGCTACAACTGCTGCCTTTTCGGGAAAGGTTGATCCGCTGTTTATAGGTTAGCATGGCGGTTTAGCGTATCAAAGTGCCATCTGAGTCATGAGAGATGTAGTTGTTTTTCAACCAGCCACCTGCTTGCTATCTCTGCAGTTTCATCTCAAAAACCACATTAACAGTAGTCAGCCAAGGTACTGTAGCTTCAGTGGGTGCTCCAACTGAGCAAAGCTGAGATAAAAACACATCTTCTGTCAGTGAATATTCTCAGGGTAATACTGTGACTGCAGAGAAGATACTTTCATTTTCGGTCAATGTGCGAGACCACATCAAGCCAATAAGTCATCAAAAAAAGGACATTTGAGGCTGCCATAGCCCTTTGTTAGGCACTTTTAAACCCCTGTAAACATGTGCTAACCCATGTAAACATGCACAACTGTTCAGGTGACATCAAACTACATAAACAAAACATCGGCTCAGTCTGCATGTGCAGACTTCAGACGTTGGAAATTGTTTTGTCCTTACTCAAAGGGTTTCTACCAGGTTTCTCCATCTTAACCTGGGGTGTCTGTGTGTGTCTGCAGGTCCATCAGGTTGGGCTGGTACTTCTCCAACTAGTCCTACAGTAGACAAGGGCACGGCAGCTTGGGGAAAGCCTAGCGACACCCCTACTGGCTGGGGAGACCCGGACGATGCTGGAGGGAAGACAACGGGCTGGGGAAATCCTTCTCCCAACCCCATCAAATCTGGTTAGAAAATCAAATAAAAACTAAAGCATATGTGGTGAAAGCAGCTGAAAATTAGTTTGAATTGATCAGTTGTTGTCTGTGGGATGTCCATACAATCTGATTTTGAGGATTGTGTTGGTTGTGCCAGGTTAACCTGAATATATTTGATGCATTGCATTTGGGATATTGGCATGCTTAACAGTCCACTAATAGGAAACATAGAAGTGGATATCAATTTCAGATCTGTTAATTACTTTTTCACAGTGTGATGGTGGCACTGAGTATGACTCTTTTCTCCTGCAGGTTCAAAGTCTATGCAAGATGGCTGGGGGGACAAAGAGGACTCTGTGGCTGCCTCACGTCACTCAAGCTGGGAGGATGAGGAGGAGGGAGGCGGCATGTGGAACAGCGCCGGCTCCCAAGGAAGCGGCTCGTCTTGGGGACAGGGAAGCAACGGGGGCTGGGGACAGAGCCATGCTGGCAAGAAGCCCAGCAGCAAGGTGGGTTATTGGTGGGGAAGCGCCAAAAAAAGCAAGATTTATTCAAAAAGGAAAGGCATGACATTTAGGTCCTGCAACCCTCATGTGGGTAAATAATTCTTAAATGGATAGTACAGTTTTTATGTAGTATAGTCGAATTAAGTCATAGATGTGTTTAATGCTGCTGCTTAGCCACTATTTGATCTCATCAACATCTCTGAAATTAACTAAGCTGCACCAAGTTAAAGGTACTCGGTTGGTTCTATGAATTTGTCCCGCTCTGGGAAAGTAGGAAAAATGTTTCTCACTGGTTTTGTATGGCAAGGTTATTGCATTAATCTAAATTACGATTTCTCTGTTAAAACCCTAGTACTACTTGTGAAATCATTGCCTCTGCTCACTTTGTATTTACCTCTCAGGGTCCACTGAAGGCTGGCGGCGGAGACTCGTGGATGAGCCCCATCAACAGACAGTTCTCTAACATGGGGCTGCTGGTAAGGCAGAAAATGTCTTTGCATTGTGGCATGGCACTGTCAAAAACGTACTCTTTTCCAGATGCTTTTTGTACCCACACACGTTTTAGCCAGAACATACAGGCATTTAGCAGGTTGGTTATTTCCTACATGATTATGATGATGATGGTCATGATGATAATGGTGGCCTTTTCTGCTGGACAGAATGATGATCCCAGTGGCCCAAACATTGACCTGGCCCCAGGTTCTCTCCAGGAGAAGAAGATGGATGCAGAGAAAAGAGGCATGGGGATGAATGATTACAATGGAGATATGAGAAAGGGAGTAAGAGGAGGAGGGGGGATGCCATATCGTCCACCTGGTTCCAAAGAGGCAGCACCTGGGGATGCTGGGTCTTACTATGACAAGGTAATGTCTCACTGCCACCTTCGCAGTCTTTGTCTCTCATGTCTTTTTCATGTCTAGATAACATTTTGTCCTTTCTCACTATTCTTTATTTCTTGTGATTCTACCTTTGCTTCCTGGTCTCTGCCCCATTTCTCCCTGTCTCAACCTTCCCTCACCCCTCCTTCACCACCTCTCAAATTGGTCTTCAATTGGCTGTCACTGTGACAGACCTTGCTTTTGACCAATCAGGATTGGTGCCTTGGGGAGGAGGTTCCTTGCTCTCTGTACTCACCACCCACTGTCTACAAGCCCCATTCCCTCTTCAGCCACACTATCCCCTTTAGACAAGTAAGATAACTGTTCCTCTTGTTCCTGTCCTGCCATCTTTACGTTAGGTTCTTGTAGTTTTTCGTTTTCAAAAGATAATCATACAGTTACACCCCAACATTTTTCTCCTCCAGTCTCTCATGTTCTGCTTAATCTGTATGTTTTTCATGTATCATGGCTCTACTGTTATGGGTCCTCTAAGGTTTTATTTTCCATGTTCGATCACAGGGCGGTCACAGTATCTTTGGCAGCGGTGGAGGGATGGCTCAGTCAAGACACCAGCCAAGTGTCCCACCCATAAACCAGTCCCCAGGGATACGAGCGCAAGTGCCTCATCAGTTCCTGTCACCTCAGGTGACTAATGCTTTTGCTTTTATTCTGTGAGCAGTATCCTTCCCAGCTGTCTACATATTTCACACTTAGACACAGACACAGGAAGTATGTGGGTTGACTATGAAACAGTGTTGGTTTTGGGGTTAGTCATCTTTACTGTTTATTTTGCAGCAAAATAAACACTAAAGTAACCACTTAAAAGCAGTTTAAAAGCAATTAAACTTCAACTTTAAAATGTGTTTAACTTGCTGCCATGCCCACCTATACATTCCTGCTTGTAAGGGGCAATTTCTGTGGCTCTTCTTGTTGTGATCAGCTGGTGTTATATCGGCTGACAGCTCCTCTATTTTGTAGGAAAATGCAATGTAGACATCTGCTTTTGATGACATTTGTAGATCCATGCACTTCACATGTATTGATTTTAAGTTGAAATCTTGCAGGGAAGCGGTGGTGGAGAAACCTTTTATTTGTAATTTGATCGATGCGGTATATCCAGGTCATGCATGGGGTCGAGTGCGTACTTCACAGACTTTTCTTTGCGCTGTGAACTTTCTGGCATAGTGTGTAATGGCTGATTCTTTTTTCTATGTATTTACACAACATGATCTGCTGTCTGTGTGCATGGGGTCTATTAGTCAGTGCGGTCCCTAAAGTGCATAAACACTCTTCAGGACAACATTGATCATGTTTCCCCGCTTACTTGTAAAGAATACAAAGTGAAACGCATGTCTTTTCCAGGAATTGAATTGGTTTCATTCACTCACCTGGGTCGAGTCACTTGTTAACACCAGCTAATGAGAACATGAAAGGGAATCAATGTTAATCGGGGAGAAGCAGTAAGCTGATGTGGTTGCTAGTGGTTACAGAACCAAAGCGTTTCTGTGGTAACAGGTGTTGCCTGCCTGCCGTTGCTTCTGTCTCCAGGTGCCAGGCTCTGTGCTGAAGCAGATGCCCCCTCCCAGCGGGAGCGTGGGGGGTGTTGGCGGCGTGGGAGGAGTGGCAGGATTGGGGGGAGGTGTGTTTCCTCCACAGCTGTCCCCCCAGCATATTGCCATGCTCAGCAGCATCTACCCACCTCACATCCAGTTTCAGCTGGTGAGAAGCAGCACTATACACCTCTGAAAATCACTGCAGGGTTCTACACAGGTCTGCTGAGTCTGGAAATATTTGATGTGATCATTTATCAGTCCTGAACAGTTTGGAAATTTCACAGAAAACTTTAAAATACATTGTGTATATACAAATACAGTAAATGTCAACAAATTGGGATTTTACTCCCCCTGCATATCTCACATGATTTTGATATTTGTTGAGTAATCTTCATGTATAAAGTGACATAGTCGGGAAGGGTGAAGAATGACACAACAAAATTACACTCAACACCCACAAAATCCTTGAAGTCATATAAAGCAGTTAGGTGAAAATTACGTAATTTGGAAATTGAAACGGTAGGAAATCTATCACCATCAAATGTCTTAATGGTAGGATCACATTTATTTCAAACCACAGTGTTAGTGACACAAATGTATTTTCATGAAACTAACAGCTCTGACTTACTGACCAAATATTCAGATAATGACGATTACCTCCCAGTTGAGCCAAAAAATGAGTCTGCATAGCATTCAGTTGACAAAGCTTGAAAATTGAGTTTTTTTTCACCGTTGCCGTCTCACTCCTCCCTTGTTTCTTTTTCTGTTTCGTTCAGGCTTGTCAGCTCCTCCTCCAGCAGCAGCCGCAGCAACAGCAGCAGCAGCAGCAGCAGCTACTGCAAAACCAGAGGAAGTTCACACCGAACGTGCGGCAGCAGGCTGACCCTCAACAGGTACACACAAGCGCAACACATCACTCACTCCTTTGTTACTTCTGTACTCCCAGCTGCTGACTCTGGTTTTTTGTCGTGTCTCCTCAGCTGGCCAGGATCATGGCGGTGCTCCGGCAGCAGCAGCAGGTCGGGGGTTTAGGCGGCAGCTCCAAACTCTCCCCCTCTCACCATGGTGGTGTTGGCGGAGGGGGTCCCAAACTGCCCGGGGCTGATCCCCTACCCCACCCTGGCCTGGCGGGATCTGTGGCTGACCTGCACCAGAAAACTCTCGGACCTTACTCCGGTGAGTGATTGTTTTATTCCAAAAAAGATGCTTGTGGAACATGAGCTTACTCAGTCATAGTCACAGCCAGTGTAGTGTGCATAGGCAACATTTCCCAGAGATCACAGTGTTCGCCACAATCAGTTTAGCACTGTGAAATATTTGTTACTTTCTGTTGATGAATTTAGAACAGGTTGCCATGTTATTTTTTTCTCCATTGTTTCCTTTAAATGTTAAAAATAATAACCCTCTTGATGTTTCCCTTTGTTCTGTCTCTTCCTGTGAGCAGGGTTTGGTTCTGGGGTGAACCTCCCAGGTCTAGACCTGGGCAGCTCTGTGGTGGGGGGGCCTGGGGGCATGAAGGACCTAGGGGGTCAGCAGTCCCGCTTCAAATGGATGATGGAGGGACACTCTTCTCAAGACACCTCCTCACCTGAGAACGCATTCCACAAAAATGGTGAGATGTTTTTGATTTTTGTGTTTGGTAAGACATGGAATGAAAGGGTGTTGAGGCAGATAGTCTTAATTAGATTAGATGTGAAGTCACATTTTAAGGTGATTTATTGAACCCATCTGGTGTTCAGTGATGTAACATACATTATCATCCCCCTCCGACAACCTTACAGGTCCTGTCACCCCCATGAAGATGCCGGGGGTCTCGCCCTACTCTCAGTACGACGTGATGGTTGGAGACGGGCTGGGTGACAACTGGCATCGCACCCCTGGCAACAAGATGGGTACCAAGCCTACCACCACAACCAGCTGGCCCCCTGGTTAGTGAAAAGTTATGGTTAAAGGGATAACCTGAGCAAGAGGATCCCACAAGCTTTAAAATGAGAATAAATCATTTCTGTGTTTTGGTATCCAGGAGATGAACAATTAAGGAATATGTTCTCTCTAACTCTTGGAATTATTCCCTATGGTATTTCTCATGTTCAAGTGTTGATTGAGGTCAGTGTAGGAAATTAAAAAAATATTTCGGGGGCAACTTTTGCCCCCACAGTCTAAAACAATGGGGCATTTCCAAAATTTTGGGGGCAAAAATAGTAATTGGTGCATAAAGTTGCTGTTTTTAATGTGAAATGAGCCCAAAATAAAATGCATAACGTTACAGTAATCACCACCTTGTGCATGAGTAAATAAAAAGCATAACATACTATTGCTGTTCATGTGGAATAAGTACGTAATTTCAAAAACACAATCACAAACAGCAGTGATACTATTTCTAATAAATATAGTGGATGGGGAGATTCTGAAATTTCATTCTTTAATATCATTTATAATAGATTATCAGTGTGTCATTATCAGTGTGATTATTATCGTGCCAGATTTGGTCGTGGCAGGCGGAGAAAATAGAACAGACGCCGAAACTCGGCAGAGCGCAAGCCGGTTGCGGAGTTCTGCAGCACGGCGCCTCCTGTCTGAACAGCCTGATTGGTTAACATGGGCACCGAAAGGAAGCGGGCACAGAAATGTCTGAACCTGGCGTTATTTGCTGGGGGTGGCATTGGTGACGACCTAGGATTGCTTTCTTCGGTAACAGTTGGAGCTTTTTTAATGAGGTACCAGTCCGTCGCAGCAGCCAACTTCACCACGGGTGCAGGGTCACCTGGCCTCTGCCAGTCAGGTATCGTAACAGTAGTGTGAACTTCAGCGCTGTTTGTGCGAGTGTGCGTTAGAGATGGAAATGGAAATTAAATGAATTGAATGAAAATAAAATGATGGTTTAATGTAGGATTAGGATATTGGCCTAAACTAGTAAATATCTTTTTTTCTCTAAATCTTGGGGGCAATTTTTGCCCCTTGATCACGGTTTTTAGGGGCAAATCAGAGATTTCTTGGGGCATTCTTGCCCTTTGCCCCTGCTAGTTTCCAATGCTGATTGAGGTTCTGTTGAGGAGGGTCTCATATGACTCCTCCACCTGCTCTCTGGCCTTTAACAACTGGCTTCAACAGACCACATGTGTTTCCTCTTCAGAGTTCCAGCCTGGTGTGCCCTGGAAGGGAATCGACCGTGTCGACCCCGAATCTGACCCCTACATGACCCCAGGGAGCATGATGGGAAACGCGGTGTCCCCCAACCTCAATGATACTGAGCACCAGTTGTTACAAGATAATACTGGTAAGCATTTATCAGCTCCACTGCCTCATTTTCTCTACTATAAGGTGTGTGATGACACTGCCTTAGTACAACAATATCGAGCAGTTGGTTAGTTTACCTTCTTATTTTGTGGTTTGTCGTCTTGTACCATTTCTTGCCATGTTGCATAAGGGAAGATGTTTTTCCAGGCTTCTTTGGGTTTATATCTTATTTTTTTTAGTTTTCATAATTTTGTTTGTGTTCACTTTGCATATCTATTAAACCAAAGTAAAGAATTAAACCTTTAGCGGGGTGTGACCTCAGCTTTTGTACGGTTGGTGTCAGCTGCTAAAAAATAAAACTAGAGGTTTTTTAGCCCATAAGTCTCCATAAATGTATATGGATTCTGTTTGTTCGGATATTGTTAGTCATTCATCCACGAAAAATGGCTAACACAGCTGGTTGGTGCCTTTTTTGTTTGCAGATTCCACCCCTCCCCTCAACACCTTGCTGCCTTCACCTGGTGCCTGGCCCTACAGTGCCTCAGACAGTCCCCTCAACAACGCACACAACTCAGGTAACCACACAAACACTCACCATCGCATTTCTGGGCTGGTGTGTTGTTTTGTCTTTATATCTGATTAGAGCTGAAACTATGAATCGATTAATTAATTACTCAACTGTCGAGAATTAATCAACAACTTGGCAATGTATTATTTGTTATTCAGTAATTTTGGAAACATAAATGTCAAACATTCACTAGTTCAAACTTCTGAATTGTGAGGATTTGCTGCTTTTCTTTATCTTATTTGATAATACTATAATAATAATTTTGATAAACTGACTATCAATGGGTTTTGGACTGTTGATCAGATTAAACAAGCAGTTTGAAGACATCACGTTGGAAACATCAGCTCTCGGGCTTATGGCATATTAATCAATAATGAAAATAATTGTTAGTTGCAGCCCTATTTCTGATTGTCCCTCACATATTATATATAATCTGTCTTGATGTATTTAGAATATTTTTTGTACCTAACTGAACGATAGAAGTCATGACTTACATGTGACTTGTACTTAATAGCTTAGCTGTGTCAGCCTTCAACAGTAAGACTCGAAGTCTTCTCCTTCGGGCATGGACATAATGACATAACATCTTAATAACTAAACTGTGAGCAGTCTTGACCTTTTATCTTATACTCATGTCTCTGTCTTGTCTTTGTCCTAACCGTTGAAAGTCTTGATCTTCTTGATTACAACGTGTGCATTGTTACATATTGGTATTATGTTTGCCAGTATACAACCCCTCCAGACCCTCATTCACTTTTCTGTCACCCTACAGCAAAGTACACAGACTACAAGACCATGTGGCCCCCAGAACCCATTGGACACAAGTCCTGGAAAGCCAGCCGTGGCAGCAGCCAGACCCAACTGTCCCGCCCACCTCCAGGACTAGCCAGTCAAAAGCAGCCATCACCTTCCCCTTGGTCTGGAGGAGCCCCTCGGTTGGCTGGCCGGGGCTGGGGCGGTGGCTCGACCACCACTGGTAATGCCCCAAAACTATTTTTCATGTTGTTTTGGTTACAAGGTTGTCCCTTTTCCTCATTCAGGCACAGTGCTTGTTGAAATAATCAACTGATTTAAAGGGTTAGGGTTAGGCTGTGATTGCTGGGATACATACAACACATTGCTCTTGAATTTAAGAGTCCATTTATATTTGATTTGGAAGAGCAGCCAAGCCTTGGTGGAAGCAGCAGGGAAAGTCATTCATCATTTATTACATTTGAGGAGCCAAAGGGGAAAAACAGAGTGGAAATGTGGAAAACTCTCCCTCAGATCTTTTTTTTCTGTTTGCTCTCTCTCTCTCTCTGCAGGCTCGACCTGGAGTGATGGCAGCTCTCGGGAAAGCTGCTGGTTGGTGCTCAGCAACCTCACACCACAGGTAAACACACAGACACATTTTACAAAAGCAACTACTGAAACTACTGTTGGCAGTCAGTGAAATGTTTTTGTTTTTGTTGTTGTTTTTTAAAGATCTATAGCTATTACTACTCTATAATACTGCCAGGCTGTCTTGTTTAATCTCACTTCATGCATGCACCAATCAAACGGGCACAAAAAAAAAGTAATTCCACATGGAAACACTGCTCTGAATTTCATACCTCAGCCCATCACTCTTCCATTTAAGTTCACCATCGTCCGTCTTGTATATTTCCACAGATTGATGGCTCCACTCTGAGGACCATCTGCATGCAGCACGGCCCTCTGCTGACCTTTCACCTGGGCCTGACCCAGGGCACCGCTCTGATTCGCTACAGCTCCAAACAGGAGGCAGCCAAGGCCCAGAGTGCACTCCACATGTAAGACTCAGTCTGTTGTTTTGATAAAATCTTTATAATATCACTCTCATGTCTGTATGGTAAATATGTAAGTGAAGCCAGTAGTCGCTTAGCATAAAGACTGGAAACTGGGGGAAATGGCTCTTAAGCTCACAAATTAAAACATCTCATTTGTTTACTCGTACAAAAACTGATATGTAAAAACAGTTCGCCATTTTACAGGGGCTATTTCCTGGCGTGGACCAGTTACCAAGTAACCAGGAGAGACTTCAGGAAGTTACTGGTCCCGACCAAGAAATGGTTCCCCCTGTAAAACCATAACCATGTTTGTACGGATCAAACACATGAGATGTAACGTGTTAATTATTGAGCTTTAGGTGTGCTCTGGTAGGCGGATTTGGACTTTGGACAGAGCCAGGCTAGCTGAAATAGAAGAAAAACAGTACACCTCATGCATTTGTATCACATAACATGTTTTACAGTATAAGTTATTGTAAAACCCTGTGTAAATTGTTCATTGCAGTAAACTTTTTAAAAACCTATACATAATTTAAGAGTGACTGACAGACGTTTCGTTTATACCAGGTGTGTTCTGGGTAACACCACCATCTTGGCGGAGTTTGTGAGCGAGGAGGATGTGGCTCGCTACATTGCACATTCCCAGGCAGGAGGAGCGGGGAGCGGAGGAACCACAGCCAGCTCTACAGGCTCCGGGCCTACGGCAACCTCCGTGGTGGGGGCTAACGGTAACGGAGGTAGCTGCGAAAGAGGTGGATCAGGAGGCAGCAGCGCAGGAGGAGGAGTAGAAGGAGGTTCCACAGCTGGAGGAGCAGGAAATGGAGGAGCTGGGCATTCCAGCTCTGGGTGGCAGAGTCTGGACAGCACAGGTAGCTCATCGGACCAGTCTGCCACCCAGGGGCCTGGGCTGGGCATCTTCGCCCAGTGGAGCAGCAATGGGACTGGGGTGGGCGGGGCTGGAGGCATGGAGGCCGGAAGGCAGGGTCTGTGGGGGGGAATGGGTGGGATGAGCGGGGCGGGGTACCCCAGTAGTAGCCTCTGGGGTTCCCCGGCACTTGAGGATCGTCACCAGATGGGCAGCCCCGCCTCACTGCTGCCAGGGGACCTGCTGGGCGGGGGAGGCGACTCCATCTAAGGGGCCGACTGACACACACACATTTTACACCCAAGTTGTAATACATATGTCACACTCTGTATTTATTTACACATAGAGATGACATGAATTAAAGCTACACTGGTCACCCAACACGCAGACACTCAGCATTGATACTACACACAGGCTACATGCAGTACATGCACACATTACTTTCACACATACACATTAAGCCGCTTAACTTTAAATGAAGACGACAGTAAAACTTGAACTGGGGAAAAAGGTGAAATCCATTAAACTCTTAGGACTCAACTGGATAGCTCTTTGTCTTTTTACTCCAAATCCCACCATCTGCATTCAGAGACCCAATCACTCAGGCATGCACTGTAGACAGGCTCAGCCAGAGTCGTACATGTCAACAAGTTTAGCTATTGCTGTTTTTAGTGTGCCACAACCTTTTTTTTTCTTTCTTTTGTATTACTATTTAATGGTCAAATCTCAAAATTCAGACTTGCAGACTGAGCCCTCATAGACCTGGCTGGCGTACTTCTGAGTTCTCATGTTTGGAAGCTTGAGAGTGGGGAAGGATCTGGAGTTTGTAGAAAATTTGGGACAGACGGGCGCCACACTACTGAGTCAAATGGACGATCAGCGACCTTTGAGATCTGAAAAAGGAGAGCGTTTTTAGTAGGTACAGACACCTCTACCTTGGTGGAAATATACCATTGACATGGGACCCAGGGTAAAAAATCTAAACAAAATCAACATTAGCCAAACTTGCACTATATGCCTCTGGGTTTGTTGTTGACACATCCTCCACAGATCCCTCCATTTTTTGAAACGGCTACAACACAGCAACTACACAGACCTTACAGGACAACTAAATGTTACAACAGCAGTGGCCTTGGCTAACACCCAGCGGCCGCCTGCCCGCCATGTCAGCAGCTTCATACCTTCTCATCAGTTACACACTGCTCTTATATTTGACAAGCAAAATTGTAACTCCTTGTTGATGTACGTCGGTTGTTTATCTTTTTTTTTTTCCTCTTCTGTTTTAAAAGAACAGAGAAATGTGTGAAACTTTGTGGAAATCCAGAGATGTCCTTTTTTTCCTTTTTGCCCTTCAAACACTGACCTCGCTATTGTATTTTTTCTTACTCGAGAAATCAAGTTGGTTATTCTATATTGTCATGATGTTAATGATGACTATGATCACTTATTTACTCGTTGTACAAGGTGCCCTCCTGCCTGCCTGTGTGTGCATGAAAGGAGCGATGACAGTATGACCGAATGGAGGAGGATGTGATGAAGATAATGATGATGATATCGGGAGTGTCTGTGTTATTGCTACAATGTTGAATGTTTCTTTCTTTCTTGTCCATGAGAGATTCATGAGAAGTGTGTGCGTGTGTGTGTTCGCTTGCTTTTGAACACTTGTCTGCTCCAGTCAGGGAAGTGAATAGATGTTAATCTGACAGCTTGCATTTGAGAGAGAGAGGGTGTGTGTGTGTGTGTGGGTGTGTACACGTTTGTGTGCTTGATTGTCTGGATATTGTGATAGCTAAAAAGTTCAAAAACATTGGCACTATTGCATATGTCTCATAGGTTGTGTTTTTTGCAGCATTTTGTTCCTGTTTGTATTTTTTTTTTTTCTGCCAAATGCAATAAGAGAATATTTTGTTTTTAAGACGAAGCAACCAACTGAAGGCATTTCTATTAAGATGCCAAATCCTACCATACCAAGCTGAGCTGGAACAGTGTTTTACAGACACGTTAAAGACATTACCTGTTATATTTTACTGTTTTTGTTTTTCTTGTTATTATGTATCAATTTAAATTAAGTCAGTCTTTATTATCACTCCTGTTCAGGATGTTTTCATTTATTTCAGATGTTACAAAAAGGAGAGGAAATTAATTTAAAGCAGAAAAGAACAAGATAATAAAGGTTGAATTGAAGTCTGTAGTGGTTTGTTGTTTGTTTTGTGCGACCGAGTCGTTAACAGTTGACCTATAGGATGTCAGGTATTCATAGCACATTTTCCTTTGCTGTTTCAGGCTAAATGCCAACCACCTTGTGAATTCACATGTTATTCCTGTGCCATGGGACTGAGGTCAATAGGACTGTCTGGCAATGCAGTGTTTTCCCAATGAATGGAGCACTGACTTGGACGACTGTAGTGTATTTGTTGCACTTGAAAGAGATTCAAAATCTACCCTATACTTGTTAGCAGTGCTAGAAAAGTTCATGTCAGTGTGAATCCTGCATTAATTCTGGAGCAGCCGCTGATTTTTTCATCCCTTCCCACTGTCTTGTTTTTTGTGTTTTAACTTGTATTTTTAAATGAGAAACTTAGTATTTATAATGCAGAAAAGACCCTCTCAAGTTCAAGGTTTCCCTCAGATTTACAGCTTTAAGAAATAGTAATTTAGGTTCACAAACACCAACAGACCTGGGATTAGAAAAGGAGTTTTTATGACTTGTGATACAGGCCCGTTACCTTAACCAGCCAATTACAGCCGGGCTGGCGGAACACACCTTTGCGTTGCTTATTTTCGGTTTTCTCTGGGAATTTATCTGGATTTTAAAAGTTCTGCATACAAAAAGTAAATGACACAAAAATGGAAATGAAAGCTAACTATAAATATACGCTGTAATTTATGTTCTTATAGGTTGTTTTTAATGGTTTATTGTTTAACACTTGGAATTACTCTGGCGCATGCGCAGCATCTGTTTTCTCACAATTCCCGCAACGTTTCTGTCCCGTAAAACATTTTCTGAGCTGTGCTCGAAACAAGAGAACCAGCTTTCTAGCCTACTGTACACTGGTGAGGTACTTAAAGCCTGTTAAAAGTTAGAGTGAAAATATTATATCCTGGTGGCTATTTTTAATGACAAATGAAGCTGGCTGTTAACAGCAGGTGTTGAAATTAGCCTTACACTTCATAGTGATGCTCTGTTAACATGTGGTTTCGGTTGCAGCTTCGCAAAAACTAATATATGCTGGCAAAAATGTCTTTTTACTCACACTTAGTTATTGCATCGAGTTTTTAGTCCAACAGACGGGAAATTACCTACTTGTGTACTTTAGTTTAGCACTTTGAGGCTCCATTGTTGCTGTAAGTCGCCCTCTGGTGATAAAATACGACATAAACGCAGCTTCTACACATTGTTTGCTACTTTTCTGATTTATTCCCCATTCAGTTATTTTCAATGATAGCCTGCCCGTGGCTGTGACACTGACACCGCTTCAATTATATCTAACTGACCCGTTTATTTTGAGTCTTCCAGCATTAATAGACAAAACATTACATTTTTTTCTTGTTGTGGGGTTACAGTTTATTGGTCATTGCTGTATACTGAATAATACAAAAAGTCTGCAACTCTACTTCAATCAGGCCTGTGGTCAAATGTTAACATATTGTCGGGCATAAAGTAAGACATTTTTATAGGAAACACCACTAGAGGGGGATGACACTAGACACAGGTCAGTCCATGCACATTTTGCATCCTACGTGAGAACAATCGGTGTCACACACAGAGAGCAGTCCATGCTTTAATTAACTCATTTTTTCTACATTATCCTTAAATAATTAATTAGAGAATGGTGTATTGGTGTAAATACACGTATCAGCTTTAAGTGAAGGGTGTGAGTGATGCTTGGTGACTTGGTGCGCTTCATCTATGCCTGCAGAAAGCAGCAGCAGCAGCGGCGGCGGCTTTAAGACAATCCGGGCATCTCCTCAAGTCTGTGGATGACATCATTGATATTGTCAATGGTGTAAACGGAGCGAGGGCTGGATGGGTGGGGGTGGGGTGGGGGAGAGAGAGAGAGAGAGAGAGCAGCCGGAGAAGAGAGAGAGAAAGACCTCAGAGTCTGGTTTCGGCGTTTTTCCTCCCCTCTAAAAAAAAAAAAAAATATCCAGAGTCGCAGGGCTCGGGTCTGCTCGGATTCAGCTGTATTTTTGGGGGGTCTTTTTCGGGAGTGTGTGGGGGGGGGTTCGGGTCACAGATCTCCGAGGTTATGAGCCGTCCGAAGCCGCGTCGGTGCGTCGCTGTCCAGGGTCCTGAGTGAGACGGAGCCAGCGGGCGACCACGGAGCCTGACACATCCCGGTGAGGAGGAGGAGGAGGTGGGGTGGGGGGTGTATGTTGGCTAGTCAAGGTGTCTGGAGGCTTGTGTGTGTGTGTGTGTGTGTGAGGTGGTTTGGGTTAGACAAATAGAGTCCAAATAGAGTCATGTTGGGGCGGGGGGTTTGCGCTTGTTTAGAGGTCCTACCTGTATATAAAGGGTGCGGTTATGGAAATTATCACCACATTTGATGGTCAGTGAGGGACAAACGGTGGGTTTTCGCACTCACCACCTTTCCCCGTTTCTTCTCTTGTGGTATCCGGGGCAACTGCATGAAGCACTCTCCCTGAAAATATAACGTCTTGCCTGTTTTTGCAGTCCTTTGCAGCAATAGTGGGTCTCAGTTTTGTAACACTGACAGCATAGCAGCTCTTAGGAGGCTGAGAGAGGAGATGAGCTGGGGGGACCTGAGGTAAAGGGTTTTGTAATGTGCAGCAGTGGCTTGCTCTGCCTTATTTTCCCTGCACAGTGTATGTGGATGGCGTGTATGTAGGTCTACAATGCAGCCAAGACTAGAAAAATTAACTTAGTCAGCGTTTAGTGCAATGTCAAACTGGCTTGTAAAGCCTAACCTCTGCCGAAAAAAAAAAAAAGCCCTCAGTCATTTCCCACGTTTAAGCCCCTGTTTCATGGCTGTTCAGACAGATAGGGCTTGGGTGAGGAAAACATGACTCATTCGAATTTTGTCAGGGGACTCCAGTCAGAAACTGGGAGTTTATGCAAATCTCTTGTACACAGGACCAGACTCCGTTGAAGTGCTTTGGGAAGAGTATGCGAGATGCTGATCCCCCCCCCCCAAACCAACCCACCCTCTGCAGCTCTGAATAAATCATGTTATACAACTACACACTCTGTTCTTCTTTGCTCTCACCTTTTCCCCATGCACTTTATAAACACTTCATTGGCCTACATTGTTGTCCTCGGAGATACTAGAATGTATTGTCCCGTCCTCTGAAGATGTAATGACTCTAACTCAACAAAACATGGCTGATGGGAGCAGGGTGGTTACATTAGATCCTGTGTACTGAAAAATGTTTTGCTTCCACAGTGGGTTTAGTCATGCAAAGTCACTTCATAGCTGGAAGTGAGCAACATTTTCCTTCCTAGTTCCAGTGATTCAACTCAGGCTGCACTACGTCACTGTTGTGGCTCAGTACTTTACACTTTTCATCTCTCCCGTCGATTTGTTGCAAGCCTCCAGTTTCATTTTCTTTCATGATACAGCCGCCCCAGGGCTCATAGCTTAGAGTTTAAAGTCTGCAGCTTTGCACCACTGTCCTTTTACTCTATTGATCACCAGTGATTGATGGCAGCCTTGTGTGTGTTTGTATCTGCGTGTGTGTGTGTTTACCCCCTCCAGTGAGTTGAAAAGCTCAGGAGCCATGGAGTTGAGGGTGGGGAACAAATACCGCCTTGGGAGGAAGATAGGGAGCGGATCCTTTGGAGATATTTACCTCGGTGAGAATTTGGACTGTTTTCACTTTGTGTTGCGTTAACCCGACGTTGTTCCTTATGTTCTTAAATTGCAAAAAAAAAGAGGATATTACACATATTCCAGTTTTTGTGAACTGTGTTAAATAGCGTATGTGTTGGAAATAACTGACATGTTGTAACGACATCTCTGGCATCTCTCCCATCAGGTTCTAACATCGCTACAGGAGAGGAAGTAGCCATCAAACTGGAATGTGTGAAGACCAAACATCCACAGCTCCACATTGAGAGCAAATTCTACAAAATGATGCAGGGTGGAGGTAAGACGCTCTGACAAGTTTTTTGGGCGGTTTTGAAAGTTTTACTAGGGGGCACTGAGAGGCAGTGAAGGGTTTAAGGAGCACTAAGGAACATTTAGGGCTGCTGACGGGTTTTAACAATGATTACAGTTGTTTAAGAGGCACCGCAGTGCAGTTAGAGACCTTGAAAGATATTTCAGGACATTTAAGGGCATTTGAGGTGCATTCAGGATCATTCAGGGACACTGAGGGGCATCTTTGACTGGAATTAAGGAGCGTTTAAGTCAGTTTAGTGTTGTTGATAAATATTAATGGTCATTCAGTAGCACTGAGGTGTAGTCATGGCTTTTGAGAGGTGTTGATGGGTGTTGAAGCCTTACCTGTTAATGATGGAATTAACAAACATAAGATAAGATAAATAAAAAGAGATTACATTAAAAACCTATATACAATATATACATTACAATACAACTGTAATACAATATACATAAATTATATAAGAACATTGTACAAATATCTGTGCAAAACAAATCCAGAAAGAGAGAGAAAGAAGATAAGTGTAGGTATGTAAGTATAAGTATGAATAATTCATACAATATACATAATTGCATGTGAAAGTATATAGTGTTATATATAATATATGTGCAGTGTAACATACACACTATACAGTAATAATACGCTACTATGAAATATTTATAAAAATACTTCCATAGTGATAATAAAAATAATAATATATAGTAGGACAAGGTGCAGGTGTATTGTTGTAATTTGCTGAGCTGCCAGGAGGTATGTGGAAAGATTGTAGAGTAGCTCAAGTCATTTGAAGAAATTGAAATTTAGATTTGATTAATAAAAACAACAGAAGCTGTGACTAAGAGTGTGTGAAAAATAGTTAGGAAATGAATAAATGGTCAAAATAGATCTATGCTAAAAGTAAAGGATAAATGGTTGAAATAGCTTAAAATAATGGCTAAATGGTTAAAAGAGTTAGTTAAAACTAATGAATAAATTGTTGAAAATCCTAAAAGTAATGTAAACGTCCAGCTTCTGCTATAGTTGAGTTAGTAGTACAAATGCAAACTGCAAGTGCCGTCAAATAAAGCAGTGAACAAAATTGTGCATCAGTGAAAATTGGTGGATTATAACTTGTATATACACTAGTTTTTCAACCCTGTGTTATTATGCACTATTCTGTTTCCTAACCCTCCGGTCCCCCATCCTCCCCTCCCAATAGTGGGAATCCCGTCTATTAAGTGGTGCGGAGCGGAGGGCGACTACAACGTTATGGTAATGGAGCTGCTGGGCCCCAGTCTGGAGGACCTGTTCAACTTCTGCTCCCGCAAGTTCAGTCTGAAAACAGTCCTGCTGCTGGCCGACCAGATGGTGAGACAGACTGACTGACTCCAGTCTACACTGTAAAACATAATAGTTAATCAGCGTTTTTTCTCTGAGATCCAGAGCCAATGATTGCCACGCAGTCCCTCCGTAGTAACTAATTACTTTAAGAGCTCATTGAAGAACACTGTTATGCTTCTTGGAGGCACCATCAGAGTTTATTGAGCCTTTTTAAAGAGGTTCCTCAAGGCACCCAAGGCTGAGAAACAATACATAAACAGTGATAGTTTGATAATGGAAAGGTACACATTAAACTATGCAATTACAGTTGTCAAAACGTGCACATTTTCTTGCACATAATGCACTGAAGTCGACCTCAGGCTGGGAAGTTACACAGATTTCAATAAATGGATGTGGCTATTTTTAGACTGGAACTAAATGGATCATTTGAAATCTGAGAATAATTCTCATGTAAACCTCTGAAGCTTGTTTCCTGGCTCGAGACAAAGCTTATCCCCTCACTATCTTCGACCATTCAGCTCCTCCATAAAAGTCAATTCCAATCTAGGACGAGGAAGCTCCACAGGACGGCCTAATCCTTGTCGCAGGAGTCAGCCTGTGGTGTCTTTTATGAGCCTCTTTAATCCTTCATATGTCATTCTTTAGTCTGCAACTGGCACATTTGTTCTTTTGCCCCATTTTCTCTTGGCCACTTTGACCTCTTTTCCTAATCGCTCTCTCTGCTGCCGTTGTAACATCTCTCCTCCATTTTCCTCCCCTCTCCTCTAAAAGGGCAGTAACTAAGATTTTAACTGTCCCATAACATAAAATTACCTCTATATATCTGTAGACAATCTGACAGAGTTATTGATCAATACCAATGACTCAACTATTATTTCACTGGGCAATGAGACTTGTGGCCTTTAAAACTCACTTTCAGTTTTAGATCAAACAGTCTATAACTGTGGGAATATAAAGAGTCACAGCGCCGCTACAAGTCAACTGATTATCTGAAAAGGAGTAACTGTTTGCCAGAAGCTCAGACCAAAGTACTCACTAATCTGGAAACCTGAAGAAAGATACATTCACATTTTTATATTTTCAAACATCAGATCTGTCAGTTTTTAAATTTTATTCTACACTGGGTGTTTTTTTTAAATGCATTTCACTAACACTCGAATGTTTTGGAGCAATGCAGAAAGGATCAATCCATCATCAGATAGATGATTTAAAGGACCATACCCCACAATTTAGATGAATTCCCCACCTTATAGGCAGCCGTTGACCTCCACCTCTTTTAATACGTTATGAAAATCAGCTTGCAGAGATGTGAAAGATGTGAAACTTGTGCGAAGAAAGGTAATCCATCACTGTAAAGATTTCATTGCTTTCCTTCTGTAGTTTGGTTATGCAGCTGTGAGCATGGACTGTTTTGGTGGTGCATTCAAGGGCACTATGACATTTGAGATATTATAGTTGCCTGCTTAAGGGCAGTCTGTTACATGCTAGAAACACCCAAATACACACAGTATGAACCTTTTTACATTGTCCATCTTATTTTTCATAACAGTATAAGTCATTAATAGATGCTTTTGGTGACTAACTCTCAAATCTTGGATGCACCTTTTTTTTTTAGCTTTTTACTTAAGCATGTTATTATGTAACTGAGACAAAAGATAGAAGAGCATTTTTTACACACAAATATCATTTTAAGCCTGTGAAAACAGTTGTATAATGTCTTCTGTGGCTCTGACGGGAGCTTTCTAAGATTTGAGAAAATAACCCTGATGATGTCATCAGGGTATTTGAATTGGACTTCAGACAAAACAGTAAGCCTGTGTTACGAACTTGAGGTGTAAGACGTGGGCATTTACATGGGTCTAAGACCCTATTGAGTTGCATTATGGGAATTGTAGGATTTGTTTTTTTTTTGGAGCTTAACCCATACTCAGGACTAAAAGTCAAGATATCTCGCCCTCTGCTGCTTCGATTTTGACCATTTCTTTTTTGTTGTGAGTCCTCCAACTTTATGAAAGTGCAGTGCTAAATTGCTGGAGTACCCCTTTAAGGCACATAAATGTTCATCATGATAAATTTTGTGGCTCAAGCCAGGTTCAAGTCTCTGTAAGTTGACTATCTTAGCATACTGACATGAAACGACCCCGGGGGCTTCCTGGGAGGTCTAAATCCAAAAAATTCATTGTATACTCTTATGAACTGCATGTCTTTTGTTAATGGGCTACAACATTCACGACCACTAATACTCTCCTTTAATCCCGACTGAATCCTGTTCCCCATCTCTCTGTTCCAGATCAGTAGGATTGAATACATCCACTCCAAGAACTTCATCCACAGAGACGTGAAGCCTGACAACTTCCTGATGGGGCTCGGCAAGAAGGGCAACCTGGTCTACATCATCGACTTTGGCTTGGCCAAGAAGTACCGTGATGCCCGAACGCACCAGCACATCCCCTACCGCGAGAATAAGAACCTCACCGGCACCGCCCGCTACGCCTCCATCAACACCCATCTGGGCATCGGTAAGACAGCATACACGCAGAGGCTGGCCTAGATATCTATGTAGGTGTGAATGTGTGTGTTCTGCCAACCCCGCTGTGGTTTATGTGTGTGTTCACAGCAGAATGTCAGTAGAATATGTTGCAATATGCATGTTTATTGATCAGCACTGGATTCTCAGAACTGCAGCCTCCTTTCGTTTCCTTTAATTTCCTTTTCTGTCCTTCTGTTTCATTTCACTTCCTTTCCTTTCCTTCTCCCTTTTTACCTTCTACCTCTTTCTTTGTCTCCTCCTCTGCCTTTTCTTCTCCCCCCTCAAACATTTCACCCTCTCCTCTCTTCTCTCTCTCCGTTCCGTCTTTTCCTCCACAGAGCAGTCGAGGCGAGACGACCTGGAGTCTCTGGGCTACGTCCTCATGTACTTCAACCTGGGCTCTCTGCCCTGGCAGGGGCTCAAGGCTGCCACCAAGAGGCAGAAGTATGAACGAATCAGTGAAAAGAAAATGTCCACCCCCATCGAGGTACTCTGCAAGGGATACCCCTGTGAGTAAAGAGAAACAGAAACAGAAATTGGTAACAGTAGAAAGGCCAATTTAAAGAGGAATTTCGCAATATTTCTCTCATTTCTTCTCACCCGTCTTTGCTTAAAATCCACTTCTCTTTCTCTCTTGTGTTTCCCAGCTGAGTTCTCCACTTACCTGAATTTGTGTCGCTCCCTGCGGTTCGATGACAAGCCAGACTACTCATATTTGAGGCAGCTCTTCAGGAACCTTTTCCACAGACAGGGCTTCTCCTACGACTACGTCTTTGATTGGAACATGCTGAAGTTTGTGAGTGGCTCGTCCAGAATTCTTACCACCGTGAGCGACATGCTTTTGTAAACTAGCTCCAGCTTGGAGGTTCAAAAACCTTTTCAATTATGTTTTTGTCCTTATTCTCCTCTCCAGCATACATCTGTACTGTTCCTCTGTGTTTCAGGGGTCCAGCAGGACCGCAGAGGATGGAGAGAGGGAGAGGAGGGAGGGAAAAGAGGGGGAGGAGCGAGCAGGAGGAGGCCAAAAAGGAGCTGGAGGTCGAGCTTTGCCGCCTGGTCCGAACCCTTCAGCAGCCAACAGAGTCAGGAACGAGGCAGATGCTGCTCCCTCGAACCCGGCCACACGTGGGGTCCAGCAGTCAGGTCAGGATGTTGGTTGTGGTTTTAGATGTTTATAGGAAGTAACTGTGAGATACAACTGCAACAGAACGAAGGCTTTCATTTCAAGCATGTGTCTTTGCGTGTGTGCAGGTAACCGCTCTCCTCAGGCGGGGAGAGCCGAGCGAGCTGAGCGAGAGAGGAAGGTGGCCATGAGGCTTCATCGCGGGGCCCCCGCCAACGTCTCCTCCTCTGACCTCACTGCACGCCTCGACCAATCACGCATCACTGCGTCACAGGTAAGATGATTGTGGCTCTACATGTTCAGTGAGACTTTGTTGTGAGGCGAGTTGCTGCATGTTTTATGCGCATCAGTGTTCTTTTATTCATTAGGAAATTCATTCAGATTAAGGGGGCAGTTCATAGAACATAGTGCTAACAAACAGTCCCCTTCATCTTATGTTGCAAGTGCAAATGACATGCTTTAGATTTAATGCTGCATGCACCTAGTATTTAGAGAGGGTGACGACATCTCATTGCTGCAAGTTTGTGTGTTTCCTGAATCAGTTTTAGCCAGGATGAATCATACTGACTTTGGTGATCATCTTACTTTTCCTGTAGCACCATCAGCAGGTCAAAGTTTTTACTTATCCAGTGAAATATCTTAACATCTACTGGATGGATTGCCACAAAATTTTGTACAGACGTTCACATTTCCCAGACGCTGTATCCAAATGACTTTGGTGATCCACTGACTTTTCCTGTAGTGCCACCATGAAGTTCACATTTGTGTTTTTTTAAGTTTGTCCAATACTTTGGTTGATGACCAAATACCTGCATAACTAATAACATTCCCATCAGCTGTACTTTGTGTTTATTCCTAATTACTATGATGGTGAACATGGTAAACATGATACCTGTTTCGGATTAGTATGTTAGCATTGTCATTGTCAGCATGTTAGTAAGCTGACATTAGCATTTAACTCAAAGCACCGCTGTGCCTAATACAGCCTCACAGAGCAGCCAGCAGCTAGTCGTGTTATTTTCAAATTTATGAAACTCAACCATAAATAAACTGCAGCAGATATTGCTCTCTTTTTCCCGATGTAGCATTAATTGCTTTTTTGTGAATAAAATGGATCCGAAGGATTTTCATTACCTTGGACTGCTGACACCGCTGCATTCTCTGTTATGCTTGCCACTCATGTTGATACAAATTCATAACTCATGATGCCAAATTGCAAATACTGGAGCTGGGAAAATATTCAAACATAATCTACTCATAATTACCAAGATATTGATGTGTTTTTGTTACTGTGCAGTTTAAGTCTGATATGATATAACCACAGTATAGACTAATAGATCAAGGCAGGCTCCTTGTGTCCCAAAGCCTCTTTATAATTTGTAACTGGACTCTCTCCAATGCTTCTTCATTTATAAGGGATCACGTCTGCATCCTGCAGTAATGACAGCAGCCACTCTGATTGTGCTGTGTCTTTACACCACTATTCAAAAAAATCTTCCATGCACTATAACAATTTGGTGGAGCAGATGTTCCAAATTCAAATAGATACAATCTCAATTTACACTGTACAGTCTGAATTTGCATAAATTAACAATGATGTAGACAAAACAAGGACATTTGCATATTATCCTCCTATGATCTTGACAGTTGTAGATAGTTCAGTTCTATTCAGTAGCCGTCCACTGATTGCACCAGTGAATAAAATGACTTTGTGGTGGTTTTCTGATTTTAACTGCTCCTCCTGGTCCTGGTTTTCTGTGCTAGCAACAACCTTTGTGAGTAGAAAACCCCTGTGAAACTGCTAACAGATCACAAATAGCCCAAAGAACTCAACTCAGGAGGGAAAAAATACAGCGTATTCTTCAGGTTTCTGTCTTCTCCCTTTGATCTGCTTCAAGCTTCTCATCTTTCCCTCCACACTCAGGTCAGTGTGCCGTTTGAACATCTGGCAAAGTGAGTTCCTCCTGGCTGGCCTGCAGGTCAGTGGCAGGTATGGACATGTCACACACACACACACAAACACAAACACGGCATGCTTGAACAGCTATGCATGTCTTTTGTTCTTCATGACCCCTGACCACCCCCACCCTTCATATCCAGGTAGAGAAAGAAATCTTTGATATTCAGATAAAATTGTTATTCAGCAGCAGTAATACAAAGCAATAATGATTGATAAAAACAATACCAATTATTAAGCAAATCATAGAAGTGAAGTTATGCTCAAATAGCCAGAGATGAGGAACGACAACATTTAACATTTGCTCTAATCTCTCTTTAATTCTAAAAACATGACATACATGCCAACATGTATGAAAAGTTGGCATCTTTCCTGCAGAGTGAATGTTGATTTCCTCTTGCTGTTGCAATCTAAAGAAATGCAGCCGCAAAATGTGTTTTTCATTATGTAAGAAATGCATGTGTGATCACATTGAGTGTTCACAAACTAGATTAAGCCAATTAAAATGTAGAGAATCAAAAACAGAAAACAAAAAAAAACTCAAAAATACACTAAACACCATTGACCAAATCGACTGAACCTATCAGTGTCACAGTAACAGTGAAGAAGTGTTAGAGGGTGGATGCAACAGTCATGTCAGTAACGGCCTGTATTTAAAGGATAAGTCTGGTGATATTCTATATTTTTCTTATTGTCACCAAATCCCATAAAAAGACCAAAACCAACAATGATCCCACTAACAAGTATTGTCTGTGTATCCGAAGCCTAATATATCTTATCCCTCTGTGCCATAGAGCTCCATTGTAGTCCAAAAACTATTAAAATCATCAGTGAGCCACAATGTTGCACTGGGTGACATTGTTCCTTCATTACCATAAACACTGACACTGTAGTTTATTTTGAGTCAATCCCATAAACACCATCCTGCTGCTGTAAATACTCACTAGTGCATTAAATGTGCTGATGAAAGACTCCCCAACAAATGCAATATTTACTCCTGTTTGACTGATGTTTGCTAAATGCTACCAGCTGTTTTAGCCTTTTTTTAAAAAGATGAAAGTATATATTTGTGGCCTGTTTTTAAAGATGAATGTCTTCAGTAGGAACCAAAGGGCCACAGACAGGATAAAGACATAAGAAAGTATGGCAAGACAGACTAATGCATGGGATTTGTTGACATAAAAAATAAAGAATATTTCCAGTTTTATCCTTTCATTACCCCAAAAAGTGACATTTCTCTTCCCTGTTTTGGGTCTTGTGGTTCAGCAGCTGCAGGGTATCAAGTACCCCTTACTTTTCAAATGGATGAATGAATACATGAATGAGTGGAGGAGGACAAGAGGAGCAGGAGGAGGCATTGCAGGCCCTTAAAAGGGAGATCGAGGCCATTCGTGTGTCTGTCAGTATGCTGTGTAAACACTGGTGACCAGGAAGAGCCGGAGGAACACTGAGATGATAGAAACCAGTGGGACAAACAAACTCTTGGCTGGAACTGGTTGGTACTGCTTTTCGGGATGCGGCCGGAGGGGGAGGTGGGTGAAACAACACATAGGTGCCGCCCCCTTCTTCACTCATTTTCACCTGCCTATCGACTCAGAGGTCAACTTGCAAAAACCATCAAAGTGCACAAAATGGACTAAATTTCAGTTATCCTGTGGTTTACACCTGTGATTACATTTTTAAAACAAATCAACTATCAACCTGCTAACGTTTGAGAGCTACATCCGCTGCTTATGGTGTTCTTGGTTATAAATAAATAAATATGTAAACAACTATGGCGACGAACACAAGACAAAAGTGTATTCAGGCCTGTAATAGATGAGACAGCTTGAAAATGGACCATGGAGAGGATCAGAGGTAGGGAGTGAATGTGAGAGAGCCTGCAGTGAATTTGTGGGTGGGAGCGAGGCTGCTTTTTGTCAATAAATGTCAGTGTCTGTCTGTGTTATTGTCTGAAGTGTTTGTTTTGCCTTTAGCTTTTGCTTTAGAGAGTCTGAGGAAAGGAGGGATGGAGGAGGGAAAAGTAACTGTTGATCAATTATACCCATGACTTACAACAGAGGAGTAGCCCCCAATTAAAACGTCCTCTTCTTCAGTACACTTGTTACTGTCTTAGCTCTGTCAAGGAAAACATGCTGATTGAATGTGAAAAGAGAGGAGGAGGAGGAGGAAGAAGGCTGCTTTATATTGAGGACAGAATAAAAGGGAGAGCCATTAGGATTGTATGATATGAAGCCTTAGTCCAGCTTGTAACTCCAGGTATGAAAAGACTTGAGAAAGTTATAAGATCTTGGTGGTAAACAAGTCTGGTGTTATTTGTATTTTTGTTTAGCTTTTTTTTTTTTTTTTTTACAATACATGTAAAATGTGTAGATACCTTTTGCCAGAATGTTACAGATTACAGTTTAAAGATGGGGCTGGAGAGAAGAGTACTGTTTACTCCCTGACAGCCTTTGGGCAAGTGAAACAGAAGTTTTACCAATAACCTTTAGAGTCTGCCGCAAGTGTGTGTTTTGGTTTCCACAGTGGCAGGCAATGACAGGAAGGTTCTTGTTAATATTTCAAGGCATGTTTTGACCCGGGGCCTGTCAGGATGGACGAACGTCACTTATGGGAATGAGCTGTCTGATGTCCTGTACATTTCTTTAACATGCTTCAACTTTATTACTATGATATTTGTGTATATTTTCTGAATCAATAAAGATATACACAGCTTATACAGACTTCTAATTGCATGTTTCAATCGATCGCAAAATAAATTGCTATTACTATTTATTATTTGATACTGAATATATTTCAATTTTTAAATATTACCACCTCATTTTAGAATGGCATCTACCCCTCAACCCCTTGAAATTTCAACTCAACTTCACTTGTTTAAGTATTGAAATGGTACTTTTATATATATACATAGCTCTATTAACTGGATTTTCTTTTTTTAAGAATATTTTTTGGGCATTTGCCTTTATTTGACTGTGGAGATAGAGAGAGACAGGAAACAGGAGAGCAAGGGGGTTGACATGCATGATATGTCCCTTGTTGGACTCTTGTTGGACTGGGGACATTACAATTACACAGCATGTATATTAGACCACTAGGCACATGGACACCGCTCAACTTTATTCAGTTATTTATTTTTTGTTTATTAATTATGTGTTCGTCTGTTTGCTGCTGTGTCGAGCTCACCACAATTCACCTGATGTGACTTTATGTTGTTATGTTGTAAAACTCTGCTACGGTTATTTTATGATGTTTTATGGCAATTCAAAGTGCTTTACATAAGACAGGAAGGCATTACAAAAAAGATATAATAGAAACATAAGGTAATACAAGAAGACTGTAAAAAGAAATTCATAGGATTTTAAAAAGAGTAAAATGAAATGAAATAGAAGATAAAATATGCTGAAATAGAATAAGACAAATTAAACAGCAGAATAAAATTTACAGTGCAGTGCAAGACATGAAAAGAGTCCAAGTTTAATAAAATGCAGTGACACAGAAAGGTTTTAAGCCCTGGTTTGTAGTTAGTTTTCTGGGAGTTTGTTCCAGAAAGATTGTGCATACAAAATGTATGCTACATGTCTGTGTTTAGGTTTGACTCTGGGGAGTAAGCACACCCGTCCCAGACCATCTGAGAGTTGATTGTCAGGATTTTAGAAAAACTGAAACTGGAGACCTCACCCACCTAAAACATTTCTGACCAACCACCAACAAAACCCTGTAGAATTTTCTTACTATTTAAAAAAAAAAATCACAAAACCGGTACACTGACCAGTACAGTAAGTAACTCAACTTTCGAGATATTTAGTCTTGAAAAGCCTTGTGTGACATGCCCATGAAAACAGTTGTATAATGTGATGATAATGATGTAATCAGGCTCAAACAAAGCTTTAAATTGAAGTTATTTTCAGCACTCAACATTTAAAAAGGACAATATAACACAACAAAAGCACCAGTTATTATTATGGTGAGTATTTGTTGCCCACACACTCTGACTAAACAGTTAGGACAGGAAGTCGTAAACAAATAATTCATCATTGAGTGTGTGGGAGCAGTGCTCACCTCCACATTTCCACTGCTGCAGGACCGAGAATAGACCCGCGCATGCTCAGTGTTCAATGAAGAAACCCCGCCCATTTTCGGATTATTAACGGTAGCCTGTGTGTGATTGGCTGAAGTGAGTCGTCCTCGCGGAGTGGGCGGAGCTCGAGCGATTTGCAGTTAATCCGACGGGGATTGTCTGAAGTCAACGGAGTGGAGGAAGAGGAGCGACGCAGTTTACGGTTTTAACTCCAATAACACCGACTTCAGACGGTGTTAACGTACAGACAGGCGTACTGAAAGGATAAAGCAGAAGTTTGTTTAACATGAGCGACGAAGTTTAGAGGCGAGTTTTTGGGGGAGACTCGGAGGTTGACGGGGCAGTCCAACATGAATGTCCGGGGAGCAACGGTGCGGCTCTGAGGAGGAATTAAGGCCGGTTTCTGGGTTATTTCTGGTCGTGAGTTTGTGTGACGGAGTTGAGGAGGATTTCAAAGCAGCAGCCTATTTACCAGGTGAGCCTAGCCTCTAAAACTATAAATACTTTGCCTTTACACTTAACTCTCCTTTACCCGACTAATAAAGTGTCTCTTTCTCAATTCCAGGCTTAAAATTCAGGCTCATCTGTGAATTGCTGTGGCTATTAGCTAAGGTAAGTCTTTTCAAGCGTTACTATTTGTGGTTCATTAGCGTAATTTCCATATTATTCAAACTGGTTAAAACAGATTTACCCGCGGCATTAATTCAGTACAATAAAACCACCGTTAAAGAAGTAATGTTAAGGCAGTAAAGCAAAGACAAAAGTGCCTAAATGTTTTAGTGACTTTGTGCTGGATAATTCCCAGTATGATAATCCAGTCTGGCGGTCACCCATATCATTACTTATTATGAGTGATAAACACACCCTGTCTGCCCCCCATCGCCCCTTTCCATCTGTTGCTTTATTCCTGACCCCCTGTCTCCCTGATATATTATTCCTCTGAGTGTGTGTGTGTGTGTGTGTGAGCGTGTGAGCTTCTCCACAGACTGACCTTTTCTGCCTTTCAAATGAAACACACAGATGTCCCCTTTGCTTCAGCACAGCATCATTTCACTGTCACTGCTGACAGTGACTGCTGGCTGCCGATGCCTTCGCTTCTCCTTGTTGACATGTGGATCTGCTGATCCCTTGCAAACCAATACAAATGACCTGCTGTCTCTCTCTCTCTCTCTCTCTCTCTCTCTCTCACACACACACACACTCACACACAGACAGGTTGCACACATACACAAACAGCGAAACCATAACTCCTCTCAGTCTCGCATATAAAAGCGTGAAAGGAGCCTAATTCATTTCGTCCAGCCACCAAATTCAATCTCGCGAGTTTAATATAATTAGTGTTGTAAAGAAACTACTGGAGGTGTGTGTGTGTGTGGAATAGCATTATGTCAGTTCTGATTGTTTTCTGTGCTATGTGACTTTTGGTTGCCATGCTACTCTGGCAGACGAGACATGATAGGTCAGAATGAAGGAGACCCTCTTTCTCATCAAGTTACCATTTTTAGCTCTTATGCCCACTCTGTTGTTTATTTACTTTCTCTATTTGTGTCTGAATTTATGTGTGTGTGTATTTGCGTCAGCCCCCATGTCACCTCCATAACGTCAAGGTCTCCGTCTGCCCCAAGCTCCGTGTTATATGACAACTGTCTGTCAGTGTACAAGAACAAACGTACCCCTGAGAGCATGACTGTGTCACCTTGGAGACGGTGACAAGCTGCCGCTTATGTAACGTGTCTTCTGGCCACTTCAAGTCCAGTCATCTTCAGGAGCTGGAAGTGGATATGGCACTGGTATATGTGACGTCTTTTGCTCATCTCCACCTATATTTGGTCAGGCTGTAGGCTGTTGATTCTTGTTAGACTCACTAGTCGGATATGGAAAGATATGTGAATATCAGAGGTGGGGATAAACATGTTTTGGACGCCATTATAAAACATTTTTAGGTCCAATCTGTTGCTTTATTCTGTGTTTTTCTTATTTCTAAGGATAACTGGCCAAAATGTGACCGTGTCACATCACATCCAGGTTTTTAGAGCACATATGCAATATATGGACATTAGCTTTAAATGCCAGGTTCTGGCATTTTCGTATATAGATCTCACCATGTTTAATTATCATACGCGGAGGAATCTATGAAGCCTCAAAATACCAGAATGCCTTGCAGCTAAATGACATGTTGCTTTCTGTTAACTTGAAAAACACAGTATGCTATCAAGCTCCACCTTAAACCACATCTGTTTAGGAGATGTTTGGGCACGTTCTCTGGCAGTGGTCAAACGGCATTAGGGGAGATGTAGGAACTAACAACAAAAATCTGTTTTCTTTCCACAAAGTCTGACACAGAGACCACTGTACAAATGACACACACACATCCTTGACTAATCGTGAAATGATGACTTGCAGTGTATGTGTGTTTACCCTCTATCTGTCTTCCTATCTCAGATTACACATTACACAGATAACACAGTGTGTGATTACAGGTTGATGATTACCAGTGGAAATGGATGTTCATACTTATTGAATTGTGTCACCGCATAGTTACTGTTTGAAAGGAGTTTCAGTGGTTTCCATATGCACACACACACACACACACACAAACGCGCGCGCGCGCGCGCAGCCTGACTGCAACTGATGTTTTGTGTCACTTCCAGATGTTGAGGATGTGGAGGCGAGACGTGCCGCTCTCCGAGAGGCTGGGGGAGGACTCTCCTCTGGCCGCAGCACCCGTCCTGCCGTCAACGGCAGCCCCGACGGGCCCCAACATTTCATGGCTTCCTGAAGCCCCACTGCTGACCCCAGACCAGCCCATCTTCCTCATGACTCCCGCGGCACAGGCAGTGTCTGGCTTCTTCGTCTGGACTGCACTCATCCTCACCTGTCATCAGGTAAATGCTTCCAAACAGCCCAAGGAGAGAGAGAGGATCTTTAATTTTACTTCAACTGGGTAATACTTTATTTACTCAGCTGGAGATATAGATGTTGAGATTTTCTGTGTGTCAGTGCTCATAAAGATGTTAACCAGATTTGGCCGGAAGGGGTGTGTGTGTGTGTGTGTGTGTCTGTGTGTGTCATGTGTGTGTGTTGTTTAATGAACAGGTGACGTGATCCTGCAAACACACACATCTGCTCCGGCCTGGAGAAGGCCAGGGGTTGCTTGGCAACATCCCTCCGCAGGTGTTTGTGATACAGAGCATGAATACGCACAAACACACACAGAGGTGAAACCTGATCCAGGTGGATGAAAAGGCTGTATAAAAAAAAAAAGACAAAACAAAAAGCTGAATGGAGTCAGAGTTTCTCTCTTTCACACGTTCCTGTGAGATGATGTCAGGTAAAGTATTGATTGTTAAGGTCAGACTGACAAGACAGCAAAGAGACATTAATGATACACAGTATAAAAATCGGAATATTCTCAAGAATCTGTATGCACATAATGACAGTTTATTTTTTATTTTTTAAAGCTGTTCCAGCCTAACTTGTAGATCCTCTGCTGTCTTTTCTTTCCTATACAAATGGTTAAGACCCTTTGATACAGGCGTACTGGTCTCCAGCCATATTAAGAACAGGGAAGCAGCTTTTCTTACTAATGCCCGAAGCTGTGGAATATGTTACTTTTAATCTATCCTGCGTGTTTAATCTGTCAATATTTAAAGTGTCTCTTCTGTGTGTCCTAGATCTACATGCACCTACGTTTCTATAGCTCACCCAGGGAGCAGCGCCACATCGTACGGATCCTCTTCATCGTTCCTATCTATGCCTTCGACTCCTGGCTCAGCCTCCTCTTCTTCACCAACGACCAGTACTACGTGTACTTTGACACCGTCAGGGACTGCTATGAGGGTAAGGACAGGGTTTCGTCTTTTATCCTGTGGAGCTCAGTCTGTGACTTGCAGTGATGATGCAGTTTTGTTAATACCGTCGATTCAGCAGACAAAGAGGGCGGGGTAAAAACAATCGATAAACTGCTTTGACACAAGAACAGCTCTTGCCTAAAGCTGAAGTCATTAGGTTTGGTAAAAAAAAATGGCACTAACGTTGCCATGTTAAGTAGTTTTTATTCCCACCCAGCATCCATCTAGGCTAAAACTCTGAGAAATGGATTAAAATCCTTTCCACCTGATTGTGGGCAACTTTTCCAGTTGAGTTGTTGAAACGCATTGTAATCAAATCAGGTTGGAGATGAACAGTCCAGATTATAACACCCACACATGGTGAGTGTTTATTCTGCAAAGTGCCCTCTCCCCCTTATTAGATTCCTGCCTTTTCTGTGTCATACTGAACCTGCATTTACCTGTTTACTCAATGTTAGAAGGTCTTGTAGCAGATAAAAAGAAACCTTTTAAACATATACTTTTTTTTAAACACTAAAATAAATAATCATCTCAACACATGGAAGAATAAAAGAAAAGTCTATACATAATAGGTTTTACTTGTAATTTTCAAACTGCACTTGCACTGAGAGGCTTGAAATGAGCCGGGGTGTAACCTTGGAGGATGTTGGCGATTGGTGGGAGTTTTATTTTTTAATACAATTTTTAATTGTGATGGTCCTGCAGTGTATTTTGTAATTCCTTGTCTTAACGTTTACATTTTACTGTCACATTTTAAACACCACAGTCATGCCAATTCTTGTGTCCATATGTATTTGGACAGGAGCTATCATTTATTCCCAATATTGCGACTGGAGTCTATCTAGCGGAAGGGATGTAAACATGGATCAATGGCTTACTGGTCACTGTAGCTTGACCCCTTTATAATATGGTTTATTTGTGTCAGGTGTGAAAAGTTATAGGAAATGGTGAGCTGGCAGCTTTGCTGAGCGGAGGGGATGACGCAATCTCGGACTATTTTTAAATTCTTGAACTGTCAGAAAGTGTCCTCATTCTCCGGAGTCAGTTGTGACGTTGAGTATAAAAATAGTCCGCTCACTGTGACACTTGGCTCGGACGTCACTTCCTGTGTCTGCGAATTGATGATGTCACATGAATTCAGATCGGAGCCAGCGCTCTATGTATGATTCTGCTTTTGGCAGGAAGTGCCATCAGTATTGTTGTCATCATATCGCTCCCTCAGACAGATGGCTCTCCTTCTCCTCCTCCTCCTTTTACCTTCTCCTCATCTCTTGACATGATCTTCCCTCCCTCCACCTCACTCTCAGCCAAATCTTTTTCCACACCTTTCCACCTTCTCCTCGTCTTATCATTGTCCGCTCCTTCTCCTCTGCCTCCTCCTGTCTGCCACAGTGCTGCCGAGCCCTGCCCAGATCTTCTCCCGAGCAGGGATGACCGACCTGTTGCATGGCAACAAGCGCTCACATATCTTCCTCATCAACCAGAACGGCCGTGTCAGATAATGAATTTCTCTCAACCAAACTTGCCTGCAAAGTTCCCATTCTCATTGTATCTAGGCCTACTGTATCACCGTGGCAACTGGCACTGCTGACGGGGGTCCTTGGAGAGAAGTGAAAGAGCATAATGGTAAACAGCAGAGAAAGCTACTCAGAGCAGATCAGCTAGTTGTCATCACTCCGCTGGCTCTGTACACTAGTTTTTGTGTTTACGCCAGACAGTGAACTGGTATGTATGGTATCTTATTACCTAAGTCTTGTCTGACAGGCGTCTGACATCAGACAAGAGTCCACAGAAGGCAGTGACGAAGTTCTTGTGTGTGGGTGGAGTAGAGGTAAAGTCAGAGGAGAGGAGAATATAATAACTCAGCAGCAGACAGCTGACGTAACAAGAATGACACACACCATGGCACACACCCAAGATATGTCACATTTTCACACTTTCACAGTTGACTGACATACACTCACCTTATTTTACCTCACATGCACAGTCACACACACACACACACACACACACACACACACACACAGAGTGAGAGAGTGTGTGTTAAAAGGGATTAGCCTGGCTGTGTTTTTTATGAGCTTCTTGGTTGTCGTCACCCTCTCACTGAAGCAGCACAGAGGAGAGATAATCCACTGGTCACAAGAGACAGTCAGGTGAATATCAGTCACACAGGTGTGTGCGTGCGTGCGTGCGTGTTTTTGATCTTCTGTCCTTGTGACAACAAGCTTTGACATTCTCACCCAGAAGGTGACGATGTTTCTGCAGCTTGAGGAAGTGTTTATTGTGAAGGGAAGATTTATGGGTAGGCTTACGCTTGTGTAAGCCAGTGAAGGGTCTTCAGAAGGATGGAAACACAAGTGTGTGTGTATTTACATTATGTTTGATTTCTGCTTCGTAATCGTAATTCGTGATCTCTGCTGCCGTAATGACTGTGTGAAGGTTTCACTATGAGGGTTTACAACATTATAGAACATTATTACCTCCATCATTATACCCTGGGCATGAGGCAAAGGTGGAAAGCCATCTGAGAAAGGATGACTGTATTTCATAATAAAAGAACCATTAAGACGCTGGAACCATGTATTATTTGAAGAATTAGGTATTAAAAGTGAAAATACAGGATTAGGTTATTGAACTTTTCTGATCCTGCCAAAGGTTTCTTTGCATCAGTGATGTTGCATCAAAACACTAAAGTAAACTGATCGCATTTCAAAATGTATTACTTTAGAAACATTGTGTTGCAAATGATGTGAGAAGATGGTGATGAATGATGAACCTGCAGGTGATCATCATACATGCCAATATTCAGCCATTCTGAAGCACTGTTAAATGAAAGAATGTGCTTGATGTCTCGGGTCCTTCGGGTCTTTGGCAGTGTCACTTTGTTTGACTCCGGCTTCTTCAGCAAGGGAGTCTGCTGCATTTGTGTCCCTGTGACGAATGCTCCTTGGTCTTGCTGTCTGATATGAGGCAGGCTGCCGGCTGACGTCTGGTTCACCCTCCTCAGAGTCCATTATCACTCTGCATGTCAGGATGGGAGCTCTGAGGGAGGCTGTGAGCAAAGAACGGATGCTGCAAAACCTCCTGAGGTTTGATACATAAGTCTGTATCCAGCTTCAGCATCCTCTAGACCAGATCTACTAATAGATGCTGGTCTCTCCGGTGTTTACAGTTCATCTTCATCACCTGCTCAAGGTCAGCAAGACACTTGAGCCTGATATAACTGGCTGTCTCATAAGCAAACTGCTCCTTAATCTCCTGCTGGCTGTTCTGCTGTCTGTGGAAGTAATAATCTGTTCCATTTCCATGGACCTCAGGTGGAACAGGACTGTGGCCGGTTGATTTATAATTGGTCACAGCTCTGTCATGGTAAGACCCTGGTTGTTTCTGTCCCCCATGTGAGCATACAAGCTTTGATCCAGGAGTTTGAAATTAGGACAGATGTGATACTTGTCGAAGAAAAAGCCATTCCAACTCACGCTAGTGCAGGTGTCTGGATCCAGACACCACAGCTGCTTCAGGATGGCAGTTTCCTCTCCTGCCTGGTGAACGATTTCAAGCTGTTCCCTGTTTTCCCATCCAGCAGACACAAAGCAACACTAGCATCAGCTTTGTGTTTCTGGCCACTTGAAAAATTAAAAAGGTCCAGTATTCACTCTCTGTTTTGCTCTTCAGCAACTCCTGAGAAAAAACAGACTCTTTAGCTGCTAAATGCTCCACTGTGTACACCAGCTAGTCGCTAAATGTGTCTGTCTGCCCTTTCATGTTGGGCATTTAGCGTACAGTATGTTTATCAGAGCTTTTTCTCTGAAAACAGCTGCCTGCTGCGTCTGGAAACGATGCTAATGAAAGAGTTGAGAGTGAACCAAAACTCGCTACAAAGCTTTGGGTTCAAATTCTCTGTAGGTTCATGACTACGAGCGACCCCTTTTACATTGTCAGGTTGTTTTCACATTGTCAGTTGATACATTGTTTTAAAAAATCCATTATAGTTGCTTTTTAATATTTTTTTTTAATATTTTGGCTTGTAAAAATGATTTTATGCAGGAATTTTTCTGGTTGACCAACCAATCATTTTGGACACTGGTGATCCTGAGTACATAAATGTGAAATGTTTTAACATTGAATCAAGGGATGATGTGTAAACCAACTTTGAGGTCATGCCTTAGTACAGTTTCTGTAACTGTTGCTGTGACCTTTTACAATCACATTTTTCAGAGATGACACGTTGTCATGCCTTTTACATCAGTATCGAGGGTGATCAGCTGCTGGTTTTTGAACTTTAAGCAGCCCAGTCTGTTAGAACATTACGCATAAATAAAACATGATTCTGCAATATGTTTTCTCTCAGATGTCAAAACAAGTGTGACAGGAAGTGATGCGTTTTGTGTTTGTGTGACTGCTTGGGGGTCTGTGGGTGACTGACTGAGTCACTCTGCTTTACTTTTTAGTTTGTGGTATCACAGTTACTTCTGGTTACCATTTGTAGTTGCCATTGTGCAAAGTTTCCAAGTGCAGCTTTAATATATATCAAATGCTGTTAAATGTGTTTTCACATGGGCTACGTAAGTACATATTAACGTATTTGTTACAATAATAATTCATATAACAATTTGAAGATTAAAGCAACAATACAGTGAACAAGCTCCAGTCATGGAGGAAGACATTTTGACATGGCACCGTAGGAAAAGCACACGTGTAAATAATGAAATGAATGATGGCTGAATACCATTTAGCTGCCTCAGTTTCAGGGTCCTGGTGTCGTTCAAAATGTCAGCTGTGAAAAAGACCTATTAAGTGCTTTTCACAAAGATCACAAAAGACACTTTGTCAAGACCAACAAATAGAAAACAACTAATAAAAAATGATTGCAGAATCAAATTTACCTTTCAAATTAATTGTTAATATAAAGTGACCACAAAATTCCAAAACCAAGCCAAATAGTTCCCTCTAAATCATCTTGGTGGCTTGTGCAGGGCTTCCATGGTTATTAGAGTAAGTAAATAATGTCTGCATGGAGATAATAACCACCACAACAATCTCTCCTTGTTTCTCCCCAGCATTTGTGATTTACAACTTCCTGAGTCTGTGTTATGAATACCTGGGAGGAGAGAGCGCCATCATGGCAGAGATCAGAGGAAAACCCATCGAGTAAGTCTCACATTTCCCCAGTTGAAGGAAAACGCAGCATGAAACGAGGGCATATTTCCGTTGTTTTGCTGCTACAACGCTAAATTCCCCACAAATATCAGAACGACATTAAATGTGAACCGGGTGTTTTTGTCCCATCAGGTCCAGCTGTATGTACGGTACGTGCTGTCTGAGGGGAAAGGCCTACTCCATCGGCTTCCTGCGGTTCTGTAAGCAGGCCACTCTGCAGTTCTGCGTGGTCAAACCGCTCATGGCTGCCATCACCGTCATCCTGCAGGCCTACGGCAAATACAAGGACGGAGACTTCAAGTAAGTGACGCTAACAGGGAGCCCTATTTTGGGATTATATGTTGCTTCTGATTGGTCGAGCTGGTGATGAGAACACAGGAGCAGCTACCTAAACAGCTGCTTTACAAAAACATGCAGAAACTGATGACAAAGATGCCACCGAATTTATTTTTGTGTATTATTCCTTTTAATTTTTATATCAATTGAATGTCCCAGACTTATCATCACCTCCCCCCTTAATGGTTTCAGTCTGTGACATTCATCTCTAATGGGTAATGTAGGCTTTTAGCATGACCTACAACAATAGCAATGAGAACAAAACCAACCTATAAATCAACTCCAGCACCACTAACATCTTTCTCTCTGACTTCTTCTCTCTCAACAGTGTTGCCGGCGGTTACCTGTACGTGACCATCATCTACAACATCTCTGTTAGCTTGTCTCTGTACGCCCTCTTCCTCTTTTACTTCTCCACCAGGGATCTGCTCAGCCCCTACAGCCCCATGCTCAAGTTCTTGATGGTCAAGTCGGTCATTTTCCTCTCCTTCTGGCAGGGTAGGGAGACTGCACAGGACACAGCATGCCTTTTATTAATAAATGTATGTAAAGATTGTTTTATCTTCATTAAGTACCATCTTATCATTTGTGGACAGGCATGTTGCTAGCCATCCTGGAGAAGTGCGGGGCCATCCCTCAGATTAACTCAGTGGAGGTGTCCGTTGGCGAGGGGACGGTCGCTGCCGGTTACCAGAACTTTATCATTTGCGTCGAGATGTTTTTTGCGGCGCTGGCCCTGCGCCACGCTTTCACATACAAAGTCTACATGGACAAAAGTCTTGATTCACAAGGTGAGAAAGGGAAGAGGCAGGAAAGAAGGACATTTACAGTATGATTTCTAACACCACGCCAGACTTTACTGCATGTGTACTAAAACATTTGACGTCTTAAATGTTCTAAAATAGCCCTCTCTCTCTTTTCATTTTATTTCCATCTGTTCCAATTTGTATTTTCTCCCTTCTTTTCTTTTCATGCTTTGATTTACTACTTCTATTTTTTTGCTTTTTATGCTCTTCTGTCCATCACTCATGTTTTTGTTTGGGTCATTTTCTCCTTTCCTGTTTCCACACATCCGTCTTTATTTGTGTGTCTTCTTCTCTGCTGCGTCATAAAGGACCTGTTCCTACATATGGAGAGTTTGGTAGGTTAAACACTGATGATGTTTACTCCATAATCCCCCCTTTTTCTTTCATGCGGCTACTGTTTTTAGCTAGTTATGACCGTCTGAGATGTATTAAGTTTCTTTTTCTTTTTTGTTTTCTTTTTTTTAATCCGAGGTTTTGAATGTGATTTGAACTGTTGCTGTCTTTTCATTTAGTCTCTTTCTTCGTGCTCCTATTCCTAAATCATTCCCATCCTCTTTTAATTTGCTTTTTTTTCCGGTTCCTTCCTGTCTTGTATCCCTCTACATCACTGTGAAGTGAACCCTTTTCCCCCTTTCCGTTCCCTCTCTCTAA
>SEMN01000352.1:244735-422650 GCA_005408345.1 Macquaria australasica
TCCTTTTCTAACCTTTCCTCTTCCTTTAAACCCCACTTTCTCTTTTACCTCGTCTCCTGACCTTTAACTCTCTCGTCTCGTCCGCCTCCCGCAGGCCGCTGTGCCCCTATGAAGAGCATCTCCAGCAGCCTGAAGGAGACCATGAACCCGGGCGACATGGTCCAGGATGCCATCCACAACTTCTCCCCGGCCTACCAGCAGTACACCCAGCAGTCCACGCTGGAGCAGGGGGCGCCACCGCCCGTCTCCCGCACCCACAGTGCCGTCAGCGGCCGGGGTGACACAGAGAAGACTCTCCTGCTCAGCTCCGACGACGAGTTCTAGAGCAGGAAATGTCCCATTTACAGCTGAGTCAGATTCAGACTGTTTGAATGTTGGATGGTACTCCCCCCTGTGCAGCCAGCCGGTCCTCTTCAACGTGTGAATGATTGGAGAGTTGTGAGTTTGTTTTTGAGACTGATCGTGAGGGTGAGGACCTTCCTGCAGAAATCTTTCTGCATCCACATTTCCCAAGAGTCTTATTTGGTGGCTACGCTTTCAGCATAAAATGAAAAGGGTTGTGTCCGTTTTTGGAAGGTTTGTGAGTCACACTTGTACATACTGAATCATACTTGACTTTTGGAAAGTTTTCTGGCTTGGATAGAAGCTTCATTTCACAGTTCAGCTTAGTCATGTTCCTTTTCTCAAATGTGTTTCTCAGTGGCAATGTAATCGTCCTAATGGATGATATTTTTTTGTTCTGGGTCTGGATTGGTTTGCATTCTAACGGTCCTGTTGTTTTTTAGTCATTGGCTGTGTGTTTATCAAGGTTTCCACAGTCATGAAAATCCTTAAAAAGTTGAATTTGAATCTTTTTTTCCATGACTGGAAATGGAAAATATCATTAAAGTTTTATAAAAGTGTTTAACTTTTAATTTGTGAACTTGAAACTAATATTTAGATATTCATTTGCAACATTTAACAGATGAGTTGGTCTGCAAATACATTAAGCTGTTTTCAGTATCGTAGCAGTCTTGTAGTACAGTACTAAAATTGTGGAAAAAAGCTATGGAAATTATATGTGTAGATCAATTATAAGTGAACTGGGGGGGACCCTGGTGTATTGTGGGATTTTAAGGGACATCCTTGTGGGGGTGTATTTAAAGGGAAACCAAGTCAAGACCATGAGTTCATGTCAGTTATATGGATCAATGTTGTTATTGATATTGGTGGAACAGATGAGAGCGAGGCGGAGCAGATTATAGATTATACATCTGCTCCAGCAGTCCAGTGGAAGCAGGAGTGAAGGGCAGCAGCTGCAGCAGAGCTGGTCAGGATTACACCGGTGTAACTGGGGCGTTATTTAAATGGCTGGGATTAAAACTCGAGCTGGTTCACTCTAGCAGTAGACCTCCCACAATGTGGGTTAACTCGAATGAGGGTAATGCAGAAGAGGAATATAGGTTAACGCTAACTTTAGATGTTCATTCTCAATAGAGGAGCTCTATCATAGGAACGAAACCTCCCTTCTCTTAGTCTGTGTACATGATTCAAATGTTAAAGGCAGACATTTAAAAGTTTAAATCCTCTCAGATTTTGTATAAGGAAATAATTGAGCTATTTTGCATCATTTTCTGTTTTTCATAAAGCCTACCAACATTTTAAAGTTTTTATTCTCCCTTTTTCATCAAGCACAAATAGCGTTGGTTATCAACCGTGTTTTAACATATGAGAGGACCCATTTAAATTTGTATTTTTCATGTTTATTATGAACCTTTTTTTAGTGCCCACCCCGACAGATTACCAGCACTGACATCCTCAGTCGGTACCAACATTTTCGAATCCACGCCCCCCTGGAGAACACTCATGTAGGGGGCGCTATCACAGCAGAAAAATAGATGACACTTAATTTTTTTCTTTTTGATAATTACAAGTTTGACCAAAGGGACACAAATGATATACGTATATACTGATTTCTTAGCAAAAAAATAATTTTAATTTCAGTTTGACTTTAGGCTTGTTTGAGTAGTTTAATTTAGTAGTGCGCTTTCAAAAGTCCCATCAAGTCAACTCAATTTTATTTATAGAGCCCAATATCATAAATCACAGTTTGTGTCGAGGGGATTTAAATCTCTCTCACACAACATCTCACAACCTGATGTTCCTGACTGGCTCCTCCAGGTACTTAAAACTGACTCAAATCCGTCCAGATCAAGTGAGTTTTCTGCATTTGCCCTGAAACAGCCACCGCAGTGAAGGACCTACGTCTTCCGCTTAACTTCATTATTTGCACATTATACATTTTTTATCCTGAGCTATGATATATATTTTTATATGCTAAAAAAAACTAAATATTAGCACAATAAAATATATTCTGTGCACCATATTTTCATTTTATGCATTTACAAATGTTAGCCAGTCAATATTCTGTAAGTTACAAATGACATGTATGTATGTGTAAACTTCACATTGTTGTGTTTCTTGGATGCTCTTCTGTTCTTCCAGGCAGTCTTTTTTTGTTGGACTTCACCGCAGTCAGAGCTGGTTTTATTTTTTTTTTATACACATAATTGAAGTTCTTGAGTCATCTGAATGAGTCTGCAGACTTATTTACTGTAACTACTTTCTGTCATTGCTCTGCTGTAGCTCTGTGTGAGCACCAGGGGGCCGTGTGGAGCAGAAACATGAACACTGTCGCACTCTTATCTAAATCAAGCAGGCAGCCAGTTATCGGACACTTTAAGCTTGGTGCACGTGCAACAGAAAAAAAACGCTTTGTCTGAGGAGCACCAGCCTGCCACTTTGCTATTTTCTCATCACTCTGTGTTTGTGTTTTTTGTTTGTTTTTTCATCGGAAAATGGAAGCAAGCCCCAGCCTCAGACAGCGGCCATGGGTTTTTAAAAAAATTTTTTGTTTATGCTTCTGCCTGACAGAATATTAGTTTTTAACAGGAGAGAAGCCACGTCTGTGCACAGGAGCAGTGGCTTGTTTCTAGACACTACTGACTGTTTACTGGGTAATTGGGTGGCTACATTTTGACATGGATACCAAGTGGATTATTTTGACCATGACTGAGCTTCTTCCAGCTACAAATAAGCACTAGTCATTTCATTGTGTTGCAGCTACAGTACATTGTGCATACAGTTTCTTGTCTATATAAATGCTTTTTCATGCGCGTGTGTTTGAATGACAGTGCCGATACTAGAAATCTTTTGTTCATCTTTTTGTGTACTTCTTTAAATTTGGACATTTCACTGAATTTTCTTATCAGTGTGGGAGTGATGATGACACCCAAACTGATGCAAGTCTTTTGTTGAGTTGCAGCTCCTAAAAGCAGGTTTCCTTGCCTGATATAATAATTTACAATTTAAAAGCAGAGTAGAAAGTATGTTGTGCCGCACTTTGACTGCCATAATTCACTTTCAAGCTTCAGCCGCTCTTCATCCTCTTTCTCTACGTCTTCGTCATTTGGTGACTCGTGACATGTTCTCATCAGATGTATATGAATATAGCTGAGGGAATGCTGTAGACTAATGTAAATACAGGTGTAAGTGCTGCCTGCAGGAGGAGTAGTGGTGATGTGTGTTGAAATAGTCACGTATGCTGTAAAGGTCGCGCACAGGAGTTTTGTATTTTAAATTCTTAACTGTCTTTTTTTAATTTCAATGTATATTATAAAGCTGCTCAAGATGCTACTATTTCATGTCAAATGGATATATAGTATAAGAAATAATAAAAGATATGTAGTCTGATATGTAAGTTAACCGCTTGTTTGTTTGGGTTTTTTTAATGTGATATATATTTAAGAAAGCCACAGTAGGTAAAGGGTTTAAAGAGCCCCTCCAGATATCTTTCAAGATATATAAAAACACTCTGCTTTAAATAATCATTAGTCTGGTTAAAGATTCTTATAATTGCATCTACTCTCTCTCCCTCATTGAAAAAAACCCAATTATGAATATGCAAATATTGTTCATTTCAAAAGTTTAACTGCTGGACACAACATGTCTCCTACTTCACTGAAAAGTCCATTCTCGGTGAACTGGATGTTTCAGGTTCCCACCTCACTTGTGTAAGTTGCATACTTACAAAGTTGCACCTTGCTTTCTGCAGGTGTTTCTGCCTCCTGAGCTGTGGAGTCTGGGTCTGTGGTTGCTGCCGCCTGCTGCCCCCGTGCTCCTGCTCTGCACCCGCTGATGCTATTGCTGTTGTTGCTGTTATTAGTATTGCTATTATAATGTTGCTCTTAGTGTTGTTTCTGTTGGTGTTAACATCAATGCTATTACCATATCTATGCTGTATTGAGCTGCTGTATGTTCTCTTTCCTCCTGCTCTCTCTCTCCCGCTCCCCCCCTTCCCCTTCAACCCAACCAATCGAGGCAGATGACCGCCCACCTTGAGCCTGGTTCTGCTCGAGGTTTCTACCTGTTAAAAGGGAGTTTTTCCTTGCCACTGTCGCATAGTGCTTGCTCATGGTGGGAACTGTTGGGTCTCTGTAAATATAAAGAGTCGGTCTAGACCTGCTCTATTCGAAAAAGTGCCCTGAGATAACTTTGTTATGATATGGCGCTATATAAATAAAACTGAATTGAATTGAATTGAATACTGAACCACGATTGGCTCCAGACAAGGTGTGATGTCATAAAATCCTGCCGGTGCATATCTTAAACTCTTAATTTAATGTATCTTCTGTACTGTAACCTGCATTTACACTAAATTCCATCTTACAGGTGTGAAGTAAAGTGCTTTTTAATGTAAAAAATGTTCATAATTAACCAGGATAAGTAACCTCTGTGCATGTAAGTCGTGTTAAATCTCAAAAATGAAGACATTACCCACAATCCCTTTGCTTCCTGCCACAATAGGGATGCCAAATGGTCCAAAATCTAATGGCCTTTCCTTCTTTTCACCATCTGTCACTGTGAAACACTTAAAACCATTAATCTCATTATCGGTATGGTGATGAAATTAATGTTGAATTGCATTAAACACACTGTTACACATGTATGTCACCCATGTACTGTACAATGCAAAAAAACAACCAAACCACAGCTAAAATCCCCCTGACAGATTTAGCAGAATCAAAGTAAACATGTGTTGGTGTATCTGAGTCAGCATTATTTTGCTTTGCACGTAAAGTGTATCTAAACGAGACTTACAATTTATTTGAGTTTGTCACAGAATTAAGAGAAATAATGTGTCTCACGTTAAAAATGTCTAATGTGAGCAAAATGACTACATCTCATCCTGGGTCAAAAACTCTGTTAATACTTTAACCTCGGGTTTATCTTCTGATCTGGAGAGATAACTTGTGCAACACATCCTGTAGATCCACTTCCTTTCCGTACTGCGCTTGCATCTACTGTTCCAATCCAGCCCACAACCACAAACACACCATTTTATGTACAATATGTACAACATTTATTATAATTAATATATAAAATAGACAATGTACTTAAATTTTCACAATAGAAAAAATACAAGTAATAAATACAAAAACCATTTTTGTTTTGCAAGTATTACAAAACATCCAGCACAGTTTGACAGATGTGAGACGTTAAAATGTTGAGAATAAATGTTTTGCCACACTGATATTCATATAGCTAAATATATGCCTCATATCTTTAGGAGTTATTTGTCAACACAGTCTAATGCGTTACAATGCCTGCTTTATAAATGATATTGCTAGCACTATTCAGTGGCCTAGACTCCATGAAGTCCAAGCCTGTTTGAGCACATCTTGGCTGTAACAGGCCTGTGACTGACGGAGGGTTTCAAGTGAATAAAACACCACCTCTTTGCATCTTCTCTCCCAGTCCGCTTTGCCAACTTTCTTTCTCCATCATTCAACAAACCCCCTCAACCTTCTTGTCTCCTCCTCGTCTCTGTCTTTCTTTCCACATTTTCTGGTTTCCTTTAACTTCCTGTGGATCTGCCCACCTGGCCAATTCAGAAGTGACCTTAATTTTTTCACACAAATAACATACAAATCATCATAGAAAAATAATATCCCTCCAAGAATCCACTATGACAAGCCAGTACAAACATGGCAAAAACACACACACAAAAAAATCATCATACAGCAATATGGCCATTGGCTTTGAGCATATTTCTACATAGCTAATAATTAACATTTCATAAAGTAATCATTGTTGCCACACAACACAATAATTAGACATGAGAATAACCCCAGACTAGTCATAAGTACTTCTGAAAACATATAGAACATCACAGCACTCGTTAGCTTGTCTTTTCATAATATCTACCTTTAAATACAAATAAAATATAGAATATATCTCTGATAAATGTCACTCAACATTTTTGTCTCTCAACGGCACATACAAACATTACAAATAAAAACACAGAATGGGAATGTATGCAGAGGATTTGCACCGACTCGAGCGTAATTCCTACCAGATGCAACTCCGCTTTTACACGTTTTTAGCAAAATGACCAACATGTGTTGTTGGGAGTCTACCAGATACGGGAAAAAAAAAAAGGAAGCCACAGCAGACTGTAGCAAAGTTACTGCACGGTAGGGATTGTGAAAAGAGCAATGAGAGGGATTGCAGCTCAGAAAAGAGGAGAATCCAGAGAAATCCTTAACAAAGAAATGTGCGGTCATGAACAGTCTGTTTTTAACCTTTTCCCTCTTCGGTTTGCATTCTTGTAACTCCAACACACACTGAAGGCACTGCATTAATGTGAGAAGTGTGTACACAAGCAGTCCAAAACTACTTTCCCCTCACGTGGAGGGGTAGAATAGGAAGGGAGGGAGCGGTGGCAGCAGGTGAATTCCAAAACTAAGATGTTTCACTGAATGGACAGCGTTAAGGGAATTTGTGATTTGCGAATGCATTTCTCAACCTTTTTCTGGACCGTGTGACCGTTTTTGCTCCCAAAATCCTCCTGACCCAAGCAGTCAAGTGAATCTGAGTATGGCATATTGTTGTACTTTATAGTCAAGAGCATATATAGAAATGATCCTTTTGAAACTATATTAGCCTTTGAAATCCCCCATGACCCCGCCTGCATATCAAGTGACACCAAGGTTGAGAAACTCTCATGAGAAAGTGACTCATACTTTGGGATGCGTTCTTGCACAGTAGCAGAGACACATGGGCCTGGGCTGGTATAAATAAGAGCTACTACAACTGTACCAGGAATGCAGACATTGTAGCGCTGGGGGAAGATGTACATACGCCCCGCTCCACCCTAGCTTTTTGCGGTTGGTCAGGTGCCATAAAGTGAAGCAGGGAGAAGCCCCGGCCTTTCTGTTGCAGAGAGCGAGCAGCATCAGAGCTGGATGTGTTGAGCAGTGAAAGATGTACAGTAACTCTGGGTTGGTCTGGCTTCAGTCAGAGTCCAGTTAGTCAATGTCTACGCCCCGTGTGGATCGGGGGAATGTGTGTGAGGGTTTTGTCCATGTGTGTGTGTGTGTGTGAGATGACTCCTCGTTCACATTAAACCTTCTGCATCTTTTTGAACATAATTCTAAACTTTGAGAGCATCTAACCGAATGCACTTTACTAAATTTCAGTCAACTAATCTGCAGTGTCATAAAACAGCATTAAGTAGAGGACACCTCCACCAGTCCTAGATGATTTCTCAACCGTTCCTGGCCCTTACTTTGGAAAACTAAGCATAGCTGTTGTCTGTACGCTGACGTTGCACACCACTCTGTCACCACTGTGTCACACAGGAATGGATGACTCCTGGATTCAGCAGAATTTGGAAATGTGAACGAGGCGTAACGCAAACAAGTGTTTAGTATTTTCCTACTAACATCGTCATCCTGTTCTCGGCATGTTTGTATAGTATATGCATGTCTGCATGGTGTGTGTGTGTGTGTGTTTGCATTGCAAGTTGTGTGTCCCTCCCCCCAGTCTGGTTCCAGCAGCTCCTTCTAGGACGGCTCCTGTTCTCTCTGTGGCTGAGCCTGTGGTGGACTCTTCACGATGGTGATGACTGAGGCGGTGTTGAGGCGCGGGGCTGTAGCCAGTAGGTGGCCTCCTCCGGCCTCCAGGCCCCTGGCAAACCTCTGGAGTGCGGCCAGACGCGCGCCGAGCCCCTCCAACTCTTTCCTCATGCCGGCGTTCTCCGCGCCGAGCCTCTCCACCTCTCTCTGGAGCTCCGTTTTCTGCTGCTCCAGGGCTTCACGCTGGGACACCCGTTTGACCCGGCAGCTGGCGGCATAGCCCCGGTTCTTCAAGGTGCGTCGGCGCTGCTTCAGCTTTTGGATCTCTTCGCGGGACAGGCCACGCAGGTGGAGGTTCAACTCTCGTACTGAGAGGGACATGAGCTCGCTGTCCGACAGGACGGGCACGTTCTCGCCACATTCCTGCTTCACCTGAAGAGGAAGAGGAAGGAGGAGAGGAGGAAGCATGTAGAAGAAAGAGAAGAAGAAATACGACCAATGATGTTAAGAAATAACTGATAGAGAGTAAAACTTCTTTTCAGCATTGATGTTTTCCGTCTATACACAGAGATAATTAAACTGAGTTTTATTTCTGGCTGTGTGTTACCTTCAGGGCTTTGCTGTTTCTTTCTGTCGTCATGATCCGACCGTCTTCAGTTTTCCCCACCAAACACCAGTCAACACAGATACAGACACTCTGGAAGAACAGAAACAGAACAAACACACACACACACACACACACACACACACACACACACACACACACAAAAGGTATGTTATCATCACATGTGACTCAGGACATCATGCTGTTTTGGCCCAATGTCGAGCCTGACATTTACCACTGGCTCACAAGACAGCCAGTCATGCACGATAAAGAAAAGGAGAACCCACAGATCTTTCATGCTTCTCCAAACGCGCTCTCTCATTAAGCTCTGCGGTTTGATATGAAAGGAAGAGGAGGTTTTGAAAGCGACATGCCTTTCTCTGTTAGCTGGAATAGTGAGGAGGAAGTTATCATGTGCATGCCCTTTGGTTGCTCAAAGCAGGTGTCCTAACCAATTCCCCCCACACTTCCTCTTGTCAACACAACACCAACGGTTCAAAACTTTCATTGTGAAAAAGGACAGGCAACTATTTTCATGGGACATATTTAAGTGAAAAGGAACACAGCTACATCACAATAACATCTACGTGTATAAAAACAACCTATTAAATCATTTTTCCAACGTTACTCTTTTCTGACATTATATTCAAAATAGGAGACTAAAGCACCAAGATCGGGTGAGTTTGCACAGCCTTAAATTGCTGCTTCCAGTAACAAGCTGTAATAACAGCAGCACGAGTGTTTGTTTAAGTCTGTACCGCCTTTACACTACTGTATTTGGACATTTTCTCCCATTCTTCTTGCTGAACAGTTCACACACAGACTGCGTGGGGACTTCCTACACTCCTCTTAAGGTCAGCTCACAAATGTTGTTGTGTGGGATTAAAGTCCAACATCTGCAGAGGGCCAACTTGAACTACTTTTTCCCCCCCTATAGTCACTTCTTGGCTGTGTGTGTCAGATCCCTGTCAATGTTGATAAAATGAATCTGCACTTCAACTTGAGGCTATTTAAGCATATATTCATTTGGCCTGCATCCTGACAGAGCACACAGGATAGAAACAACCACACAATGTGCCGACGAGAAGCTACACTGTGTTGACTGTATAGCAAGAATATCAGTCATTAACATTTAATTAAGACTGACAAGCTCTACCTTGACATCATCAAACCACAGGGTGCTTTCCCCACGTAGCTTTTGGAGAGTGAATGTGTTCACCGTCATGTTCATTGCAACATTGGATTTTCCTTCTACAGTGCTTTCATTTAGTCTCTTTATGGCCCAGACGTGTAGAAAAGAACATGAACAAATGTTAACAAGCAAGGTTGCATGATAACAAAGTACAGTCCAGAGGTTTCTGTTAACCTTTAGATGGCTTTACTGACTCCTTGCACTTTCATTTTTCTTTGAAAAACAGGCTGATCTCTAAAAGACCGCGCCGCAGCTAAAATTTCCCAACTTCTTGATTACAGTCTTCGCTGGGTTCCGGGCTTTATTTATGATCTTTGACGCCAAATTTGTCTCTTTCCTCTTGTAAATCTATCAAAAACAAACTCTTGAAGATGCGGTGCTGCTTTTTGTTTTTAAAAGCAGCATGTGGCAGAACCTTAGGGGAAATCCACTGTTGTCAAAATCTTTGAATTTCAGAAATCTTTGAGTTTAAACTGATGTAAGATTATTGATATACTGACTTTCATTAGGATTTACAACCCCCATTTATAAAAGGGTATTACACTTCTATAAATTAGTTATTTTCATTTTCAGTTTTACTACTCTAGAACTGAACCGTTTTCTTTGGTGGCCTTTTGTTCCAGGACTGTCAAATGTAAAAAGGTGTAGACATTTGTGCTGCTCTCCAGAAACATTCCCAACAAACCATGCAGCCAGACAGGAGGAGGAACCATAAAACTAAAATCACATTTCCTTGGAATCCATTTGAGGGCCCTTGGGTTCAGTTACAAAACCAAAATCCAATTTTCGTAAAAGCTTGACTTCGTAACATTAAAATGGGCTTTAACGGCACATGTAGGCCTACAACTCGTGTCCACACAAGCTAAATAAAACACCTGTTCTATTGGTCAGGAGGCTCCTGACAATAAACTGCATTTCCCGACACGGCGTGGGACGTGGAGGTTGCAGCAATAGTGGCTGTCCAACCAGCCGGTCGTCGTTTCGTAAAGTCAGGGTGATTCAGCAATAAACCGTTTGCTCAGCTCCGCCAAGACCGCCAGTTAGTCCACACGCAGGAAAACCAGCTGCGACCGCGTCTTTCTGTGTTTGTCCCAACAGCTCAGCGCACCCACGTCCGTACTTTACTATAAATATCACTTTAGAGGACATAGTACCTCTTCAGCAAAAAACGCTACCACAGCGGAACGCAACAAGTGAACGCAGCACTGCCAAACGCAAGCTACAACTAGTTAACAGGGTTTAAAAACACCGTGATATCCATTACGGTAAATAATAAATGACTACACGAGAAATAGCCGACACGGGCCACTCCTGGAAACGGTATTTACTCATCTAGCTACATCCAGAATCCAGCCTTATCCTTATAGGGAGAGGAGCTGGCCAGCTCGGGGTGAAGGCGCTGCTGCTATAGTAAACAGCCATCACGAGTGCCCTCGACATCCATTTTAGCGAGGCTTTAAATAACCCATTTAAATTGTTCCAGAGCATACAGTTAAACAAGGAAGCGAGAACCCCCTCTGGCTGCCAAATGTGACGAGTATAGAGGCACAAATGTGAATACGGAGGCCGAATTATCCGCTATTCGTCTTAAACATGCTAGTAATGTTAACTGTTAGCAGCAGCTAGCATCAACGGCTCCCGACGAGCTAAAGGAGATTAGAGCAAACAGCTGGCCGGCAGAGTCCTCCCGTGTTCGGCTGCCACCAGCGAGGTCCAGCTGGATATTTTAACGTTTAATATTTTGTTTTAAACAAACAAAAACAAACAACAGATGATAATTTACCTGCTTGGTCGAAGCGAGTCTGGCGACAAAATGTCAGTCCGCCTTTTCCCGGAATTACTCCGCCGCTCTCTGAGGTTGGATTCCTTCATTCATAAAAAACACAAGCGACAGTGACGTCAGGCCTGAAGAATGAGGGCGGAGCCAGCCCCGCCCCCGCGGCGTACTCCGGGAGGATGTAAACAAGGGATCCCTGCATCCCAGAACTTTTCCTCCTCCTTCAACAGCAACAACTTCTCTGGAAAAAGAAAGGCACTGGAAGAGGGTTCAGAGTCACTCTTTACGGGCACTATTTAGCAACTGGACGGAATGAAGTTAAAAATCCAGCAGAATCCAACAATAAAAAACAAAACAGTGACGCAAAAACCCTCACAGCCCACGCACACTACATAGTTCACAGTATAAGTGCCCTATATGCTGAAAATTAAATTCATGGCAGAGTCTGTTTCACTGCTGCACCATAGACACTCATGTAGAGGTTGTCAGTTACATGTCTGTTGTTGTTTTCTTTAACTCACAGGAAATAATAAGGGCTGGTGACAATAAAGGGTGGTTTGTTGTATTTAGTTACAAGTTATATATACAGCATGCTGTTTAAGTTTCCTGGAACCTCATGTAGCTGGCAATAAAAGAAACGTAAATGAAAATCCACAGGGGAAAAGTGTGTTTCACAAATAGCCTACTTCAGAATATGCTCTATCTATAAATGGCCAAAATCTATTTTCAGTTTATGTGCAGTTGCAAATTTATGTTGAACGCTGGGATTAGAAGCAAAGGTTCCACTTTGAACTACACTGTACACATTTTGAGTAAATGCCATTCATTGGCACAGGTGGCTGGTAGGCTGCATTTGAACTGACTTCACATTGGGAAAATGTTTTTGTAGTGTTATATTTCCTGGCTGTTACCCATCTCCCTTGAATGGCACAACAGTGGCACATTGTGTCACGTCAAGCACAGAACAGAACATATAACAATATAGCCAAAAGGTGATACCCCTCTGTGCTTTATTACTGTTATAACAATGTACTAGTGTTCCAACGCTTTATCGGTGTACTAACACTTGTTTTGATGTTCTACCAATCATTCACAAGTGCTACAACTATATATTAGTGCTCTAACAATGCTAATTTAGTGTTCATATTTGTGACACCGCAGGCTGCTGTCAGACAGCCGCTACGGCAGGGGGCGCGGTTTGCGTTTTGGAGACGCACAAACTGACCCCCGCCCTGCCCTCGTCGTCCGCCCGTCCCCGTCGATCCTCACGCTTCTCCGCTGTGACCTCGGGCTGTCGTCGCACGCCTCCTAGCTTTAGCTCCAACGAAAACCGGTTAGATTTAATAAAAGAAAAAAAAAAAAACATCACACTAAACCGACTGTCGGCGGCACCGTGTTTCCCAGCGACGTGTTCGCCGTGCGCACAGCCGATCCAGCCCGACGGAGACGAGCGGGACACATGGCCGGAATCGAGGAGCTTTCCCCAGCTGCGGGCCCGGTGTCTACCCGGCCCCCCGAGGACGAGATTGACGACGATGAAGATGAAGATGTAAGTGGCCAGTCGTTGTGGTGTACTTTGGAAACGTGGATGAGAACAAAACATGAACATAGAGTCGCACTGTTGTGTTTCCAGCTTGCCCTTTTCTTGTAATAACAGAATCACTATATTTATCAGTGTTAACACCAGCTAAACCAACCTGTGGACAAACTATTTACCAAATTGATAAATTAGTGTGGATTTATTTTCTCTGCTTGCTTTTATTCACGAGAGGTGCTGTGTGCTTGCTTGCTTGCTCTAAAGTTTAATGTCTGATGTTTGTGTTCGTCTCCTCAAGCTGGATGAGACGCTGATGGAGAGGCTGTGGGGCCTGACAGAGATGTTTCCTGACACAGTTCGCTCCGCTGCTGAGGTGTCTGCACAGTGCTCTGTCTCAATAGCCAAGAAGTTTTACAGGTATATCTCTTTAGCGTTATCGTCTCACCTTGTCAGTGTGTCATGGTAGCCCAGAGGATCAAGAGAATAACTGCACATTCGTAGGTTTGAGTCCTTGGACCATACCTTGGACTGGCACATCTAAAACAGCAAACGCTAATCAGGCTGTTAACTTGTTTCAGTTTTTCCCGCTCAGCGCTCTGGGTGGGTACTACCTCCTTCATGATCCTGGTGCTGCCTGTTGTGTTTGAGACAGAAAGACTACAGCTGGAGCAGCAGCAGCTACAACAGCAGAGACAGGTGAGTGTTCATGTACTTCATTCATGTACTTCATGAGTACTTAGATTCGTTTAAGGGAAAAACCACAAAAACCTAAGGTTTTACAGGTGGGGGAAGCAAGTGTTGACATGGGCTGATGTGTGAATGCAGTACAGAAATAGCAGTTATGATATAAAAAAAAATATGCTGTACATGACAAGTACATCGATGAACAACCTGAATGATTGACTGTTTCCCTTCTAGATCCTGTTGGGGCCCAACACTGGAATGTCTGGTGGGATGCCGGGCATGATGCCTCCTGCACCTGGCAAGATGTGAGAGACAGGAAGGGCCTACATGAACCTGAGATCTGCTGCTAGCAATACAACGGGGCTGGTCGCAAGGAGAGACAGAGAGACCATGGAGAAGGGCAAAGAACTGCAGTTACAAAAAAAACAATGAAGAAGCAAAAGCTGTATGTCAACGGCGCGACCTTAGGCTCACTCTGACGTGTTGGATTGGCTAATGGGACTGGAGGAGAAGGAGGATGATGTGATGCGTTTTTAACACTTCTCTCTCACTGTCTCTCCTTACTCCAACATCATGCAGAGACTTATTTCCAGGAGCACTGCTTCTATTTTCTTTTCTTTTTTAAATAAATACTTATATCAGCATAGATAATGTGTTCTTTAGGGGATAGCAGGTACAGGTGGGTAAACTGAAAGAAAATAAATCTGAAGGTTGCCAATTGTTTGTCTTGGTGTTTTTAGTCTGAAGAACGTTGTTATACTTACAGCATGTTGGCAGCTTTGTCCATCATCATGGGCTTGCTGGTTCCACTTCTATGTGGAGAGTTATGTTAATAGAATATCTGACAAACAGGTCTGATGCAGTGTGGAGCATACTGTAGGAATGTGGTCTACAGAATGGCCTCTTGAAGTTCTACAAGGTAAATGACTCCTTTCTGTGTGGTGCGTTTCTGTCTGTACATTTGTCACAATTCACTATGTACATCTACGGATGTATGTCGGTGCAATGCCTCTCACTTCACACTAGCCACAGTTATTGGTTTTATTATGTATCTCTGGTTTTAAACAATGGCTTGTATAATGCAGCAACGCCAGATTCCACGCAATGATTCAAAGATTTTTGTGTCCTTTTCCGTTGATAGTATGTGAAATGCAACATCATTTTGTCAGTCATTCAAGACAGGAAATGTGTGATACTTTCTTTTTTGGACAAATGTGGTTGTGGTGATTGATAAAGTCTCAATATTACCCTGACATGTCCTGTCTTAAGAGAATGTTCTTTTCTCTGTCGCCTTCCATGTGACAATTCGCAATCTCTTCTGTTCAGTAAGCAATCCCACGTCTGTTATGTGTTCAACATGACTGCAGTAATTAAAGCACCAAATCAAATGGAGAGCCAAGTGTTTACTTTCTGCGTGTTGGTCGTGTATATGCTCAAATACACTGTTATAAAACATTAAATACGAATTTATGAAGGAAAGACCAGACTAAATGATTATATTATTAAAGACATTAAGTAAGCAATGGTATTTTTAAACATTTACACACTAATATTAAAATGAGTGTAGGGGAGAGTAAGATTTTTTTTTTTTTTTATCATAATCTTTACAAACGGACATTTTGACATCACAGGAGATGCACAGGTGCAATTAATAACATGAAGGATCGCATGAGAGCTGGAACAGGAGCACCTAAATGTAATGCAGCTGTGCTTTTCTTGCTTTCCGCAGCAGATAATGGTCCATTATTGTTCTGATGCAGCTGAAGTTTTTCTTCTTGTCACACATACAGCTTTGCCCAGCCCCGATGGCCTTACAAGATACCACAAAGTAATATAAACCATATCCATAAAGCAGCACATGCATATTCAAACAATACTATAGAAAGTCGTGAAAATACAGAACATTTTATGCACACATTTTCTTAAACGCCATTGTCCAATGCTGCTTTCACTGCTCCTTTTGTATGGAATATTATATCACTCTAAAAAGGTGTACTTGAAAACAGGCGTTTGTATCTGTAACCGTAGTTTTGCAAACTTGTTCATTTATGCTTGTATCCAAGCTTACAGGTACAAACTTCAATGCACAAGTTTGCAGAATTAAGGTTGCAGATACAAACTTCAGTGCACAAGTTTGCAGAATTAAGGTTGCAGATACAAACATAAATGTACAAGTTTGCAAAACTACGGTTACAGATACAAACCCCTGTTTTGTGCACCTTTGAGGGTGATATAATATTCCATACCTTTTGTAGCTCCTAGTCCGGCGGGTTTTAATGGGGACGTGTTCCCTGTGGCTCAGAGCTGTTACTAATGAACATTTTGGAGAATTCAAACCTGCTACAAATCACTACATGGAGTTGTTCATGTTCGTTATGGCCATCAAGTGCGACACCGCCGCCCGCGTTTGAAAGCAATAATTATTAGCACCTGTTAGGTCAGTCATGTTTATGCCATGATATCAATGGTTAATGTTCGCTCAACTGATAGGTGTGTAATTTCCGACTGCACTTGAATGGGACAGAAAACACGAATTCCCGCCAGGAGCCAAAGCCCACTTTCCCTTTTAACTTAAATGTGTGTTTTTTTTAGTCAGTATCTCAGGCTTCTTGTTGTTGCCTAGTTAACACAGTTAAACAAGCAAATGCTCTAGTTCTGATAGTTTTACTGACAATATTAGTGTGTGTCGTGAGCAGTTGAAAGACCAGAGTATAGCTCGCTTAGTTAGCAATTTAGCTTACTCACAAAGGTTAGCTGACTCAACAGTAAGCAACCGAGCCAACAAAATCCATTTAATCTTCAACATTTAACCCGTATTACATGAGAATGAAAGCTGCAGAGGATCAGGTTGTTGAAGATGACTCTGGTTTCCAGAATGATGAGGTGAGATACTGTAGCAAAGCATTTAAATTAATAATCGCTAACATTAACTTACAATTGCTTTCCAGGACTAGGGAATCTATATTTAATGCCACCAGTGTTAATTATGAGCCTGTCTAAAAACAGTTGAATGAGCGAACTGTCCAGACATCAATTTATACATAATATACGCTGATATAACAATTTCTATTCTAAAAGGTTACAAACACAAAATTTATTAGTAACTTATGCTGCCGATGTTTTTAAGGTAAAAGCTGTATTCTTCTCTTAAATAATGAAGTTTACTCCTCAGCAACTACCCCGTGTAGATTTTCTTTTTCTCTGAACCCAACAGGAGACCTTCTTCCAAGACATTGACCTCCTGCAGAAACACGGGATTGTGAGTAAACAGCAGGGCTGAAACATACTCAGGGTTTTGCCATCAGATCAAAAGTCAGTTGTCTGTGTGAGCTTCTCTCCCCACCTGTGACCACAGAATATGGCAGACATCAAAAAGCTGAAGTCAGTGGGTATCTGCACTGTGAAGGGCATCCAGATGACTACCCGCAAGGCTCTGTGCAACATCAAGGGCCTGTCGGAGGCAAAAGTGGAAAAAATCAAGGAGGCTGCTGGTAAAATGCTGGTAAAATGGGATTTTCTACTGTGAATTTCAAATCATTCTTCAGCCTAGTACTACTTTATTCTCGTGGTCTTAAGCCTGAACTACATGAGAAATAAGATTAACAGAATAACTTTCAGACCATTTTATGTATTAGATCATTTTCTTTACATTATAGAATATTGGGTTCCAGACGGCCTTTGAGTACAGTGCGAAGAGGAAGCAGGTGTTCCACATCACAACTGGGAGCCAGGAGTTCGAGTTAAGATTTACTGTTAATGTTGATATTGACTTGAATGTATGCATTTTGTATTTTGTGCATTTACAATTACATGTATCATATACTCGAGGTGGGAGATATAGTGATTTAATATGGTAGCGTCTGGGAGTTTGGTTGTTTTAATATTATGATATAGCTTGAATATATTTCATCGTGGTCTTAAAGGCTACATTACAGTTAATTGATATAATTTTCCTAATTTATTAGACTTTTCTAGCAAAGCGAAATTAATAATGAACTCCTCAACTCACTAGGTTATTAAATCCACATCCTTACCCAAAATATTGTCACAATATCGACATAAAGGGACAAATTATTCGACTTTACCAGATACACTGACACTTAAAAATGTCGTTTGGAAGTTCAGTTTTACTGTAAAATCTATTTGTCTGGTGAAATGGTAAATCAAACAACACATCTGATTAACCAGCAGATACTGTGGCTAGGTGGATGAAAATAAAAAGTTAGTTTCTCTGATCGTGAATCTGTTTAAATATTCCTAATTCATATCTCAGATGTTACAACATATCTCGTCTTTTATCTCTGCAGTAAACTTTTGGGTGGCGGTATAGAGAGCATGGCTATCACGGAGGCCTTTGGAGGTGAGCGGATGTCTTCCTATAGTTAAAAACACCGTGTGTGAATAGACTGTTTAAACATCGCTCAGTTCTCCCAACATTATTTCTTCCTGCAGAGTTCCGCACAGGGAAAACCCAGCTGTCTCACACACTCTGCGGTGAGTACGGCGCCCTTTGAAAACGGCTGCTCCAAAGTGATTGACAAAACAACACAAGTCAAATAAACTGAATAAAGGAGATTCTGTGTTGTTTTCGTCCAGTCACTGCTCAGCTGCCAGGCCAGGACGGCTACTCCGGCGGGAAAATCATCTTCATTGACACAGAGAACACCTTGTATCCTCACAATGATGGGAACAACCATGCAACATTTGACGTGCATCTTGGTTGATGTTTAAATCACAAAATGACTCTCAGCATCATGTGTTTTTATTTGCTGTCCCAGGAAGAATATATCGTACCATGTGTTACGTGTGAAAACATGTTAATAAGAGATCTTTCTTCAGTAGGTGCCATAATGTGATTATACAACAACTGTTAAAATGTGTATCAGCATGTTTTCTTCTTGTTATTTGGTTTCACATTCTCCTTGACTCTTACCTGTCTGGTTCCAGTCGTCCAGACAGACTGAGAGACGTGGCCGACAGGTTTGATGTGGACCACGATGCTGTGCTGGACAATGTGCTTTACGCCCGGGCCTATACCAGTACGAACATACATTTATTCATTTAGAGCAGAAAACTTTGACACATTTGTGGTGTGCAAAGGCAGAGCTGTTTGTATTGAAACACTTATCTCCTGGCAAGATTATACATTATAATATTTTGGTGTATTCAATGTTTGTCTTGCTTGATCCTCAGGTGAACACCAGATGGAGCTGTTGGACTTTGTAGCAGCCAAATTCCACGAGGAAGGAGGAGTGTTCAAACTGTTGGTTAGTAAAATAATTGATTCTAAAAACATGTTTTCACATATCTATAATTTCTTCCCCCCTATATTCTACTCAATCTCTGTGTGAAGCTATTGGAGGGCGAGAATGAACACGCTTGTTTTTTCCAAGTGTTAAACAACAGGCACACATTTTAAAAGGATAGGATTCCTTCCTAGCTTTCTCAGCCTCTCAGTCTCCTTCTTGTCTGCTGTTCCCTGTTGTCAGATCATCGACTCCATCATGGCTCTGTTCAGAGTAGACTTTTCTGGTCGAGGCGAGCTGGCTGAGCGGCAGCAGAAACTGGCCCAGATGCTCTCCAGGCTGCAGAAGATCTCTGAAGGTCTGAACCGGGACTGTGCTTATGTGCATTTATGTAAAAGGCACAAACATCAGCCATGAATCTTATCTGGCATATACAGCGAATGTCTGCAGAAATTAATATAGCTGTTTCTTGACTCATTCAGCTTTTGTGTCTCGCACATGTCAAGATATAAAAAACGAATGATCCAAATAATGATGATGATTTTAGGGTTTTGCTCATGTATCTTACTGGCTTTCATTTGTGATTTTTAGAGTACAACGTAGCAGTGTTTATCACCAACCAAATGACAGCTGATCCCGGTGCAGGAATGACGTAAGTGACAGCATATTTACTCACTCTGAATAAATTGGACACGTTTTGTGCTTGAAATTCTATGTTGTTGCTGACACATTGGGTGCAACATTGTATGAAGCTTTGATGAGATGTTTTTTAAATTATTTTTCTTCTGTTTTAGGTTTCAAGCTGACCCCAAGAAGCCAATTGGTGGGCATATCCTGGCCCACGCCTCCACCACCCGGATCAGCTTGAGGAAGGGGCGTGGAGAGATGAGAATTGCCAAAATATTTGACAGGTAGTTGGCAGTTTTTATTTGTAAAATCGATAATGCAGGATTTTTCGATTCAGTGAATCATAATACACAAGTTATAGTAATAACATAAAGCAATTAGTGAGTTTCCTCTCATAAAGATTTCTTAAATTCTTGAGAATGTCAGCTTCAAATGACAGTTGAAGTTCCCCTAACCATGTGGTCAGATGAGACAAACTGACATCCGATTTTCCACACTCGAACAGATGTTGTGACACCACAACAAGGTCCTCTGCTTATCATGTTATTTTTATTTTCCCGAAAGGGTCTTGACTGTAGTTTGACGCTGCTTTTTATGTCTCCTAAAGTAATATTCCACCCCAAATGTGTCTTGTGATTTGAGTATTAAACAGTCATCCATTTTCATGATAAACCTATCTTTGTACCCGCTCATCAACACTTACTTGTAGATTTGAAGATATGGAAATTTGTCTTTAAACTCACCTTTGGCGGGGTGATTTGTTTTAGTTGTGAGCATGCAGTGCATAGTGTAGGACTGGCTTGCAGTATGTGGATTTAAAATGAACAAAATGCATAACCCGTCAAAAACAACTGAAGAAAAATGGTCTAAGGTGTATGAGTAGAAGAACTAAAAGTGGTTTCTTAGACTTGATTAAGGACTTGAGTCTGGCGTGAGACGTGACCTAGACTTGGACTTTAATTTGAACAATAAAAACATTTGAGATTCACACTCACACTCTGCTAATTTGTCTCTCCTTCTTGATTTCCTCTAGTCCCGATATGCCTGAGAATGAGGCCACTTTTGCCATCTCTGCTGGAGGAGTCGCTGATGCCAAAGAGTGAAGGATACAAGGAAGAGACACACACACGTTAGCACCGTTTCCTGTTCATGTTCGAGTTATTTAATGTATTTTTAATGAATGTATTTATGTATTGAGTTTTGTAACTTTATATAACCTCTTAAAGTTACACTGACAATCTTGTACTGTGGCATTTTAGACGTATTTATTCTATTTATTCGCTTTGTGGTATTTTTCCTGTGTTTCAGAGATGTTCAAATAAACAACAACAAAAAGAAAAAAAACAACAACAGTCTGTTATCTTCTTTTTATAGTTCATCCTGATGACAGTGATTGCTCAAATTACCTACAGAGATGAAGAGAAATGTAAAGTTAGTGGCAACATGGTGTTCAGTCGGGTGCTGGCCTCTAGCGGTGTTTGCAGGACGTGCAGCGGCTCTACACCACTTCTCGTCGGATACGGGATCCATATGGTTGCCAAAGCGAGGCTCAACAAAGCAATGGGAACTTCACCAAACGCGCTGCTAAGAGTCTAAAACACACCAGCAACTAAACGTTTTAACGGGACCATAAAAGGCACCCACCTTCCCTGGCCGTGGAGAGCTTGTCAACTCCGAAGAAGGGAGCGATGGACCCGAGAGACACAGCCCCGGATTCGTGGGAGCTGGAGGAGGATGCCGAGGCCCCGGCTGCCGCGGCGGGGCTCCCGACTGCCTTCGCCGCCCTCAACGTCAACGCCAAGCCGTTTGTCCCCAACGTTAACGCCCCGGTCTTCGTACCGAGCTTCCTTCAAGCCAGCGCCGTGGAAATGCCGGCTTCAGACGGTGGGTGAATGCCAGGCAGCTGGCTGGAAGTTAGCTCAACTTGCTAGCTTGCTTGCTAATCTAGCCTAGTTAGCCTTCCTGGCTGCAACTCGCCGAGCTCAGCCCAGCCAGTGCCACAGTTATCGCATTTCCACTAACTAATCAACAAGTCGGCTTGAGTGTTAGGCGGCATGTGTTGTAGCAGTGCAATGGCTTATTTCTAACGCAGTAACAGCCACAACAACGCGTCAAACGTGACCATCCCTGCCTAATAAATATTTATGAAAGTTTGACATGCTTTGTTTCTCTCCTCCAAGGTGCCCCTGATCCAGTTGCCAGCATGGAGGTGGCAGAAACAGCCGGTATGCATCCACAGTGTACTCCAGGCACTGCATGTTCAGGTCATTAAGTTAAAAATCTGGCTGTCAGGTGGGTTGTTAGCACAGGACAGGTGTGCACATTTACCTGCAGCCAGATTTGAAATCTCTGACCAGACCTCATGCAGACTAGGAAAGCTTGGATGCTCACTTGTGAGTCCCTGCTTGCAGGTTCACTCACAGAGCCATATTTGGATAGCTGACATTAGTAAACCCATGTGCTCTGGCCAACCTATAATATGATGCAACTTCACTTGTCCATGCCCGAAATAGACATCCTGTCAGCACACACTGTGATATTTGTGAAGCGCTGCACGTCCAAGGCCTTGGTCTGCCGTGTGTCAGTCAGAGCAGTTTGAATGTATTTGGTTACTCCAGAAAAATGCAGTCAATTTGTGCTGACTGGTTTTAATTTGCCCGAGTCAGGTTCATTCACATTTTTGCCCTGACCCTGTGTGTGTCTGCTCAAGTTACAGAGAGCCGGTGGTGGTTTTGTCTTTTATCTGAGTGACACAGGGAGGCAGAACAAAATGATTAGATGTTGTGTATATAAGAGACAGACAGTGGGTGGGGTCTGGACAAAACCTTTCTTTTCACATTTCCTACTGACATATTCATGGAGATGCCTGCTCTGCTCTGAAAGCCAAATTATAACTACAGCGTAATGAGACTGTCGACTAAGTCAAGGCACGGACGGCTTTCTGAGTTGCCAGCAGCAATATCTCACAGGCTGATTATAAACGACGAGAAGAAAATAGGCATTGTACATGACTGCTGGGCTGCATAATTCATAGTTACGAAAATGGGAAGCTTATTTGTGTGTTGCCATGGGGAGATGCTTCTTCTGCAGGGCTTAGCAGATTTCAGTGTGCTCTTGTTACAGTTTTTTTTGTTGTTGTTTGACTTGTGCTTGTTTGCTCGATAGAACATTGCATTGATTGTGTTTCTAACAAGTGGATGGCACTAATGAACCGCAGAACACACACAGCGAAGCTTTGCAACTCTTATTAGATTATCGGTGAAAGCAAATGAATTATAAGAGCATTATGCTATCGTCAAGGTCTCTATATGACACATATTGCATACTTAGATTCAAGGCACAGCTCCAATAGTTGTCGGTGCACCTGGAAATCAAAAACCACTGTCATAATTTTTGCAGCAGTTTTGATTTTTAGATCAGAAAAGATCCAAAATCACTGTAATGTGCTAGAAATACCCATGCTTGTAAATAGTGTCAAACATTAGTTTTCCTGAAATCAACTCTGGTAAAGCAGTTTTACAGCGGGTTCCCTGGAATCAAGATAATATTACAGTAGAATGAAATGACATAACTTGACCTGCATAATACACAATAATTACCAATTATAACACAGAAAAGAAACATAATGTCTGAAATAGAGCATGTGAGTGACAATGGTGTAGAAGATACAAATGAATGAGATGACTTGACTCAGTGCAGTGTGATAAAAGGATTTAAGTTTGGTTTAAAACTGGCAGAAATGTCGCAGCTTGAATGAAGTCCAGGATTCAGAATCAATCAGGATTCACTCAGTCTGCAGGTTTTCATTCCAGCCAAAAAGTACGTTACATCATTAAATAGTTCCTCCTCCCTTCAAGCTGTGAGTTGTCTGTAGCGTCCAGACATTACAGAGACATATCAGGTGTATAGGTGCAGTAAAACGCGTGTCGTTCCAGCTCCAGTGGAGAACGGAGGCACAGAGGCAGACATGACCACAGAGGAGGAGACGTGGGAGCAGAAGGAGGAGCCGGGGGGAGGCGGAGGAGGCGGAGGACAGGAGGACCCGGGCTCAGGAGGAGCCTGTGAGGAGGGCGGCGCCGCGAGGAAAGAGGATGAGGAGATGATGATGGAGGAGGAAGAGGAGGAGATGCCCATGCCCAAAGTGGCTCCGGCACCTCCGGATGCCCCTAAGAAAGAACATGTGAACGTGGTCTTCATCGGTCACGTGGGTGCGTCTCATTTGTATGTGTATTAATTTATCTAAGGAAGATCATAGAAAGTTTAATAATGTTTACACCTGTCTTTGTCTGTCAGATGCTGGTAAATCGACAATTGGAGGACAGATCATGTGAGTAATCCAGTGATCACAGTGCTGCAGGATGGCACAGTACATCAAAATATCTTAGTGAAAAGTCCAATATAAAGTCCTTACATTTCTCTTAAATGTATCGTGTTGCCTTTTAATTTAACTTCAACTCGGTTCAAACCCCAGAAAATTAAATACAAAACAGCAGCGCAACAGGTTTCACTTTTGCTCCCATAATGCCACAGATAAAATAAGCATAGCGTCACCTGCACGGTCACCCTTTTTGTCAACTCTCTTTGTGTTCTTCCTGCCAGGTACCTAACTGGAATGGTGGAGAAGCGAACCCTGGAGAAATATGAAAGAGAGGCGAAAGAAAAGAACAGGGAGACATGGTGAGAAACGGCTTATGTTGTGTAAAAACTCCTCATGTTTAGTATTAAAATATGTTAATAAATTGCAGTAAGCTGCTTAAAATATATTTTTAATGAAAGCCTTCAGAAACGCTAAATTTGGCTTACTGTATTTTGTTAGTTTGTATGTTTTTTTTTCCACTCTGCAGCTAATCACCAAAGCAAATACTGCAAAGGTTTTGATTACAACAGGCTTGTTTGTTACACATGTACAGTCATTTTAAGTGCTCATGGCACAGTTTTGTAAGACATGAATTAATGATGGCTTGTTGCAGGTACCTGTCGTGGGCTCTGGACACAAACCAGGAGGAGAGAGACAAGGGGAAGACAGTTGAGGTTGGGAGAGCTTACTTTGAGACCGAGAAAAAACATTTCACTATCTTGGATGCCCCTGGACACAAGAGCTTTGTCCCCAACATGATCGGTGGAGCGTCACAAGCCGACCTGGCAGTCCTGGTGAGACGGACATGGACTTACAACCAAAGCTAACGCTAACTAGCCCTAAACCTCAGACACACAGATATTCAATCCTGTACTACTGACACACAGATTTTTATAAGTCAAACATTTTGTATATACTTTGTGTACATTTATTGGTAAATCACTCCACTGGTGAGACGTTTCACCGCTGGAAAAGAGTATACACAAACATCCACGGAAACTTCTCAAACCACCTCTGCAGCATAATCCATTTTTCACTGTTCAGGTTCACAGAACTTATTTAAAGCGACAACGCTTTTTTCTAAATGTTTGTCCCTTATTGGTTTGTATCAGGTGATTTCAGCGAGGAAGGGGGAGTTTGAGACCGGCTTTGAGAAGGGTGGACAGACGCGGGAACACGCCATGCTGGCTAAAACGGCAGGAGTCAAGCATCTCATTGTCCTGATCAACAAGATGGATGACCCCACTGTCAACTGGAGCCTAGAAAGGTGAACAGGGACTGGGTGAAAATAGATATGACGTGTTAATGTTGGCTTTAATGCTGTGTCAGTGGTAAGATAGTCAGTTACAAAGATATGGCAGATTGGTGGCAGAACATTGTCTCTCAGTGAATTATTAGCAGCGGTATTGGCCTTCTGTTTTATTCAGATGTTCACAACAAATGTCCTTTCATTTCTCCCACTTTTGTAAAAAATCCACGATGTTCTGCATTTCATATTTTAGCAAATAATCCCATCTTTTCATTACTTCCCCGCAGGTATGAAGAGTGTAAGGAGAAGCTGGTGCCGTTTCTGAAGAAGGTGGGCTTCAACCCCAAGAAGGACATCCACTTTATGCCTTGCTCCGGACTCACAGGTGCCAACCTCAAGGACCCCGTACCTGAGTGCCCCTGGTACACGTAAGTCGGCTCTGTGAATGGGTTTCTATGGTAGTGCAGTGTGAAGTATTGCCAGGCTGTCTGGTTCACAGGGCTCATTTTAGATGCTGGAACTGGATGTACACTGGCTGAACGCAGCACACACTCAACTTACTTGAACAATGACGCTTTGTTATACGTTAACAAAGTAGTCCTAGACAGTCCTCATGTCTTAGGACTCTAGTGGTTGCGTGAACTTATATTTCAGCAGTCAAGTTTCAACTCGGGACACGATGGGATACACTTAACAAAAAAATGAGTATCAAATGTTGACGACATGGTTTGGGCGAAAAAGGATAACGGATTCACCTGCCAGCAGTTTCTGTTCCTTTAATGCTACATCAGTATCACCTTTCTGGCACTATTTTACTAATGTTTCTCAGAGGTGATCAGAGAGCTCTGGTGTGGCACTGGCACAATGTCGATTCACAGTAGTGCCCTTCTTGGCATCGGCCTTAATAATGGAACATTTCTTTTTTTTTTCCCAGAAAGGTTGCAGCTCTCTACAGTAGAAACTGCTTCTTATTCTTTTTGGTGGTAACGTTAAATGAGGCCACCAGACAATTCTCCATTTCTCCATCTCACACAGGCTTTCTGGTCTGACCTTGCCATTTGCTCAAGAGTATAGAAAGACTAGCACAATTTATATTTAAATATTCATAAAAGACATTTAGTGTTGATTTTTTACTAACTGTAATTAAGGAGTGGGAGGTAAGGCTTGGCGACATTATCGTTGGGATTAGTGACGAGAAACTTGGTAAATTATGCACATGGTTTCATAAATAGATTATCTTTATATTGCACACACTTAAAACTTCACTGGTGAACACAGCCCACAAGTCTTAAAAGATTTGTTCTTTCTGTCTTTTATGGTTGTATTTAGTTTTTTATTTAGTTTTTTTTTTTTTTGCGGTTTGGATTTTTTGTAATGATGGCTGCAGTATGTTCTGCTGCTTCAGACTTTATACTCAGCTGTGGTTTGATCAAAAAATTAAAAAAAGAAGAGAATGCAAAAAACACTTGAAATAAAAGTCATAGGCCGTCAAAAATCACCGGAAAAAAAATGTGTGGAAGTGGAATTCTTACGACTGTGGTGATGGACAGTCTTCCTTTTCGTTCTTTTCCAGGGGTTTGCCATTTATTGCTCATTTGGACAGTTTGCCAAACTTCACCAGACCCAGCGATGGACCAGTCAGACTACCTATCGTCGACAAGTACAAGGTGAGCAGCTGGAGGCCATTGATTCTCTTTCTAAAGAGAGAAAAACAGAAATCTGTAGCAGCTTGTCTTCTCCGCTGTCCTCAGCGGAAGAGTGGGCGTGAAATTTCTTTTGGTTTTTGTTCACTTGGCCAAAATCTGTTTTGTTTTGTTTTTTCCTCCCTCTCCAGTTTGTCATTCTCCTTCCTCTCGGGTGATTTTCCAAGAGCACACCAACATGCTTACACACACACACACTGCAGCCTCTGCATAGTCATTCGTCTTTAAGATAATTCAGCTTCTTGGCACTCGCCTCAGTTTAGATGTTGGATGCAGTTCAACACACACTGTAAGTGTTGGAGGAATTGAGATATTTTGGGGCTCTCTCAGTTGTCCCTACATTAATCATCGGCTCTTTCCTTTCTTCATATGCCATCTTTTCTCTTTATCCTCTTGTCTTTAAGTTGTTTGAATACCCCCCTCTCCCTGTGATTGCATAAGAACCTTACGAGTGGTTATATGATTAAATAGTCCCAACTGGTGTTCTCCTGATGTAAGGGGATTATGGCTCAGTTAACTGGGTGCTGCATACTAATGTTCCAAGACTTCTATACAGCAAGCTTTCTGCAGATCCACACAGCTAACAGTTACCCTGATCATCAATTCATTTTTACATGCCATCGTTGTACATGATAAGGTAGTATTTATTGAAAATAAAGGTAAAATACTTTATGAATGATTTCATAATTTACAGTTGACCCCAGTGATGCGTGTAATGTTTCTCAATGTACGTTACTGGCGGCATTGTTCGTGGAATAGTTTGACATTTTGGGATTCTTCGCTTTCTTTGCCGATAGCTAGATGAGAAGATGGATACCACCCTCATATCTGTCAGCTAGCTAATTAGCTTAGCACAAAGACTGGAAACAATGGGAAACAGCTAGGCGTGTTCATTAGTGAGCTTTAGAGGTGCTGGTAGGCTGAGTTTTTCTTAAATTTGGAAAGAGCCAGGCTAGCCGTTTCCCCCTGTTTCCAGTCTTTATGCTAAGCTAAGCTAACCAGCTAAGAAAAATGTCCATGTTTTTCTCAGCGTTGTGTTAGAACTACGTGTTAGGCCATAGTTCTTGAAATTGTGTGGGAGTTTTGTGAGCTGGGATAAATTCACTGACTCCTGCGATGGTCTGGACTGCTACATACAAACATACTTAAAGGGTTCTTAAATGATCAAACTATTTTAACCAATCAAATAGTTGTTGCTAGGTAAGTGGAACTCAGACACAAATACTGTATACTGGGCAACAGTCCAAGGAAGCAAAAGTGAAAAGTTGCTTTCATGGTACATACATGAAATACATGGTTTTCATTGGACAGTGACAATATATTGTATTTTGCAGTGTGTAATGTTATACAGGTTATTATGATGCACAGTCCTTTTTCACTCTGTTGTTGACACACTCCTACATTGGAAAAAAAGGCTTTACAAGTCAAGACCAGCATTCTTGTCCTTGTTTCAGCTGTAGTGACTTTTTATTAATAATTTACTCTATAAAAGCGATGACTAATATGCATCAAAGGCTACTGATGGTTAACACTGAATTGCTCTGATCCTTCTCAACGTCTGTGTGTGTGTGTCTTGCAGGACATGGGCACAGTTATCCTCGGGAAGCTGGAGTCTGGATCCATTAGTAAAGCCCAGCAGCTGGTCATGATGCCAAACAGGGTGAGATCTCCTCTGTATGACTTTGCTCCTTCTCTCAAGGGACCAATGAACCTCCTACTAGAAATAACTTCAAGGCCTTGTTCTTTTGTTAAATGTGCTGCAGCCTAGATGAGAAGAAGATCTGTAACTAGAAGGATTTAGTTTCAGTTTCAACACCAGCCATGTTTCCTGTTTCAGTACAGCAGCAATGTGGTTTTTTTATAGCTTTTATTTAAAATATTTACAAGTGTGTGTGTGTGTGTGTGTGTTGCAGCACACAGTGGAGGTGTTGAGCCTGCTGAGCGATGATGTGGAGACGGACGATGCATGTCCTGGGGAGAATCTTAAGTTGAGGCTGAAGGGCATTGAGGAGGAAGAAATCCTCCCTGGTTTTATCCTCTGTAGCCCTGACAACCTCTGCCACTCCGGTCGCACCTTTGACGCACAGGTAACGCCAAGAGACGACCAAAGTCACTGCCGGTATCGGTGTCCTACATCTGACTTTCAGAGACATTAGTCGTAGGGAGAGTTTGAATCAAAGTCTTCAGGTTGAAGCTTCAGGCAGCTACAGGCTTGATGAACTCTCATTTATTCAGTTTGATCCTAACAGATAAACTCTCTGCCACGCGCTCTTGCTGCTCTATCAAAACAAGACGTCAGAATACAAACATGCAAGCCTGTTTTTGCAGGTTGGCAGACCAACAAATGGTAGGGGTTGTGGTCTGTCCAAGCAGGGTCTTTGTAGGCAGGAAGGCTCTGCTACGAGCCGCTTCATTTTAAGGCCAGACGTTTATGCAGAGCCACTGTTAAAAGGCCAGTTAGCAGCAGCACATAGCTGCTTGTTTGATGCAGAACATTGTGATTGTGATTGTGATTTGATTTATTTATTGGTGTTTAGAGCAAGTGCACAGAAGCCAGACGTCCCAACGGTGGAGAATGAGGCATTCAAATATGCTAGCTGATAAAATTTTATATAAATTACTGTATCCTGCTCTGTTTCAGTACTACATGCATGTATTATGAATATGTCAAATCAACTGTTTGGGATTTCTGATTTTAAACATCTCTGAACTGCTCCTTTTTATTTCAGATCGTCATCATTGAGCACAAATCAATCATTTGCCCCGGTTACAATGCAGTCCTTCACATCCACACCTGCATTGAAGAAGTACAAATCACAGTAAGTTACTGCTCTGCTTTCCAAGCTGTTTATTTTCATTGTTTATTGTATTTGCTCCTGGCCTTACTGGACTGTGGTTCATCTCTTTAAATCTCGACTGCAGGCCTTAATCTGTTTGGTGGACAAGAAGACAGGGGAGAAAAGCAAAACGCGACCACGCTTTGTTAAGCAGGACCAGGTGTGTATCGCCAGGCTCCGGGCAGCAGGAGTCATCTGCTTAGAGACCTTCAAGGACTTCCCTCAGATGGGACGATTCACACTGCGAGACGAAGGTAAGGACACTGGGTTTGTAAGACAGCTTGAGTGTGTTTATCTGTAAGAACAGCTAATAGATTTTGCACAACTTGGACCCAGATGTTACAGCACAGATAATAAATTGTGAATTTATAAGCTTTTGTGCTTGTCTGGCTATATGAGCAGAAGTCTTGAATCACCATTTTGTTCCTCACTTCTCTTCGTACACTCCTCCACCACAGGCAAAACTATCGCCATCGGCAAAGTGCTGAAGCTGGTGCCAGAAAAGGACTAAATGCAACAGTGGCAGCATGCATGGAGTTCTTCCACTCGTTACCAGAGGAGAAACGCTGCTAGAGCCGACCCAAACAGCTACTCTCTCTTTACACACAACTATGCTGAAGAGAAGAACAATGCCAACAAGGAGTGAAGAGGGAGAATAAAATCGCATAAAATGAAGAACACAAGACTGAATCAGTTTTTATGATGAACAATATGAAATGAGAGACCAAGTCCAGTGTGTCAGCTTTCTCATATTGAGAGCTCAGCTATGCCACTAATGTAGCTACATGTCCCCCTTCTGTACTCCCACGGCTAACCGCACTGCCGGCTGGCCACGCCATTTGTTTTTAGAATGGAGATGGATGCAGTGTTACTGAGATTGGGGAAGGAAAAACAAAAACTATTTCATATCCTGCAAAAGACCAGAGTTAGCCTGTAATTATAATTTGCAAAGTCCGTCTCCCTTTTTAAGAGTGGGATTCAGAAACCAATGGACATTTGATTTGGTTTAAGGATTGCTGTCTCTCTCCACATGAGATGGTTTAGTTGGATTGAGCTCACATATTACTCTGAAGAACCACGGATAAACACACTCACACAGACAGACACACACAGCTGTTACATAATCTAAACTGAAAATAAATGATCAAGCTGCAACAGAAAGGTGTACTTGTGTTTTTGAGTAATAAGTATTAAGTATTCCCATTTGGGATGAAGAAGTACTCAGAGCTTTTACTTACGTAAAAATAGCAATACTACAGTGTACAAATACTCTGTTACCAGTAAAAGTCCTGTATTCAAAATCTTACCTAAGTGAGAGTACAAAAGTATTAGCATGACAATATATCTAAAAGTACTAAAAGTGGAAGTACTCATGCAGAATGGCTTATTTCAGAATAATATATATTATATTACTGGATTATAAAAGTGATTCATTAATGTGTAATGTTGCAGCTGGTATAGATGGGTCTAATTTCAACTACTTTATATACTGCTGGGTAGATTAATCCACAATAATACATAATAATTTATTAGTTGATTGTATTTTGTATTAATAATCTGAATTGGCAAAGTAACTAGTAAGCAATGTTAATTAAATAAATGTAGTGGAGTAAAAAGTAGAATATTTCCCTCTGAAATGTAGTGAAATACTGAAGACAAGTACCTCACAATTGGACTTCTCCAAATTCTGACATTTCCTGTTGAATATTAATAGCACCAAAATATCAATACTACAGAGGTTGATTTACACGTTTTAATGTTAATATAATTGGATGGATGTAGACTAAAAAAGCTGCTATTTTTTTACCCTTTTGGGCTGCCCTACATTTGTAATTTACTCCAGCATTTTATGGAGCATTAAGCTTCAGTACTTTCATATTAAGAATGCAATATCTGTATCCATCATTTAACCTAAACTGAGAATTTCTTGTCTTCCCTGGCTGTTCGGAGTTCTCGTACAAATAAAGTTTGTTCGGTGGTTTGTGACGTAGAGTACGCCAATTGCGCATGCGTGGCCTCTTCACACGTGAAGCGGACAGCATGGCTGAGCAGAGAGAGGTGGTGTTAGATCGGGCGCAGGTAAAAACGGCATTTTTGCGGCTATATAGTTAAACCCTTTATACGTTTTATGTCGGTTAATAGAAGTTTACGCGACTGTGATAAAGTATATTGGCATGAGTCGACAGCAGCTGTAAGTTAACTAGCATTAGCTATCTTGTTAGCTTGCCGAGGGGTTTAGCAGCGAAGCTAATTCACCGTGGCACCGTAGCAGTAGTCTGGATCCCTTGAACGCTGGAGTAAGACTGTTGTCGTGTGTTATAACTGTACTGTCTCTGGCAGGTGAAAAAGGCCGTCCAAGCTCTGCAGGCTTTCCTGAAAACCAAGTTGACCCGTGACTCCCTGTTCCTGGACGAGACTCAGCAGATCAGCCTGCTCTTCACCCTCTGGAGGATCCCCAAAGAGGCACAGACCATCCGCATGTGAGTCTACCAGTCAGGAACATAAAGCTGCCTTCGTGCCTGACCTGTAGTTCTTCTGTAGCAGTTATTTGCTCTCATATGAACCGGCTAAATTGATATTGAGCTTTCATTCCGCCCTCAGCCCCCTGCCCCACGGCCAGCGGCCTGACACAGACGAGATCTGCCTCTTCACCAAAGATGAGCCCAACATGACCTCAGATCAGACCCAGAGGTTTTATAAGAAGCTGCTGGAGGAGAAGGGAGTCAAGGGCATCACTGAGGTATCTACCAGTCCGAGTCAATGCAGCAAATACATCGTTCAGCATGGAAAAACGTACATTTAATAAATGTTATATACATTCATGAGAGAAATGTTTGTTGACCAGCCATAGTGGCTGGTAAGTCCTAAATCTTACAAACCACTAGGGTTTTTACCAGCCAACAAGTTTTTTGGTCTATGTTAAGATCTCCTATTGATGGTACCCGTAATCATGATGTGTCCCTGTATCCGGAGCAGATCATCCCGTACAAGACCCTGAAGACGGAGTACAAACCGTATGAAGCCAAGCGGCGTCTGCTGGGGAACTTTGACATGTTCCTTTCTGACGACCGCATCCGCCGACTGCTGCCATCCCACCTCGGAAAACATTTCTACCTGAGGAAAAAGTAAGACCTTTCCCCAGTGTTGTTTTGCCTTAAATTCCTTAATATATTCAGTATTACCACAGTCAACGTGAGTTTTGCTGTTTGTTGTGTGTTGATCGTTGTCAGCTCTGTAAGCACCAATTGTTGATTCATGTTTTGCTCCCAGTCAGTCAGTCAAGGTGGACTTGGATTCACTTCCAAGACACAGTGGACTGTTTGATATTGTAGATGTGTGTTTTTTGATTTTGCCGTGCTGCAGATGATGTTAAATTCCAACATTTCTTTTCAAAACAGTTTCTTTATATCCCACTTACAGCAAATTGGGGATGTTTTTGCTTGTGTAACACGATTTTTACTGAATTTGGCTTTCACAGTGGTATTGGCAATTCATGTTATTATGACAATGCTAATCATTGGAGCGTTATTAAAGAGGCACAATGGCTAGCTTGGTCAGAAACTAGGGCTAAAATGAGGGGGCAAAGTGCCCTAATACTACAAATGCAGTGCTTAATATCTCCATATGTTAAATCAGAAAATTCCTTGTGGTTCTGTAGCTGCACTAGATGCATTCTTACCCCATTTCTGTCTCTACCAGAGAGCCGCTAGCTGTGAACCTGCAGAGCAAACATCTCGCCAGAGACATCCAGAGAGTCATCCAGGGCACCAGCTTGAAGGTTACCAACAAGGGCTGCTGCTGGTGAGAATGGCACTACTGCTCTTTGTGTTCCTAAAAAAAATGTTGACAGAATGTTTTCATGTCTTGTGGTTAAATGAACAGCACCTCAACAACCCTGTCGATTCTGTTAAGTGATTGATACAGGTAATTGCTGGTGCCATAGAGATTCAATGTAAATCCAGATGGACCTCCTCTTCTTGTGGAGCCTGTCTCTACAACCTTGATACACAATATGTAACGTTCAAATGAAATACAAAAATACCTGCATTTATACTATTTGTATTGATGCTGTTTACCTTAGAGTTTCACATGGTAACCCTGCATTGTCTTACATGATTGGCCTATATTGTAGCATGGCACGTGTTGCCCACTCCGGCATGACTGCAGATGAGGTGACGGAAAACATCGAGGCTGCTGTCCAAACAGCGGTGGCCAAACTACGTATGGTGAGTCTAGCTGCCCACAGAATTGAGAGTTGGATAACTTCACCAAAGATCATTTATGGACTGAGTTCACCGAACAACTTTAAATCCTTGTTTGTTCTTCATAATATGTTGGTTTTGTCCTAATTGTCTTGTGTTGCTGCTCCCCATTGGGAGTTAGTGCTTTGCAACATGTTACTTGTTCAGTTTTCTTTGTTGCTTTAGGGCTCGTACAGCGGTTTTAACTTTTGGCAACCCCAAACTCTGTAATCATGTATATTATATTTGCATTACTGTTTACAGACAGGACCAGTGATGAAGCTCATCCACTTAAAGAGTCAAACGTCAGTGGCCCTGCCCATCTTCACCTCAGATCTGAGCCACCTTAGCGTGCTGGAGAAACAGCCTCAGACTCCCAAGAAAGAGGTGAGAACCAGTTTGTGCTCAAATGTTCATCCTGTGTCTGAGCCATATTTATTGAAACAGAGTGTAAAATAACCACCTCGTGTGTTTGTGAATTTCAGGGAGCTGCAGCCAAAAAGCAGGCAAAGAAGAACAAGCCAGAGGACATAAAGCAAATGGATACCACTGTAGAGGGGGAGAAAGAAATCCCACAGCTGGTTCCCATAGCAACACCTAGCAAAAAGCCTAAACTGGAGGTCAGTACTGCTCACAGCTGCTAGATTGAAATACTTGAACTAATTTAACTACTTCAACTGACATTTTGGAAACATTCAGGCAGTGCTGTGTTTTGACAGAGTGGACTGCAGACCCTCATTGCCTTTCTTTCTTGTAGGAGCCATCCAAAAAGAAGCAGCTGGAGAAAGCACCCAAACCTGCGGTAGCGAAGAAAGGAAAAAAAGCGCAGAGCAAACAGACCAAGAAGGCTGGCAAGAAGACTGACTCCAAAGTAAAAAGAAAAGTGCCTAAAGTGAAATGATTCTCAGCAGAACATCTTTGGCACATTAACTTCTCAACATGGACATTTTACACAGTGCACAGGACCAGATCGTTCATATATATATCCAGTCTGTTTTGTCTTTTTTTTTCTTGCTTGAATGAAGCAGATTATAAACTTTATCTGAAATTATCTGTGGCTAAGTTGTGTTCTCTAAATGTTTTGTAACAATAGGCCTTTTTCACAGCAGACATTTTTATTATAGCAGGAAAAGCACAGGTGGCACTAATATTGTTAATGATGGCTCTGTTTCATTTAAGCCATGTCAGTGAGCCATCATATTAATATAACACCTGTGGGTGTGCTGCTATGTTAAAATGTCTGTGGAAAAGCCCTATAAAATGCTTATGATGGCCAGTGAGCATTCATATACAGTAAAAGTGGTGATTTATATACTGTGTTGGTTACTTTTTGAATGGGACATTGGGGACATGGAACAAATTCTGCAGCGTATATAGGTGTTATTCTTCACTTAGCGAAAGAAAATATTACTTTTACATTTTACATTTGCTCTTTTTCATTTCTTATATTCTTTTAGGATATCCAGTCAGACTCTACTCAGGAAAACTAATTCTTGTGAGAATGCAAGAGATGATACAGATGGATTTAATCATCGTTGATTCAAGCAAACAGTATGTTTTAGATGCTTCAAGAATGCATTTCTCATAATGGGAATTGACACGACTTTCAGAATGACAACATGAATTGACATGTTTGTAGCTTTTGTGACTGAAGAATTAGTTTGCACCCTTTATTTAAATCAGATCACCTTTTGTGTACTTTAACATCTGAAGTGCAATAGCCTTGAGAACTGTTTGCTCACAGCGAGTTCAGCCATCAGAGCTGCACAGGTATATCTGCCAGCTGTATCGGATGACATGCCTATTGTTAATGAGATTATACCCGGGCTTGTACAGCTGCTGCTTGCTACTCGCATGAAATAATGCTATGTGGACGTCCTCCATGAGGCTTTGCATCATCACAACACCTTTACGTCCTTTGTACTGAATATCCCAAACACAAAGCTGATCTGTGACATTGAAATATGAATTTTCCTACATTTCAATACAGAGTATTTGTTTTGGAAGAACAAGATGATCACCAAGTGGCCAGCCAATCAGTGGTGGTGATATTGTTTTCAACAGGTGGGCTGGGTCAGTCTATTCATCCAAGCCCTCCCTCTGCTGTGTGGGTGTGCTGGGCCATCTGGAATTACAGTGTGTTCACGGGTTACTGGGCAGGAGAATGAGACATGCATCATGCAGACACTCTCTTATTGATCATACAGATGATATAACTCCTCCATATGACTGTTGGGAGGTGGCTGCATTGATTTCAACAGGGGCTGGCTGAGCAGACAGGACAGCTGGAGACAGAAATAAGGAAGAAAGTTGGGGAGCTGTGGATGCTCAGTGGCTGGTGTTTCCATTATTCATGTGTTAAAGGTTCTCAGAGGGGAGAAACAAAGCGGTAACAGGCGTTATTCTGTGGAGCAACTATGGAAGCAATTGGTGAAACTTCATTTCCAGATGACTCTGGGAGTCAAAGCCTCTGTCCAGACCGTCACACAGGCACTGCAGTGGCCCCAGGCTGGGCCTACCTTCACAAGCCCGTCATCGTGATGGTGATGGGATCTCTGATGTCTGCTGCGGGCGGACTCCTCTTCCTGCTCCAGTCATTGGGAGTGACTGAAGCATCCCGCTCTTTAGCCTCGGCCTGCCTCTCCATAGGGCTGATGTTTGTGGTGATGGGGCTGGTGTGGATCCCCATACTGAAAGAGAAGCAGAGGCGGAAACGGTACAGCCATGGGCTTAAATAGAAAATGGAAATGACTATGTTAAAGTGGAAGGACTTTTTTTTGTCAGTGATGATGCAACCGTTTCCTCTGAAACATCCAATATAGTCACAAAGCTGCTGTGGTTCTTGCTGATAACGGCTTGTGTGCATTGTACTTTGACCAATGTCACTGCAGGTTGTTTCCTGTGTTTCTGTCAGTCAGTGAGGATTACACTTACACTTCACTGTCCTGCACTTACATCCGCTGCCAGCACCTGTTGCTTTTCACTTGTTTCTACATCTGGATTAACTCTGGGACTCTTTCTGGTTTGGAGGATCTCCACTGTCAACATCTGTACAGGTGGAGCCAGTCATGGAGAGAAGGTATGGAGGAGTTGGCCGCTGCAAGTGCTCGTTCTGGTTCGCAGTGGCTCACGACATACTCGGCGTCTTCATCATGATGGTGGGGGTGTTTGGGGGGCTGGTTGTCCACGATTTGTTCATCTATGCGGGGGCTATCATCATCTTCCTCAGCCTGATCTGGTGGGTGTTCTGGTACTCCGGGAACATCGACGTGCCGCCAGAAGAGCTGGAGGACGACGTGGGCCTGATCAAGCCGAAGAACCGTGGACTCAGCCAGGTAGTGAGGCATGTGTCCAACAGAATCAGGAACTCTTTCAGAAAGAATGCAGGCAACAACAGACCTTCAAACACTGGTACAGAGGTGTCGCTCTCCACTATCTGTGACAGCACCGTCGCCGCCTCATCTAAAGAACCAGTGAGAGAGACACTGTCAATATGAACTAACCCATCACAGACTGAACTTGGATCTTTCTGTTTGTTTTCTTTCCTTGTCAGTTTATTCTGTTGAAAGGGATTTTTGTGTTTGCTCTGCTAACATGCACTAGTAATGATTAGACAACACTGAAGTCTTGTCTAGATAAGATCCACATGTCCTTATCTAGCCGATAAGATGTAAACTTTGCACACAGTGTTGCAAATGGCTCTGATTTCGACCACAGCATTCCCATCAGCCGCTATTTAGTTATCCGTCATGTTTGGTTGATTCACAGATTTTGCACAGCAGGGATGTGGTGACTGTAAATAGAAAAATAAAAGATAAAGATGAGAGATTTGGTATGATGAATCTTATTTTGATGATATATGACCAGGACATTTATAGTTGCCTTTTTTTGTAAAAGGACTCCAGTAGAAATGAACCAAATGCAGCTGGAATGAGAAGTCGCACAGTTTGTACTTATTTATTTTATCTATAAAGGTACACTTTAGAATGTCTATTATATCACCCATACAAGAGATAAGGTACACCTAAACACCGGTAATTTAATGATTTTTGTGTATTATTTAAATATAATAATAATATAATAATTTCTATTTGAAATTTTAAACTGAACTCTCACTTGATTCACTCAAAACCAACATCTGGTGGATTTGTAAACATAAGAAAGCTCACAGCTTCGGTTTTGCATCCTAAAGCTGCACAATCTGTCATGTTAAGTTAAAAAACAATTAAACCACTCAATGCCATCTGTCTCCAAAGTCCCTGGAGGTTTCAGGTCTCACATAGTGATTGTGTATTTTGAAAGTATTTGAATATTGGACCATGATTTGTGAAACCTCTAATAAAACTGCAACATACACATACATATGAATATACACAGGCACTAAAACCTTAGATTAGATGTGACCAGACTGATCAGAGTCCAGATTTCTGCAGACTGTGATGAATTTATCAGGTCATCGGATTACCACTGATCAGGTCGTGTGATACCTAAAACTCTGTGGCTTTGTCTGAATTAGTTGTAGGGGAGTAGGGATGTCACACATAGCTTTATAGCTGTTCTCTAATCCAAAGTGGTTTGTTCTGCTGGTTTAGCCTGTCCCCTGCTGCTTCCTATTCCCCTCACATCATCTCATGGTACATATGCTATTCACGGAGACTTGGCTAACCGCGCTAACTCCGGATACGGACGTTTCAGTTAATGGCTTCCAACTACTTCGGGCGGACAGGACGATGGAGAGCGGTAAGAGGAAGGGAGGAGGGCTGGCAATGTTTGTTAATGACAGATGGTGTAACCCTGGGCACATCCCTGTTAAAGAGCAAACCTGCGACAAGAACATTGAACTGCTAGCTGTTAGCATGAGGCCAAACTATCTACCGAGGGAATTCTCGCATGCCATCGTGATGGTAGCTTACATCCCCCCCTCTGCTAACGCTGAGGCAGCCTGTGATGTCCTGCTCTCAGCAGTAAGCAGGCTGCAGACACAACACCCAAATGCCCTCCTCGGCATCTCTGGTGATTTTAATCATGCCCCTCCGTCCTCCTCTCTACCCACATTCACTCAGTATGTTACTTGCCATACCAGAGACAACAGAATACTGGACTTATGTTATGCCAACACCTCATGCATGCATACATCTCATTGAGTCTCCCCCCCCCTGGGCAGATCTGATCACAACCTTGTGCATCTCAGGCCTGTCTACAGACCTCTTGTGCGCAGGCTGCCTGCTGTCCCACGCACAGTGAAGAAGTGGTCTAATGGAGCAGAGGATGCTTTAAAGGACTGTTTTGACACTACTGTATGGGACATTTTTAGTGACGCTCATGGGGAGGATATTGACAACCTCACAGACTGTCTGACAGATTACATAAACTTCTGTGTGGAAAACACCATCCCCACTAGGACTGTACGTTGTTTCGCCAACAATAAACCCTGGATTACTCCTGATATTAAGGCTCTCCTCAAGGAAAAAAAGAGAGTTTTTGTATCGGGTAACAAGGAGGAGTTGAAGAGTGTCCAGCGAGAGCTAAGGAGGAGGATCAGGGAGGGGAAAAACAGCTACAGGAGAAAGTTGGAGAGTCAACTGCAGAAAAATAACACCAGAGGAGTTTGGAAGGGCCTTAAAACCATCTCGGGCCATATGGACTCCAAGCCCCGGCCTGCGGGGGATCAGAAGTGGGCAGATGACCTGAACGTATTCTTCAACAGATTCGATCAGGCATCTACCCCTCCCCCTGCCCCGTCTCCTCTGCAACCATCATTACCATCTACCCTCCCTGCCTACAGCCCCCCCCCCTCCCTCATCTCACCACTTATCACTCCCCACAGCCCTCAGCTTACAGCCACTTAATACACCCACACCACAGCCTGGGCTGGGCCCATCTCCCCATTTCACACCCGCAAACACCCCCCATTCAGCCCCCATGCCCCCTACAAGCTCAACCGGGCTGTTCCTCACAACATCCCAGGTGAGAAACGAACTGAGGAAGATGAGGGTAGGGAAGGCGGCGGGCCCAGACGGCATCAGCTCCAGACTTCTGAAGTCCTGTGCGGACCAGCTGTGTGGGATTGTTGAGCACCTGTTCAACCTGAGTCTGAAGCTGGGGAGGGTGCCAAAACTGTGGAAAACATCGTGTCTGGTTCCTGTGCCGAAGACCCCACACCCCAAGGACCTCAATGGCTATAGGCCAGTGGCATTGACCTCTCACCTGATGAAGACCCTGGAGAAACTGGTCCTTGTTCACCTGCGTCCGCTGGTGAGCCCATGTATGGACCCTCTGCAGTTTGCCTACCAACCCCGCATTGGGGTGGATGACGCTGTCATTTACCTACTTCACACATCCCTCTCTCACCTAGAAAAGGCTGGAAACACTGTGAGGATCATGTTTTTTGATTTCTCCAGTGCTTTTAACACCATCCAGCCCAGGATTCTGGGGGACAAGTTGGAGCACGCTGGGGTGGACCATCACCTGGCAGCATGGATCCTGGACTACCTCACAAACCGACCACAGTATGTGAGGTTACAGGACTGTGTGTCTGACACACTTCTCTGCAGCACAGGGGCTCCACAGGGAACCGTTCTGGCGCCTTTCCTGTTCACCTTCTACACAGCGGACTTCACCCATAACACTTCGAACTGTCACCTGCAGAAGTTCTCTGACGACTCTGCCATCGTCGGCCTCATCACCAACGGGGATGATGGGGAGTACAGAGAACTGACCCAGGGCTTTGTGGGTTGGTGTCAGCAGAACCGCCTCCAGATCAACGCGAGGTAAAACCAAAGAGCTGGTGGTGGACTTCGGCAGGCGCAAACTCCCTCCACCTACACCAGTGAACATCCAGGGAACGGACATTGAGATTGTGAGATCGTACAAGTATCTGGGTGTTCACTTGAACAACAAACTGGACTGGTCAGACAATACGGACGCTCTGTTCAAGAAGGGACAGAGCCGTCTCTTTTTGCTCAGGAGACTAAGATCTTTTGGAGTGCAGGGTGCGCTCCTGAGGACCTTCTATGACTCTGTGGTGGCATCAGCCGTATTGTATGGGGTGACCTGTTGGGCCAGTGGCATCTCTTCCAGGGATAGAAAGAGACTGGACAGACTGGTAAAGAAGGCCAGCTCTGTCCTTGGATGCCCTCTGGACCCAGTGGAGGTGGTGGGAGGCAGGAGAATGGTGGCCAAGCTATCATCACTACTGGAGAACACTTCCCACCCCCTACATGTCACTCTTTCAGCACTGGGCAGCTCCTTCAGCGACCGGCTGCTCCACCCGCGGTGTCTGAAGGAGAGGTACCGTAGGTCCTTTCTGCCTGCTGCTGTCAGACTCTATAATCAGTACAACTCCCGGTAATCTACATTGACTGTCAGTGTGCAGACTATTCACTACTATACTTCATCTACTGCTGTGCATTATCTTCATACATATATTGTGTTCATGATGCTATCTACTTCATATGTTGCTGTGAAATATTTTTCATATACATGTATATTATATATGTGCAATATTTTTATCTTATCTATTTGTTCATACTTACAATTGCACTCAGTCACTCTATTATTTATTTCTGTCTATACTGTGTATAGGACTATTTTTCTATTTATTTTTATTGTATTCTATATATGACACTTTTGCTGGCTGCTGCAACGCTAAAAATTTCCCCGCTGTGGGACAATAAAGGCTTATCTTATCTTATCTTATCTTATATACTGCAAGACTCTGCAGGGTATGGAGGCTCTTTCTGAGCGTACAGATGGGTGTGTTTACACAGCAGCCAAAGACATGGAAGAGACTGGCTAGGAGGCGCAGACTGAGTCTTGCTTGTACTGTTTCTTCATCACCAAAGCCCTGGCTTTAAATCTTAAATGCCATAATAAAAATTCTGACATTGATATTTTAAGTGTACAGCCATGTTATCAGCCCCGTGAGGCTGTTCTTAGGCACAGTGGTGCTTTGAGGTAAAAGCTAACACATCTTAGGCTTAGTGTGTAGCATGTTAACATTTGTAAAATAGCAGTAAAGACAAAGTACAGCTGAGGATGATGGGAATGCCATTAATTTAGCAGGTATTTGTTATCAAGCAAAGCACTGAACAAATTGAAATTTGACCTGAAGAAGAAGAGGGTAAAAAAACCCTGCAGTGGAATAAAAATGCCAGCCTTCAAATAGATACTGAGAATATATTACAGCATAAAGAATAAGGTTTGAATGCAGTTTTATAATAATAAACACATTTATTTGGATATATATTTGAATGCTTATTTATGTATTGATTTAATTAGGGGGTATTTCGTTTTTTCATCTGATATTTATTTATTTAATTTCATATTAATACATTTCATCACTTATTTATTTCAGTGGCAATTTATTAATAGATATATTTATTTTTCAATTTCATCAATATAGTTATGACCCACCTAACCTTCGATAAACTTACTTCATGTCAGATAAGTAATGAACATTTGGTCATGAGCCATAAAATCCAGCACGTACTTATCTGAAATGTCTACCCACATATTTGTCAAACTAAAGGGTTACAGCTAGATGTTTCCACTGTGTGTCGCCCTTGGATGTCTGTAATCTGGCCCGACAGAGACCATTAATCTGTTGCTGAACCTGCGATTACTTCCTGAACATTTGTCAGGTTCTGCTTCAAGTTTAGTTTAAGGACGATAAATAAGAACAAGACAAAAAAAAAAAAAAAAAACCCACTAATCTAAAATAAATTTAATAAAAGTTGTATTCTTTAAAAATAAATAAATAAATAAATAAATACTGTAAATACTGGCATGCCTAGTGACGACATGACGTCAGGATTCTATGGTTGCTATGGATCTCGTATATTTATATTGGACGAGCTCTTTGTCGTCACCACGTCAACGTGAACTTGGAGGGACACACGTCATCTGACAACCAACAGCAACAGCAGAACCACGTTCAGTTGGACATGGAAAAAGTAAGAATATCAGTCCTTTAAAATCATTTTTAAACTTTTTAAAAGTATTTTTTTTTAATTCTACAGTTGATAATTAGCTTGTTACTTAACATTAACGTTAGCTAACGTTGATAGTCGAAAGTTCAAATTCACGATTTTTATGGAAATAATTAAAACGAACTAAAAAGAGACAAAAGTAAAATGTGTTAAACCACTTTAAAGTATTTACAAGCTGTTGTATTCAGAATTTAGCTAGAAGTTAGCTAAATGGTTAGCTAAGACTTCACAGTACCTTAAATAACTGAAATTTGACAAAGACATAAATAATCATGCAAATTAATAAACTGAACAAGGGAACTGACTTTTTTAAACATCCTTTTGGGAGAATAAAATACTGCCTATTGCACAATCATGCATTTAGCAAGTCAACACCTTAAATACATATCAGTGCAGCAAATTAATAGAGTCCTCTCATTTCATTTTTATTAGTGAGGAGACTGTTAATAGACTGTATAATATATATTTATAGAATATTTGTTTTGTAGTGACTGGTTAGGACCAAAGGTATCATTTATGTACATAATCTCTACTAAACAAAGATTTGAGTACATAATTTCCAGGTAAATTAGATTTAATCTGGATTATTTAATCTGGATTATGCCTTAAATCAATGAGGTCAAAAGAATGGACTATCTTTAAATTTCATAATGTAACAAAGGTTTGTACAATATATTTTTCATTTTAATGTGATCGCAGATACTGTCTCAAAATTTAAAAAATCCAAAAAGTATTATGAAAAATCTTTTTGTTTTTCAAGAAAGGGTTTAAAATGAAATCCCTGTTTGAGGAATCAGACTAGACAAACTGAACTTACAAATTACCACTCGATGATATTAGTTACTGCTCTGTCCTATCCTGCTGATGCGTTTAGATTGACGCCAAACAGAGATTTATCCAACTCTACTGTATCAGTCTGACAGATATTTGACTGAACAAGGTTGACCCAGTTCCTTCTCTTTTTCCCTCTCTCCATCTCTCCAACAGGAAAACAACAAGCGGAAGAGGGAGCAGGAGCCGCAGCCCCGGAGCCCTCGAGGAGCCTGCAGACAAAAGATCCTGCACCAACGAGAGGAGCTCCAGCCCCCAGCCGTCAACATCTGGCTCACAGGTGACCCCTGTCCAGCCAGAAAGGAGCACCAGCCCCCAGCCGTCTACTACTGGAGCACAGCGTGGAAGACTACGGGTCCTTGCTCAGCAGCGGGTGAGTAGTCCACCACGAACACTCTGCTGAAATGTAAACAGGAAATCAAAGAGTGAAGAATCTTAGGAGACATTTTGAGAGCTCAGCATTTAACAATAAAAAAATGAATGTGAATGGATTGTGTCCTTCAAGAAAGTATGAGTGACTGGTGAACGGTCGTGGTGTTTCTGTTGGCAGAGTGACCTCAACCCAAATGACTCGTCTCATTCTTCTTACTGAACTAGTTTGACCTGTTTTTTACTTTTTCTCCTCTGTCCATCTCTCTAACAGGCTCGGGAAAGGAGGAGGAGGAGGAGGAGACAGAGGCAGCAGGAGGCGAGACGCCGCAGACTACGTGACGGGTACTTTGACGTTGAAGTCGTGTTCAGCAGACTCAGGCCCTCCGTGCGCATCCCCCGTTGGGTTCCACTTGCTACTGCTCAAGAGGTAATGGCAGAGGTGTCGGCGTGGTGGAACGACTCTCCTCTCAGACCGGAGATGTAAAAAAAACAAAACAAAACAAAAACAAAAACAAAACAAAAAAAACATTTTTTATTGATAAGTTTAGGATATTGTTAAGTGTTAAGTTTAGGTTATATAGATAAGTAATAGTAAATGTAGGATATAGATATAGTATTAAGTTTAGAATATTATTTAGGATATTGATAAGTGATAACTTTAGGTTATAGATAAGCATTGATACGTTAAGGAAATAGATAAGTAGAGCTGCAAAATTTAGTCAATCAATGACTCGATCAGCAGAAAATTAATTGACAACTATTTTTATTATCGATTAATCATTCTAAGTAATTTTCTTATTAAAAATGCCAAACATTCTCTGGTTCCAGCTTCTCCAATGTGAGGATTTGCAGCTTCTCTGTGTTTTATTGTAAACTGAGTCTCTTTGACTATTGTCTGGCATTTTATTGACCAAACGATTAATCGATTAATCAAGGAAATAATTGGTAGATTTATCGATAATGAAAATAATTAGTTCGTTGAAGCCCTATAGATAAGTAATGATTAGTTCAGGTTATAGATAAGTGATAAGTTTAAGTTATAGATGTGATAAGTTTAAGTTCTAGATATGTAATGATATGTTTAGGATACAGGTAAGTATTGATAAGTTTAGGATACAGATAAGTAATTATCTAATACTCTTTTCATTTCTTCTTTTAAAAACTAAAAACAAAACAAAAAACCAGTGTGTAGGTAAGTATTGATAAGTGTAAAAGAAGTAAAGGGCTTTAAGAGGGTCTTCAGGAAATGTTCCATTCAAATCCATTTTTAAATCTTATAATGACTCAAGAACAGGAGAAGAAATGTTCTTCCATACTCATTATTTAGAATGTCTATTTTATTAATTCACATCTCAGTTTATGGACTGATTAGCAGTTGAAACTAATTGGAAGAATTTATAGATCACTTTTTACATTTGTTTGTTATATTTGGATGGAACATTTCCAAAGGGTTAGGGTTAGGGAGGGTTAGACTCTCATAAAGCCCTTTACTTCGTTTACTTTTGTGGATATTAAACGTTGATTCAAGAAATAATTAATATTTAAAATTCTACCAAACTAATACAAAAGGATCCACTGTACGTAAGTAATGGTTAGTCTTCCAACTCTCCTTTGGGTAAAAATCGTATACATTTTTTTCTTAATATCAACACATTAAAAGACCAAAACCAACAGTGTATATTTGTGGCTAATTTTTAAAGATTCATTCTTCAGTAGGAACCAATGGCTTTGGGTTTGAGTCCCAGCTACAGAGCAGAGAAGTCAGGAAGAACTAAGAGACGGACTAATGCATCGTTGGTTTTGGTCTTTTCATGACATTTGTTTACAATAATAAAAATATAGAATATCAGCATCCTCATCCTTTAAAATACAAAACAAATAGTTTAAATGAAGGGAAGGGCTTCAAGAGGGTCTTTTGGCAAGGTTCCATTCAAATGCCTTTTAATTAGTATTAATGTCATTCCTCCAACATCATTATTAATAATGTCTAATTGATTTCGTACATCTCAGTATAGTAACTGATGAGCAGGTAATCTATACACCAATGTTAGTTTGTTAAACTAGTGTGTGAACAACAGGAAGCATGTATTTGTATGTACATTGTCAAAGGGTTAGTGTTAGGGAGGGTCAGACCCTCCTAAAGCGCTTTCCTTCTGGCACTTTAGTTACTGTTAATGAGTAATGAAAACCATCTACAAAAAACAACAAAAAACATTAGCATATAAATAAATAAATGTAGGTCTTTCAGCTCTCTCATTTCCTTATACATTTCTTTTAAAGAGTTTATTGAAAACATTGTAAAAAATGAAGGATATTGAAAAACTTAACTTAAAAGCTAAATATTCTACAAAAAAAAAAAAAGTTGACTTCATAACAGAAGAAAAGGACTTTAGGAGGGTCATCTGGCATTATTCCACTCCAACTGCTTTTCCTAAACTGCATATGTTGGTAAATAATTTCCCATACCGCATCAGATTTTATTTTTAAACGACAGAAAGTTAGACTGATTTCAGCCACAAGAGGTCAGGAGTGCACTGCTCCAAAGTGTTCATTTGAATGTATCCATGACGCAGTCTGCACTCAGCGTGTCAAAGTCTGAGCCAAGCTTTCATTTCTAACTGTGTTTAGTAGTGGATGTCATCTGAGCCATATAACAGAATAAGAGGCTCAGCAAGAAGCTGCAGTGTAATGTAATGGAGCTGATGACCACTTAGATACGGTACACTCCTCATCTCTTGTGGCTGAAAAACACTTTCACTTAGCTGCTTTGCTCCCAGCTACTTTCTCACTGGTTCACGTCTAAGTATGAGACATGAGCAGCTGAATAAAATAAACTTGTTTACATTTCATTCTGAACAACAGGAAGCATATATTTGGATGGAACATTGCCAGAGGGTCAGGGTTAGGCCGGGTTAGACCCTCCTAAAGCCCTTTTCTTTATGTTACTGAGTCATTACAGTGAGTACTGGTGCTACGACTGGTGGCAGCAGTGCCAGTAACAGTAGTAGTAATATGAACAAGCAGAAGCAAAAGTATTTAAAAAACTAAAGATCTAAAATGTTTTAACTAAATAATATAATATCATATTATTTAATAATAGTAATAAAATAAGATAATGTAGAGAGAATCTTCAAAATGAAAGCAGGCAGTATTAAGATTGTAAACACTAAGTATTAGTAGCTGGATAGTGTCCTGCTGGCCCCTCAGAAGCAGGGGGACTAACATTACTAATAACTAATAAATGGACTAGTAGTAGCACTTAAAGTATTTGTAATAACCAGGGTTGGGCAATACAAATAAGACCTTATGTCTTGGTAAATGTCATTTTATATTATGATATAAAATATCCAGGTGGGAATGCTGGTAAATGGTAAATTAATTAACTGACAGTAATTATTATTTTAATGCTAGAGTCCTATAAATCCAATATTAAAATAATAAAATAATATACCCAGGAAACAAATAATATAGAATAAAAAAAGACAAAATTCCTTCTTCTAACGGTGTATATGGACATATTGCCTGATCATAGTCCCAACTAATTTAACTTTACTGAGTCCTTTTGAGCAGGAAAATGAAATTCAGGTTCCTCTGAAAGTTTTCTCTGAAACTATTTTCTCCAAATTAGGCTACTTCATCTTGCTCACTGTGACGACCTCTCCTGCTTCCCTACTACTCTGCTTGGTTTGCTTTGTCTTGGTTTGCTTGGTCTCTTTTCTCCTCTCCTTTCAGGAAGAAGTCGAGCTGAGTGGAGGTGGTCAGTGAGAGGAGGTTCACCTGGGCTGGGAAGCACTGTGTCCTGGGTTCATCTGCCTCCCCTGCCCAATGGGTCAAGAGACAGGATCTTGCATTGGTCTTGCTAAGACATTCAACTGCCTCCTCTTATGCAACCCAAATTTAGAAACAGCGGCAGTAACAGCAGTACAGTTAGTCGTATCAGTGCCAGGAGCCTCAGCGACAGTATAGTTACCATAGCAGCAGTGTTAGTAGTAGCATTAACAGTACAGTAGAAGTAATAGTTACAGTAGTGATGTAGCTGTTGTAGCAACAGGTGCAAGTGTTGGGGAAGCTACTCTCTAAATGTAATGAAACATCTAAATAATAATAATAATTCACAATTCTTCATTATTTTGCCTTTAAATCATCTTAATTAATAAAATGTATTGATCCAACTTTAAATCCTTCTGCATCTTTGTGTTGTGCTATATAGATATGTACTTATAGTGATATACTGTACTATAAATACATACAGATGGGTGACAAGTACACCTTTTTTTGGGTCCCATGGTTTCCTATAATTTCCCACAAAGGAACTGATATGTAACTGTAAATTCTTAGAGAAGTACTTATAAAAATAAAAATATTTTGTAATTTTGTCCTAATTGTAGGAAAAATTTAGACATTTTTAAGTGATACTTTGAATTAATTAAAAGTCTTTTAGTCAGCCGAACATGCACAAATGTAAAATGTGTCAACAGGCGAGCATACAATTCAACTATGCAGAGAATAGTTTCCAATTGTAAATGAATGATGAATGAATATTTACTTGGGTTTGAGGACATTTTTAGATAAAAACTGCTGGAATTAAAAAAATTCGATCTGCATATCCTCTAGTTGCATACAGTATTCTCAGGCTTTTATTGAATGTTATCAAGTTTTATTCAATATTAGACCATTTCCACATTCTCAAAAAAAAAAAATGAAATACTATCAGACTTGTTTTCCATATTCTGAAGTTAATAAATATTCTGTTTTCCATTTAATTGTTCTTACAAATTATTACCTGAAAGGCATGTCACATGTTGCATGGGTTTTTATCGTATCCACCTCTATTCATGTTACTTTTGTAGTTCCATAACACTTTTGTAAAACAAAGACTACAACTCCCATTAGGGTCTTCCCGTCATATGACAGCTGTGTGTTTTATCATGTGACCTTGACACTGCTCAGTCGGTACTCCGTTTCCCTATTTCGCAGTGCCACAGGCTCAAAACTGAAAACACTTCATTTCTCTTCTACGCTCCACCACACTTTAGACAGCTGGCTCTGAAATTACATGTCTGCTCATTAGGCTTTGTGCAGGACTTACATGTCAGACTGCGGCTCCCCGGCAGGCCTCTCTGTTCGCCGTGTGAGCATCGGTCCTCACGCCGCGGTTGGGTGGGTCCAGCTCGGCCAGAGGCAGCATGGGCCCGGCGCATAGCTAGCCCTCCGCTCCTCAAAGCTACAGAAAGGGATGAATCAGATCGGTGGTGAGCTGTTGAGCTTGCATGTCGCTGCTAACGGAGTTTGGCTGTCAGAATGAACGGTGAGTTTTGTTGTCTTACTGCTAAAGCATAAAATGTCACATCATGCATGCAGGAGGAGATTGGGTGACTCGTTAGTTGCTTCAGTGTTCAGACATGAAGTTAGGGATTTCTGCTGACTTGTTAAAAGCGAAGGACTCTGCAGCCACTTCCTGGATATGCTAATATCCAGCAAATGCAAATCTTCTATTTTTTTTGCAAACCTTAGTGAATTAATAGATGGATGTTGTTTCACTTCAAAGAAAATAAAAGCAATTCAACACTGTTCTGTTAACGTGTGAAATGAAATGACTAATCGCGTAGTGTTCAGGTTCACTATGACAGCCTGGAAAAACACCTGATAGTTTTGTTGGCAAGTTAACAAGAGAAGGTGTTTTCCTGAGGCTGTAAGTAGCCTTGAGGTTATAGAAGTGTGGTTATGACAAGGTACTGGCCTTAAACCCATGTAATCATGTGGGTGGAGGAAAGTGACTGCTCCAGCTTGCATCCGTCTGCAACTGTTGAGGTGCCCTTTAGCAAAGCACTTGACTTGACCCAGAGCTGGTCCAGCTATTAGAAGACTGCATAGTTAAGTGGGAAACTCCTGGTTAATATTTAATCTGCTGAGTACTTTTTTGATCATATGAATCATTGATATTCCATTTACAATAAGATAAATCAGAGAAAAGCAGCAAATCTTCACATTGGAAAAGCTGTAATCGCAAAATGGATGGGGTGTCGCTTAAAAATATCACTCAAACTAAATTATCTAAATTCTTTTTTCTTATTTTCTGTACATCGTTTAATTGATTAATCTAATAATCATTTCTACTCTAATTGTAACAGTGTAACAAACACATTATACAAGAGTATTATACAAATATTATAATAGAAATTTAGACAGTTCCTTCAGGATTATTGTAGGAATACTACATACTAAAGCAGCCAAGTGTATTTGTTTATTGGTTTATTTAACTGGGACAGTGCACATTAATAAACACTGCTGTAAATGAGCTTACAGCACACAGTGAAAGTTCTTGTAATATTGACTTTGTTTTATCTCAGTGAGATTTGTGTCTTTGTTTATTTGCTGGGGTGTAATACAGGTGCTATAAAAATTTAAATTATCCGTTATAAACAAACTGAAACTGTGTTTTATCTGACAGCGATGGTCCATGACTTTCTTCCTCTCCTCTTGGACATGCATAATTAATACAGGATCAAGCACTGACTGGGAAATTGAGTCTGTATTACAGTCATTTCCTCAATCCATCATCAAACTTAATTTGGGTAATTTCCTGTGTTTGTCTGCAGGCACTCAGCAGAGTGATACCAAGAGGCAGCACCTCCTGGAGAGGCTGCTGGATGCTGTCAAACAGGTGGGTCACCTGCTATCTGTACGTTCTTTATGTGGTAGACAACATAGTTCCAAACTTAATTCCAAAATCTGCTAGAACTTGTACACCCCAAACATTCATGTCTTTCCACTTTCCGCATTTTGTCAGCATTGTAGGAGACAGCCAAAAAAATGACAATGAAAAAATCTCAAAGCCAGATTGGCCTTAATATAAAGAACTATGTGTTCATTTTATTAGTGATCTATATCTGTGAATTTCTGCTGTAAATGATTATCATTGTTTACAAATGAAAGATAGACAGAGACAGAAAGAGACTTCCAAATTTGAAGGCTGTGTCTGCACCTCACCTTAAAAGTGTGTAGTGTTAGGAATAATACCTTTCACTGGGACACAAAAATGATTTAACATTGGTCAAAGTTTGTGGTGTCTGAATACCTTTTAGTTCCTTTATCTACTGTATCTACCAAAACACGCTAGAGGAAGTAAAACTAAGCACTGTTTACAACATCTACAAGTTGATCTCTATTGAATTAAATGCAAATATAGAGAGTAGAGTAGAATTTGTGTGCTAGTCATATTCTGTGAGATTTTTTGTTTTTGCCGTTGAGCAGGGAAACATAACACTGGCAGATGTGGTTTGATGCGATGTCCTTTCTCATACAAAGAGGGGAAAAGAAAGTGGGAACTGCATGTACAGTACCAGGGCTAGTCTGGACTGGTTTGTGGTTTCAAGGAGCAGAGTTCCCTTATAGAAGCTCCTCATGATGCATGTCTCTGCAAACCTTTAACACAGTACTCGGCAAGGAACCATTATGGGGCATTTATTGAGATGAGGATGCTGAGTTGAGGCTTTGAGTTAGCTTTTAGTTATGTAAGTGCAAACAGATTCACTGCCCTGCATTTATTTGTGACAGTGAGATCAGTTCCCCTGGTTTTGTCTTTAATCCACTTTATCTGCTCATAATTGGCACTCCAAACTTTCCAGCTACTGGCCAAATGATAGGCTGCTAGGAGCCTCATATTATTCAGATATACCATGTACTGCGCAATCAGTAATGTTCATCAGTAAAAGACTATCTATTCTGTGGCTACTCCAGCGATTTAGGCCCTTGAAATCTTGAAAATGTGCTCATTATGTGGTGGCGTACTGAAAAAAGAAGTATTTCATAGGCAGCTATTATCATTCCCTTCATATCTTTCCAGTGCCAAATCCGCTTTGGAGGAAGAAAGGAGATTGCCACAGACTCAGACAGCAGGTAAGAGAAGCTGCCTGTTACCAAGACATTCTTTTGTTAAACCTGGTGGTTTGCGTGTGTCGTTCAAGGTCACTTGATGCTGTGGTGCTTTAGGCTTATCTTAACTTCAGCCGCTTCTGTAAAGCGATCTGGCAACATGCCCAGCTCGAGGATCAATTTCTTTGCCACAAAAATGATTTTAAAACAAAATAAATAACCTTTCTTTTTGTTCTGAGAACTTTTCCAATATTTTCTATCATATCTAATCAATAAGAAAGTTCAGTTTTATGACGCTAATGTCATTCAAAAAAGGAAAATCTGGGTATGTATGAACAGTTATGTACTGTACTAACCTTGTTTCATCAGAGCTTAATGCTGTCAGAGAGAAATATCTGATCAAAGTTTCATATCCTGTGCTGCTCAGATCTCATTTTGAGGTTGTAGCTACAGTTTTTTGAACATTAGTTACCATTTCTGCCTTGTTGATAAAGTGGCATTTTAAATGATTGTGCAAGATGATGCAGCATTTTAAATGATGCAGGATAGATTCATATTCAGAAAACATGATCGTAATGTGGACTGCTTGTGGTCGTTAAATGGTAGTTTAAAGTGCACCCATGATTTCAAGTGGTATAAAAACACTTAAAAGCACTGTACATGTACTTTTCACATCGACTGGTGAATGATAAATCCCCTTTCTCTCCCTAACAGTAACGTGTCTTTGTCTCTGCAGGGTGATCTGTCTATGTGCCCAGTTTGAAGCGGTGCTGCAGCATGGCCTGAGGAAGAGCCGAGGCCTGGCCCTCACCGCCGCCGCTCTCAAGCAGGCTGCGGGCTTCAGCAGCAAGATTGAAGCAGGTACGAAACTTGTAACTGGCTGTACGGTCTGTTGAACTCAGGTCTAAAGTTTAAAGTCGAGGCAGCATCTTAAATTTAGCCTCCTGTCTTTACTTTGGAAAAAAGAGATATGACAATGCTAACCTTGCTGCAGGGTAGCTTGGCTTGTTATTTTAGAAGTCATGGAAGGTTGGAATTGGGAAGCTCCGAGATGCAGGATAACCACATGCACGCACGCACACACAAACACACACAAAACCTGGGTGTGAGACCAGATGGTTCGACTACAGTTCAAAATAGCATGCACAGGAAGGTCTCTGCTTCCCTGTTTGACTCTCTCTGCTGTGCTCACCTGTCTGTCTTTAAACCTCTGTCTCAGTCTGTGGCAGGCAGCACACCTGCTGTGGCCTTGCGCTCCTAAAAGATACATGAGATGAGCTGTCATTATAAATGCACTCTGTGTGCTCAAGCATTGTTCAAACCCACAGAAGTTTATTTTAAATTCCAGTCAAGATCCCAAAGATCCCAAACAGCCTATGGCATGCCGAACTTCGGGGAAATGAAATGATAGCTGGTACAAAAATGCGGAAGACATTTGGGATATTGACAGTTGATGTAATGGTGCAGCCATAAGAACAACCTGGGTTAGAATATTTTAAACAATGTAATTTAACTAATATGTAGGTCTGATAAAGTGTTGGAAAATGCAGATAGATAATATATAGTATGTGATACAGTTGCACAGTATGGAACACATCAGGATTCCTCTCCTTTACCCTTCAATGTACCCTAAGGAAGAGAGCTGCATTTCTTTTATTACAGCCTTAATTGAAATATTTTTGTTGTTATCCCACTGAAGAAGTTTCATGTTGTTTTTATTTGTTGCTGCTGAGCATTGCAGAATTTGTGCTCTATGGCAGCGGTTCCCAACCATTTTTTGTCTAGGTGAACTCAAGTACCCCTTCATCACACCACATGGAGTGGCTTTTCCATTACTTTTAGCTATTTAAACATTTATCCATTACTTTTAGCTAACTATTTTGACTGTTTATCAATAACCTTAAGCTAACTACTGTTCTTTCAACTGTTTATCTGTTACTTTCTGTATTTTACTATATTACTCGTAGCTGTTTATGTTAACCAACTTTTAGCTGTTTGTTTCTCTATCTTTCACACACTCGCAACTTGCGGTGTTGCAGTTGACTCAATATGTGGATTTGGTTTTTAATCAAATTGTAATTTCTAATTGATCAAATTATTTGAGCTACTCCACCTTTCCACGTTCCCTCTGACAACTGCAGAAGTACCCCACAGCGTACAAGTGCCCCTGATTGGGAATCACTGCTCTTTGGTATCTCTATGAGGAAATGCACAGTATGAAAAGCTTCAAGATTCAGCAGCCATCAGAGCTTATAAAGACCATTCTGCTGGTTAAGAGGCATTAGTTTCACATTACACTAAATTGTTTCTACTGTGTCATATTTAAGAACCTCGTGGCTATTAACTCCAGATGGAGAAGAAATGCATGACTTCTGTGATGGCTAGCACGTCATAACCATTAGCAAATCTGACGTTTTCCTGTATTTCACAGTCAATTAGAAGAAAGGATTGTGGCTGAACTCGTGGATTTGGAGCTCCCTAATGACGAAGCCAGAAATAGCAGCCATCATTTTTAACATATTGTTCTGAGGTTATATGCTAATCGTATGCAAAAGAGTAGTACCCTATTCCTATTAATTACCACACCTCAGAAAATTTTACATTGAAACAGACCCACATACGTTTTTTGTCTTTTATCTTTTTTTCCCTTTATTATAGAAAATAATAAACTTGTGTGGGTTCAGTGGTGAGTGCAGAATATGGAGCTGCGTGAAAGGAGGTGTGGGTATTTGTTAATGAGAGATTGAAGATGTGCTGACTCTCAGGACTCCAGAATTGTTTTTGCCACTGCTTCACTGACCTTTTGAACCTGTTATGTAACTTAAGAACAGTTGTTTTTCACAAATGAGATGGAACTGATTCTCTCCTTCTTTGTCCCTCTTCCTCCCTCCATGCCTCTCTTTTTTCCACCCCATGCACCCTCTCTGTACCTCCTACCTCCTCTTTGTCTTACTGCTTAACTTCCATACCCCTTGCTTCCTGTCTTCTTTTTATCCATCCCTCCAACTCCTCGTTCCATCTCTCCTTTTCCGTATCACAATTTTTCCCTCCAACCCATCAACCCACTGCCTTCCCTCCCTTTCCTGTTCTTCATCTTGCCACCTTTTACTCCCTTGTCTCTCCTCCCTCTCTCTTTTTATCCCCCCACCAGAGTTGACTTTCTGGTTCTACGTGAAGGAGCATCTGAACCGCCACGAGCTCCAGCGGTTCTACTCCCTGCGTCAGATCTCCTCAGAGCTGGGCCGGGGTCGTGCCTGGCTGCGCTGCGCCCTCAATGAGCACTCGCTGGAGCGCTACCTGCACACACTGCTGGCTGACCGCCCGCGCCTGGGGTTAGTACAGTGTGTGTGTGTGTGTGTGTGTTTTCACTGAACTCAATAATAAAGATATTTTGCATTTTCATATAACAAAATGTTTCTACATTTTTGCATATCAGTGGGATCTTGAATGCATGCTCTTTCAAGTTAAACTGACACTCCAGAATCAATTCACCTGTACCGTGCAGCTCTGTACAGCTGGTGTTTTATGCGGGGTTTTTCTCTTTTTGTCTTGATTCACCTCCTCTCTGTTCTCTAGAACTTATTATGAAGACTGGGCTTTTATTCTTGATGAAGAGAGAGCAAGTATGCTCCCCACCATGGCTGCAGGTGAGTTTGTGTTTTAACATTAGGTAATTGCAGTGTGAACATACTACACACCAGACTGTAGTAAGGACGTGGGTTTGTCAAATGTTTAGCCAAACTTAGATATGATGGAAAATTTAGCCAAGCAACGGCATGGTAAACATTATTGTAGTTTGAAATGCCACTCAAAGAACAGCAAAGTTGTGTCTCTTGTACATCCAAAAATTGTATCTTCTGGTGTGTGATGAGCCTTACAGCCTCACTTTCAATTTAAACATGCTTCACACAAACGGAGCTGCTGTAAAAGCAGTTATTTAACTGACTTTGCACTTTACTTATTTAGCATGACTGGATTTGGTGGGAATTAGTGTTAATGGCTGTGCTCTTACTGTTGAACTATTGATGAGTGCAACTCAGATGAGCGCAAACTCTAAAATATTAAGAATATATACCACTGATCTTACGCCAGAGCTTTCCCCCTCTTTTCCAAAACAGGAGGATCGCCTGAGTTCATCTTAGGCTGCCCACTCTCGCTGTGTGTCCAGAAAAGCTGACAAAGCACTTTGCGGAAGTTCAAAAGCGTCATATCATTTAACTTGTCTGATCTGTGATAAATTATATTTTGCCTCTGTTTCTGCCGCGTTCTACAGGTCTGAACTCCATCCTGTTTGCCATCAACATCGACAACACTGACCTGAACGGCGGGGTGACGCGAGGAGGAGGCTCCTCGGTGTCCCACCTCCTCAAGGAGTCCACGCAGGGCATCGGCAGCCTGTGGAAAGAGTCGACTCAGGGGGTCAGCAGCCTGCTGCGAGAGATCAGCACCGCCACGGCTGTGGTGCCCGGCTTCACCCCCAGAGTGGACGGAGCCTCAGACCCGCTACCTGTCCTGCCACGCAGCACCTCTGCTGGTAGGAATCAGAAATATTTAATATGACTTGTTTGCTGCAACAGACAGCAGTGGACCAAATATTTCACAACAATACCCATGCAAGAAACACAAAATTGGTTGTTTATTTTTGTTTTAACTTGTTACCAGCATTCCCTTTTGCTATTAGTTTTCTTAAGCATATGTAGTAGTAGTTTTTTTGCTCTTCTTTCGTTCACAGATTACATAATTCTGTAGTTTTTGCAATTGAGACACCAGCAGCAAAAATCAAACATTTCTCCAAAACAAACTTCCCAGACATGGTATCTACTTCGGGACTATTTCACTGTATTGTAAGGTGTTTCTGTTATTTTGTTTACCCCTTGAATGCAGTGAATCATACATCATTGTCCTCTGCCTTCAACATGAAATAAATCTGACAGAGGATGGACACATGCTGTATTTTAGTATTGCAGCACACCATATTTTTACTCTTAGAAAATGCACCCCAGAACCGGCACAGACAGTAAAACGACATGTGGTTCAGTTTGAGCATGCATAATGAATTGCACTGGTAGGACAAATCTAGTGGATGCAACACAAGGCATCTGCAGTGCTGCGGCAGTGATGAAATCCCCCATGAAATGAATAAACTTCCAGAATGCTGGCCTCCTTGTTTGCCCTCATTTAGCTGTCTGCCCCGATCCATCCCATCGGGGAAAACTCATACCGTTTTCTCTCCTTATGTTCTGCTCAGAGGGATGAACAAGCGTTTACATTTTAACTGTGTGGTGTTAAAAAATTTCCGCTCCAATGAATGTAAATGAAATTTTAAGCTGGTGTGCAAGCTCCTCAAGGTGGGGGGATCCATTCACATTATTCGCTGGTAGAAGACTTGCTAATGCACAGGCAGGCTTTTTGGCTCTGAAAAAGAGGACAGTTGAACCACAGATAGTCTATTAGAAATTCACTTTTTAAGGCCTAATTGAAATAAACTTAAGATGCTGATGTCACCAGTACTAAACTTTGCTGTATGAACATTTGGAGGGAGCTAGTCTAGACGGGTGAAAGGTACTGAATTCATTTAAGTTTCACTTCATTCAAGGTTGAGATTGAGGTTTTTGTTCACTTCTTTTTCATCTTTCCTCTCCCAGACTCAGGGCTGAGGAAAGAGCGCCGGAGGAAAAAGAAAATCACCAACATAATTTCCTTTGATGACGATCTGGACGGAGGGGCGGAGGACGAGGAGGAGGGGGAGGAGGAGTCCCAGAAGATGGGGGTGATGAGGAAGAGCCACACTGCTCCCGCTCAGAGCAGTGTGGAGGAAGGAGTAGACCCTTTGGAGCCGGACTTCTCCGAGTCGCCGGCCCAGAACGGCCTGTCTGAGCCGGGCATAGTCAGCTGGGTGGGATCCCCCCATCCCTCTCGCACTCCACCCAGTACTACACCTCCTCTGCCTGACAGTAAGAGTATAGACAACGAGGAGGAGGAGGAAGAGGAGGAGATGTACAAACCCAGAGCACAAACCCAGGAGGAGGAGAGGATCAGCTCTGATCAGTGAGTCGCATGACTTCAGTTGAATGTCAGGTTATAAAAGGTATAAAGAGAAACATTTCACATTTTTCAAATTATTCTCACAGAAATTAATGTGGGCTCGGGGCACAATACTCTTGGAGGTTGCTCATTAAGTGCATGTGAAATTAAAAAGGAGATTATAAAAAATTACAGTTATAATTAAAAAGTGCGCATATTTTTGTTTCACCCTGTTTTATTGTTGAGTTTTCAAATGATGGGCTGCTGGAGGTGATTAGTTGGATCCAAATGTCAGTTGGGCAAAATGAAAGTGTTTTTTAATCAGAAAACAAATGCGTACACAGCCTGCAGAGGCAGAAAATCAACCAACATTATAAACAAATAGATGGTGGCATTTTTCAATAGATCATAGATCAATAAAAAATCCTGAAAAACAATGCAAAGGACAATAAAAGGTTTTATTTTTTACTCTGGTCCTGACATTTATTCATAACACAGGAAAAAACAGGTTTTCAAACTGAGGCGCACCTTCCCAGGGGGGCGCGAGGGGACATACGTGCGGCAAAGATACTGCATGAGGTGGAAGGTTCAGGTGCATGCTGGGAAGTTACTGTAGTTTGACCAAGCCATCAGGAAGAGCGCCAAGCTTTGAAGCCAATTTGAGATAGTGGCCAAACCGTGTAATTACTTCCGGGTCCGTCATGTGATGCTCACTGGCCCCAAGTAACTTTTTCCCATAGACTTACATTGGTAAAGAGACGTCTGTAAATCAGCGGTTATTTTTTTTGAGGTACAACAACTAACCAGTATGAACACTTAAATAGCCCTTATTTAAATCATTATGTCCTAAAAGTTGTAAAATGCATAAATAGCTGAATCCAGAGTTATAGAGTGACTGCCATTCATGTGAGTGAGCTTATGACGGAGCGGTTGGGAGGCGGGGCTAAAGGAAGCGCTAGTTAACTTGCTCCGAGACTCATGAGACCTAGCGGTTTGGAGGCGGGGTTAAAGGAAAAGCTAGTGCGCTTGCTCTATGGGCCAAGAATGTGGTAGCATCTCGTTTTTGAGTTTTCTTCAGTATCAAAATAATCCAGTGATAGTCGTCTGTACATCCATGGGTACACTACAATCAGGAACTGCTAATAGCTAATTCAGCATGCTTTTAATGGTGCCAATTTGCCAAAATGTAAACAGACTTAAAAAAACGGGGCTCAAGTTGAAGCCCACAGCATAACTCACTGAATACATGGTAACATTATACTTCTTGTTTACATCCCCCAAAGCATTATGGGAGGCACAGTTGTCTCGATTTTGTCTGAGAGGGGGCCCAAAGTGTAAGACTTTAAAAATCCCTGGAATAGACTATAGAATGTGTTATGCCTATGTGGCAGGACGGGACTGAAATGTACTTATTGCTCTGGGAAAAGCCACAACCAAACTGACTGAGGTTAAAATTGTATTACTTTAGGGTGGTGGTAGGCAGCCTGTCCAGTGTGTCCACGTGGAGCCCTCTAAAGGTGATGGCCGACCACAGCAGCTCAGACATCCTCATTCCTCTGAACCCTGCAGACCCTCAGCCAGGTACTGTAGTCCTAACAACACCAAAACAAAAACCGCAGACTTTATTCAGCATCCTGCACCTACAAGGAAAATGGACGCATATTAAAAACACTTCCTGATGCACTCTGTTCCCAGATCAGTGTAATGTTCCTTGACTGCCTTTAGCCTACACCACTGCACTGATCCACAGTTTACATTTCCTACTTGCAATGTAAATATTTTAAATTACATACATTTTATTATATATATATATAGAGTTGTAAAGACTTTTAAGTTGTACTGTGGCAGCTCAGTGCTCTAAGAGTGCATTTTCTGTCCCTTTTTAAGGTTTTGTTATGTTTGTTTGACTGTTTTTACTGCTGACAACAGCTGCTTATGGCTTTAGTGTAGGAATCAGTTGTCTGTCAGAAGACATTTTCGATACTTTCTCTGTTTGTCTGCACCTTCACTTTCACTTCCATTTTGCTTCAGTGAGTTCTGTGGAAGACACGGCTGCATTTCCTTCTCAGTGTGAGTCAACAGGACCGGTGGAAAACTGTGAGGGCAGCAGATCGCTGCTAACATTCAAGTAAGATATCGTTTCAGGGGGGAATGATGTGTTGTTGTGTGAATTATTTGCAATTTAGGGCAAAATATTCATCAGTTTTAGTCACATGAAACAGGTGAGTCTAGTCAGCCGCAGCTTTCTTTACAAAAATGATTTGTGAATATACCTGATTCCTCTCTTCATGTGTTTCAGTATGGAGTCCAGTCCACTGATGCAGTCTGCTCCACTCTCCAGTGTGCTGCCAACATCTGGTCTGCCTGAGTCCATGACCGTGGGTGAGTGTTTCTCCTTTTCCCACATGTCTACTATCTTGCTCTTCCAGCTCGGTTTGTGCTCAAACCGGTTCCGTGTTATGAATCATCATGTGTTATGAATCATGCCACGTGTGAGCGAGCATCAAGACAACTGATCAGCATTTTTGCACGACATGATTTGACTAATAGCAGTTATATCCTCCTTATAACTTCTTTGGAGATTAGATTGTCTTTTGATAAAACCTCAAGAGGAACTGGAGAGTCAACAATCATGTCCTACTAGAAACAACACAACATTTTCTGAAGTAGTGAAATTTTCTCATTTCAAGAAATCTGTTAATGGGTTCAGAAAAAATGATTTAATAAGTTTTCTTGAAACTAGCATAAGAATCTAGCCACTACAAAACCTCAAAACGAGTAAAAAAAAACTTTGATTTTGTTTAGCTTCAAATAAGGATAGAATTGTTAGAAATTCAAGTTAAACCTGCTTAAAACCAGTTTATTTGTTTTATAGACTGCACTTATTTTGCACTTTTCTGTCACATCAGTGACAGAAACAGAATAATAAAGTGTCGGGCTGAATACAGCACAAGTTTCAGTAAGTGAAATCTCTTAATTTCTTTGCTGTGCTGAGGATAAATTCAATCAAACGTAAAAAGGATTTGCATTAGATATGACAGCAAAAATCACAATTGTTGAATCACCAGTTCCTCTTGAGGTTTTATCAGAAGACAGTCTAATCTCAGAGTATTTTGCCAAGAAGTTTGTCATGGTAATGAATCCTGTGGAAGTCCTGACATGTCTTTGTTTGGAAATTTCACCACAGCTGTCGTCTGTCGCCAATTAAATCAAACTCGCTGATTAGTATTTTCAAACCTTGTTTTTCATTGCAGTCAAAGTGATCTAATGGCTATGAGGGAAGTTCTGTGCTAAGAGACTGTTCCGTTCTCCTCCATAATGGCAAACGATCCACCAGGTGGCACTGTTGGTCCAGTGTATTCACACGGTTCTGTATATACACACTCATCTGCTCCCCTCAAAGGATTTTGCTTGAGCAAAAATTAAAGGAAAACATTAGTGTGACACAAAGTCAGATTGTGTGAATGCCTGCCATTTACATCCGCTATCAGCGATTTCAGATGTGGATAAAAATGTCCGATTCAAAAAACACTTGATGAACATTTTAATGTACCCGCGATCCCACTCACAGGTTGGTGTTCTGCTCGGTGCCCTGCAGCTAATCAGACTCTTAGACGCTCACACTGATGCTGTTGGATTCCTTGGATTCTGTGTGTGTGTTTGTGTGTTTGTGTGTTTGTGTGTGTGTGTGTGTGTGTGTGTGTGTGTGTGTGTTTGTGTGTGTGAGGGGGAGAGAGAAAGAGACAGAGAGCCAGGGGAGGAAAGGTAAGTGGAGCTGCCTGTAAGCGCTGGGATTGAACCATCGTCCAATCTATTAGCCCTCTGTAAGAGGAGGTCACAGGGTCACAGAGAGAGCTGGTGATCTAAAAATCGCTGGGGTAGAGGCAGAGAAAATAGTCTTCAAGGTGCAGAGCTCCATGCAGCACATCTCAGTCAAGGAGACGGTTTTATTTCAAAGTCAAATCCACCCTGAAACACTAACATCAGGGTTTGGTGTCAGTCCCTATGAATCAAAGAGCAAGGAGCTTCTCTCCAGACCCACTGACATCCAGCAGTCTTGTAGGGAGAAATCCATCGCAACCTAGGCAGAGATACCGATTTCTACGCCTACTGTCGGCTCAATAGACCAGAAGGCAGCGCAGCCAAAACAGATTTTGCAATTTGAGTAAAAGGCCGTGACTTTTTCTCGACTGGAAAAATCTCGCTCTCTTGCTCTCGCTATCACTGGCTCTCTTGCTTTTGCTCTCCCCGCCTACTCAGTACAGCCGCGTTCCTCGAGAGGGTTGTGCAGAGTTGTTCTGAGAAACATAGGAAACCAGTGAGGAAGGAGAAGACAAGGCCGGGTTAAGGAAAGTGACTCGGAAGAACAATTCTTGGAAAGCACTTATCACACATTGATGATCTACTGATTTTATAAGGATATCTCATTGTAGATTTTGCCTTTTAAGCAAGTTAAACACAATTTAAATTAGCCTTATCTGCAACTTGACTTATTTCTTGCTAATGCTCACCACTTATATCTTCATAAAGGCAAAGTTAAAGGGCCACTCCACCAATTTTATATATGAAACTCGATGAACTCGTCAGGAAGAGTAGCACTCAGCCTGTGAAAACAGTTGTATAATGACGTCTGTGGCTCAGGAGGTAGCTTTTCGAAGTTTAAAAAAAAATAACCCTGATGATGTCATAGTGATGTCATCAGGGGTATCTTGGCTTGGGCTTGCAACTTAACAATTTAAACAGAAAAGACCCATGTTAGGGACTGAAAATCAGGATATCTTGGCCTCTGCTGGTTCAATTTTGACCTTTTTTTTTTTTTTAATTTTAATTTTTTTTTTATAAATCTCTTGTGAGTCCCCCAAATTTATGCAAGCGCAATACTACATTGATTGAGCATGTTAATTAAGTCAGGGATCAAAAGGAGCAGTTGATTGGCTCATACGCTGACAGAAGAGTGTAAGAAGACCTTCTATGAATAGGAACATTTGCAATATATCATTACAGTGTGTGCATGTTTAGTGCTAAAGAATAGTAAAAACAGCTAATGACAGTGTTTGCCCTTTTTCGTGATTAAGGCTTTGTGAAACACGCACGCGCACGCACACACACACACACACATGAATACAAAACCTGCTGGATCTTTCAGGTGTGTGGGAGAAACTGAGAGGAAAAAGGGTGTTAGAGAGAGACCCCTGAGTGATTTACATCCAGATCTGACAGCGTGTGAGGCCAAGCAGTCCATTGATTGGAGAGTATGGAATCTATAATTCACAAGGCACCTCGATTATATGGCCTAGCTCTCTACTAATGCTAATATGAGCACAACGTTGTACGTGTATGTATTTCCACACACTTGTGCCATAATTTGTCCATGTCCCCCTGTGAGGACAGAAGGGCGTCTGGCTCTACTGAAGTCCCTAATGGCTCGTCTGTGGCACCTGCTGTGAACGCGTGGTCGGACTAAAGGTCATATTTATTTCTGGCCTGCTGATGTGGAGAATGGAGCTGTGGAGATAATAGACTTCCTCTTTTCTCCTCTCTGTTGTGCTCTCCATCACACTCCTTTTCCTCCTCCTCCTCCTTCTCCCCCAACCAGGCACTTAGCTCGGGGCTCGAGGAGACCTACTTGTGTCTGGGGGTACATCGACACCCTACATTAGTTATGAGAATAGAGTTGTGGTCTCTGCGTGTGTGTGTGTGTGTGTGTGTGTGTAAATGGTGGAATGCAAAGTGCAGGGTAGATTAACTTCTTGTCTCATGGCTGTTATTTTTGGAAATCCTGGTAACAGCCTAGTTAGGGGCTTTGAAACCTTCATGTGCACCTCCAAGCGTAACTATGGAGATGAGTCACTGTACCACCACACAGCCCTGCCCAAATCTGCCAGATCTTAACATCAGGAATGAGATTACCATCAGCCAGCAGCTGACTTCTAGCAGACTTTGGCTGCTGCTGATACAGTTCATCTGGCTGATGCTTTAAGGCTGAAAAGGATGCTGAGGATTTTACACTGAAGTTGCTGGTATCTGATATATTGTTTAAATTCTGGTTCCATTGCAACAAAATTATATAATAGTGCTGCAGCTAACTATTATGTTCATGATTGATTCAGTTAGTATTTATATTAATTGATTGTTAAATGAGTGAAAATGCCAATAACTATTGGATGGATTGCCATGAAATTTTGTACAGACATTCATGGTCCCCAGACGATGAATCCTAATGAATTTGGTAGTCTTTGGACTTTTCATCTATCACCACCAGCAGGTCAAAGTTTTATTCAGTGAAATGTATCAATATCCACTTGATGGATTGGCACAAAATGTAGCACAGACATTCATGGTTCCCAGATGATGTATCGTGATGACTTTGCTGATCCCTTGACTTGTGCTCTAGTGCCACCATGAGGTCTTTTAGCGAAATGTCTTGACAACTATTGGATGGATTGCCATGACATTGTGTACACACATGCATCTCCCCCTCAGGATAAATTGTAATAACTTTGGTAATCCATTAACCTTTCTAGCGTCATCATCGGGTCAAAACTGGTGGAAAATTATAAGTACTCGGCATTTCATCTAAGGTTGGAAAAGCAAATATCATTTAATATCGTATGATACAAAAACTCTCCATACAGATAGGAGTGCTGCCCATTATGTGGATTTTCAAGAAAACTTCATTCAATCTATTTATGACTGTACAAGTCATCTTTTGAGAAACTATTCTGGTTTATAATTTGCTGACATTCCAGTAATAATTACAGCTTTGGAAATTATTTTGGGGGACAGCTTTGTTACATTAACAATTTTGAGATGTTGTTTAATATTTTATTTTGCTGAAGTCAGGGAGGTCATTATATTAGAGGTATATGACAGTGGCCCAAAATATGTTATTAAGGGCAAACATCAGCTGAATATATCTGTGAATTCATAAGAGGGCTTCATCTACTTTGGCTTCTAACTGTTCTGAGTGGTAACGCAATGAAAATGGCTGGTGTTGGTGTTGAGATGTACGAGCCAAAATGACCAAGAAGATGACAGTTTTCTTGTCCTGCTGACAGGTGTAAAAATATTATTATTACACACTAACAGCAATTAGTCCTACTGCAAATTACACTTTTTCAGCTGACTAGAATTCACTTGTTATTGTGTTGTTGTTCACATTTAGTAGGTGTGTCTTGCATGATAATGTGTAGCTGAAACATACTGTAATTTCCAAGTTGAGTTTGGTTTAATTTTTTCTTGATGCATAGTTTAATGTGAATGGTAGCCAGTGTTTTCCTCCCCTGAGTTTATCTTGGATTAGTTTCTTTCTTCAGAGTTTTATAGTAGCTTCCAAAAAAGTATGTTTTACTGTAGCAATGAAACTGTTCTCTGTGAGTCGGATAGATATAATTTTGTATAACTTCTGTCAGCAGAAAAAAAAGTAAAACCTGGTTTTATCAAAGCAGTTCATCTTAAGGACGGAACAAAAGTGCAGCATTAATCCAGCAAGTGTGGCGTGAAAGTGAGATTCTGTTATTTTTACATTTGAAATCTGTAGGTTATTAGTTTATGCATATTGCTGTGTGTAGTCTCTGTGTGTATTTTATGTATTTGAAGTAGTGGTTGTGCAGAAATCTCACTCTGGTCTCCTCTGCAGTGGAGCTGCGTCAGGCCATTGTAGCCATGATGAACAGGAAGGACGAGCTGGAGGAACAAAACACGTACGTTGGGATATATTCTCCTTATCTGCTGCTCGCAAACCCCCAAACACACACACACACACACACACACACACCACACTTGAGCACACACACTCACATTCAGTCTGGAAGAAGATATCGAATGACCTTTCTGTATAAATTGTGTCAGCTTGTTTTCTTTTTATCCTGAGACGAGAGGTTTTTTATGTGCTGACTCGGGGGCAGGAAACTGTTTTGTTGTGTTTTGTTTTTAGCAATAAGCCACCAGAGACTGTGATTTACACTCATTTAACAGCTGCAAGAAAAGGATCGTTGAGCAAACTGCGAAGTGCAGTTCAATAAAATTCTGTGGTAATGACCAAAAAACAGTGTTATGTTTACACACCTCTGTGATTAATCATAAATAAATGGGAATCTTCTGCCAAGCCGTGTTTTGATTTTTTGATAAACTGTGATTTATACTCGGGGCATTAAAATAACAGCGATGCAATCACAGATATGTGTTGATTAAGTGTTTTATGTCAGCCAGTCAGTTATTACTGCAATTAAAGAAGCTTAATAATGTTTATCCAATCTACTGAAAATACCATTACCAAAATGTCAACATTTAGCATGTCTGAATGTAGAGGATTAGGTCTGTAGAAGATGCATCACCTGAATGTAATCAGGACAGAAGGCTGTATTTTGTATACAAACATGTGACACACTTGTGATCTACTTCATGCATTTGACAGGTCTCTTCGCAGTCTGCTGGATGGGGAGATGGAGCACTCAGCGGGCCTGAGGCAGGAAACTGATCTGCTGAAGAGGAAGCTGGCAGAGCTGGAGGAGAGACACACAGCCAAGGTCCAGGCACTGGCCAGGTGAGACGCAGCTGGGATGTCTGTAGAGCATACATTAATACTGTCATTTCAGCTTGCAACATGGACGATTAAAGCTGCACTTGCCAAGATTCTGAAAGGAAAAACGGACCCATCCGATCTGCCATTAACACAGACTAGAGCTGTAACAAACTGAGACAGCGTAGATTTACCTATTTGCTCAACTTTAGATTTTAGGGGAAGTAAAAAGAGCTGAAACATTTAGTCGATTAATCAATTTGTCAATTAATTGTCAGCTACTTTGACAATCTTGTAAGCCATTTTCAAGCAAAAATCCCCCAAATTCACTGTTTCCAGAATCCCATATGTGAAGATTTTCTGCTTTTTTACAGTAAATTCAATATGTTGAGTTTTGGACTGTTGGTCAGAAAAAATGCATTAGAAGACGTCACCTTGGTCTCCAAACAGTGAATGGATTTATCGAGATAATATTCGGCAGATCAGTCAATAATGAAAACAAATGTTAATTACTGCCCTTGAAAAACAAAGCTTACACAGTCCACGGGTCTTGCACAAAAAATGGATCCACTAATGATGGCCGAATATGTTGCCAAAAGAGTTTTTAAACTCCAAACAAATTGTCGTCTATTTCCACTTGTAGAGGCTAAAGTGTGAAGTTTCTTAATGTAGTTCTGTATGGCCATTACTGACTTTTATCTCTGTGTATCCGCAACCAAGAAATTATAAAATGTCACGATGAGAAAAGTGTCTATTTTAAAGAGAAAATTCAGCAGAAGCATTTATTGAAGAGGTAGTGTATCTAATGTCAAGTAATACAGCTTTTACTTTTTATTCTGAGGACAAATGTTACTTGGATGTTGTTTCCTCCATCTTCAGCTGAAAATGAGAGTAGCTGTGTGTGGCTGGTGGAAGGAATTTTGCTGGAAAACATTTTAGAAAAGCCTGAATTTGAATCACTTGACAGTGTAATGATTGTGTCCTCGTTACTGACCATTAACCTATCAACCCCCTGCAGATATGTAATTGCTGTTTTGTGCTGTTGAACAGTACACTTTTTACACAATGTAGATTTAACTGCATGGCCATTCAACCCATTTGAAGTGACCTTTCTCACATCAGGCATTTTGACTCATCATAGCAGGAAATACACACTAATAACATTAACGATGGCTACGTTAGGTACAGTCATTCAAAATGTCTGTAGTCAAAGATGACGAGCCAGTTTGTGAACTTTTGTTTTGTCTCCATTTATCTGTATGTATCTACAAATTGAAACCAAAAAGTTTTCAGTCAGCAAACCATCAGTAAACATTGTGTAAAAGCTGTAAAACCCCGAGGACCTTCATGTCTGGGATTAAAGCTGCTTTGTTACTGCTGATTGTGCCGGGCTGTGCCTCATACCTACAGTAGCTGCATCAGTGTTTTACACATAATCACAGTAATTACCACTACACCACCTAATGGCAAGAGCCTTACCCAGACAGGAAAAGGAACTATATTTGTGCAACTGTCTCTTTGAAGTCTCCCACATCCTGTTCAGTCCACTCATGATTAAAAGTATTGGAGGGTGAATTTCAAAATAGGGGAACTTTTCCCCTTTCAAACTCTTTCCTTCCCTAAATCACACATACATACACTTTTATCCCAATAAGTGACCACCTACAATCTACAATTGATTGCCTGTATGCCAGAAGTCTTTAGTCGAGCCCTGAGCCCTTTAAATAGAGGATTAGTCATCCTTCAGCAGTCTAAACAGAAAGCTCCAGCAAGTCTGTGTTCAGATAGTAGCCTCCTACAGTAAGTCAAGCCACCTGCTAGGATTGATCGAGTGACTCAAGTTAAGTGTGCAGGGACTGCCGAGGCTGATGGGTTTGTAGTTTTGACGAGGACAATGCAGCCGCTGACGGGGTTTTTTTTAATATGGGATGATTTTCATCTTCACATGGAACAATTTAATGGAGTTGAAATGGCAAGATAGAGGCAAGGCAGAGAAAAAGAGTGTACACTGAACAAAGGATGGCTTCATGACTGCCTCACTCTCCCTGCAGGTGACTGTGACATACAGTGTGCTTTTCCACGCAACCAACAGCACACACTCGGACATACAAAGCCTATTCTATAGTCCGCCGCTAAATCTCAAGTGCTGCTTTTCCTTCTCAGCCAAATCTGTCTCGATCAATAGCGGCTATAAATACCACTGAAGGAGCAGCTAGCCACTGAATGAGGGCTGGAAGCTGTCAGCATCATTCAGTGAAAGAGGCTACTGGCAACGGTTGCTATGTATCCCACAATTCTTTGTGATTCACTCGCACTAAGGGTGAATTGGGAGTCAGTAAGCCTGACATAAAATCTGACACTGAACATCTTAACACTTGAAAGGACAGTTGGCTTGCCCATTGACCGACAACTAGCTGAAGTACTTTACTCCTGTTGAGTTAATGGAAATGCTGTTTGAGAAAGATTGTTTAACTTTGACAGGAATCACTTTGCTGAGCGGCGGAAAATTTCAGGTTAAATGTTTATCTTCAGCACCAGATGTTCCCGCTGTTTGAGGAAGATGCCGCCAGTCATCTGCTTAGTGCATCTCCTAGTAATAGTACTTTTATAGTAGAGCAGTACCCAAACCCAAGGAAGTGGCGTGTGTGTGTCTTGAGCCCGGCTGTATATGGGGGTGGCAGAGGATGAGCGAACTGCCATAGATAGATTTCGGCTGACGTAGACTCCGGCAGAGGGGAGTGGGCTAAAATGAGCCTCTGCTCTCTTACTGAGTTACCGACACACAGAACTGAAGATATACAGCAGGACCCTTACTCACACACCCATCCAAATATAACATGAACATGTAAGACCCTTACTCACACATTGACACAGAGCAGCCCACATCCTCACTCTCAGTCTGAGCGCACATGTAGAAATCCTCATGCATGTTCGTACGCACACACCAACCTTTAATCGCCTGCAGAGGAACTTCATTGACTCTGTTTATCACTTAAAATCTCACTGTTCTAATTGGATTTTCTGTTATTAAACTTTTCACTGGTAGCAAATCAAATATCACAATATTCCTGACTGAACACCTCGATATCACAGTGACAGAATTTACGGAATTGGTGCTTCCTTAACATACAGAATTTACACACAAGAACATTTTGACAAACCCGTCATTGGTAATATCACTATAATAACGAAGCAAGCACAGACATTTGGTGGTCTGCTTTTTCAAAAAAAACCAAAAAAAAAACAATTAAGGCAATGCATTTCAGCTTCCAGCATTTCCAGAAATGTTTTGCAATACATTTCAGCTGTCAGCATTCACACGCATTTTCTACCTGAACGCATTTTCACTAATGCATACATTATCTTACTAAATACCAGTGGTCAATTTAGATTTGGAAAACTACTGAAGCTTACTTGCATGTTGACTTTGTTGACCAAATTATTGTTTAAAAATTGTTTGTAGAAATAAGTTTGTAAGTATGCTTTGTTTAATATTATGTAGCCCACAATGGAATTTTAATTTATAGAATATAATCACAATTCAAAGATACCCTGTAGAGTTTTTGACCACTAGTAGTGCTAATGAGCAATGTTACAATGAATTGCAATTGAATATTAGTCTGTTATTATTGCAATTAATTATTTCCCTTGAATCGTTTAGCCCTATTTTAGGTTTAAATTTAAACATTTTATGATAGACAACATCCCACATTATATCTGGCCTCACATCTCAGTATCTTCATCACACAGCGCCTTTTATTTAGTTACTGTCGCTGCTAATGATAACAGACATTGACTTATTAAAAAACTGTTGCTTTAAAAATAAATGTCCAAAACCAAAATGGCCTTGCTCTGAATGTCTAACCCTCAAACACATTCCCTCAAGGACAGCAGTTAAGACACACACACACACACACACACACACACACACACACACACACACACACACACACACACACACACACACACACACACACACACACACAAGCTCTCTTTTTCCCCACAACTATTTCTTGTCCCCCTTTTTAGACATCAGTTGGCAGAGCAGAAAGCAGGCCTCTCGCAGCAGGAAGATGGGAAGGCGGCCAGTCGAGTGGGCTCGGGCCAGGAAGTGGTACCTCGTCACTGGGAGAGGGGGCGGTTGGACAGGCGGACACATACGCACACACAAAAGAAACAGGAGCAGATGCCTTTTTCTTAGCTGGCAGAGCTGCCTTCTTTTCTCCAGGCAGTCTGGTACGGCTGATCTAAGAAGTGCAAGAGAGAGCGGCTGTGAAGTTTGCCTAGTTTACTTGTTGGGAGTGTTTAGGCTCGCTGTTTTCTTTCTTTGGGAAGTCAATTATGTCACTCTGCCCTGGGGGGCCTTTTTCCTTCAACGCTGAAGTTTTAACAACCCAGCCCTGCACCCTATAGCCTTGTTGTGCCTGAGTGTGGATATATATGTGTGTGTGTTTATACAGCTCTGGGCATTGGGCCTTTGGAAGTGTAACACAAGAGTGTATGCTAGAAGTTGTTTTTTTCATTTTTTTTTTCAGAGAGAGGCTGAGTAGTAAATTGCACTCAGGAGCATTACCCAGCGCCTGAGCTGTCTGTCTCTGAAGGCGTCTTTGTACCTCTCATTTACTACTTCCAAACAAAACCAGATCATACCTGAAGAACAGCCAGTTTAGCTGTTTTTTATTGCACATTAAGACGACTGCCGAGCGCAGGGATAATAAAGGAAGGGGTGGGGGGAATACAAGAGAGAGAAAAAAATCACCCCAGGGCTTCGACTCAACTTAAGTAATTACCGCGTGTAGTTTAAGTTTAATCTTCCCTCTTGAGATACTTTTTTTGCTCGTTCTTCAAGAGAAGATAAGATCCTACATCCTTCCTCTCTTTCTACTAGTCTCTTGCAGTATTTGCTTTATTATATATATTATATAAAACACACTCTCAAACTTTACAGTCGTCACTAACTTTCTCCCTTCCACACAAAATGTTTACAATTTCTTTATCTCTCCAACGCACACTGTTTCCTGCTCTTTCACCATCTCCTATATTTGCATACAAAACAGTTATAATTTCTTTAAATCTATCTCTAAGGCACACAGCCTTTCTTTTTCTAACTTTGTTTTGCATGTAAAAATAATCACAAACTTATAAATCTTCTTGTGCACAAACGCTGTTTGTCTTTCACACTTGTCTCCCACATGGAAGAAGATGAGATGACTTCAACAGTTTTATTAAACAACGTAGTCAATAGGCTTATCCTCTGAGCAGACATCCACACTAATAATATTTCTGGGTCAGACTATTGCCCTTAATGAGAAAGTGGCTTGTGGCTGGTCCCATATCAGCTGGACGAAGGATGCAGTTTTCGCAACAGAGATGCCGAGCAAGTACTTCACTTTTGACACACACATTTAAAACTTTGCTGTCCCTTAAGGCAGAGAAGACACTTAATGTTTCAGATGAGTTTCAAACACTCCACATTTCCAGCCATCCAACATTCACTAGAAGCATCAAACAACTTAATTTATCGCTCTCACTTGGAAAGCACCAACAGAGAGCCAAAGCTGCAGTTTCTTGCTACAGTTTTGGGGTTGAGAAAATTGCACAGTGGTGTCACTCCCAGAGGGCTTTGTAGTTTAGTTTTGTTTGGTATCCATCACTCATGTTTTGTCCTGTGGGTCTGAATAATGGTTGTCCACTAAGCTGACTTTGTAATGATGGACTCGCCCGAGGCGTTGAAGTGAATGCCACACAGATGTGGGTATTTAATAGTGTAAAACTACTCAAATGTATGTACGCAATATAAACACTGTGTATGCTAGATAGTATATATATAAAGCAAATATATAAAGCAAAATTTTGCAGGGCATACAACAGAACACATTATCGGCTGTGTTTTCCTGTACTGTGGAGAAATTCAAATACAACTGCTGCATGAGTCTTCAAATCAGCCACTTGCATGGTGGCACATAGAAGTAGTGCTGAAACTTTTAGTAGATTTGTGGTTTCCCAGTCTAGGGGTCAGGGCCGCCCAAGGGCTCACAAATGGTCACAAGAGGATTAACAAGATAGGAAAGAAGAAGAAAATACATTTCATCTCCACAAGATTATGTTTTAGCCTGCTAGCGGCCAGTCTGTCAGTCTGTTGGTCGGTCCAGACTGAAATATCTCAACAACTATAGGGTGGATTGCCATGAAATTTGGTGCCCAGAGGATGAATCCTAATGACTTTGGTGATCCCCTGACTTTTCCGCTAGCACCACTATGAAGTTGACGTTTGTGGTTGGTGCATTCGCGGTTGGAAGTGCAGCCTCACAGAGCCGCCGAGGTGGCTGCAGACTCTTAGTCTTGTTTCATTAGAAATGCTCGAGAGACTTACATCTTCAGACCTCTAACTATTAAACTGACGAAACAGTCTGAGAAGGGAAGATCACTCTTTCCCTTCTCAGACTGTTTGGAAAGGCAGTCCCAAAAAATGTTGTGTTTGTGAATGGATGACACAGTGAATGTCTGTGGTGGAGAATTTTCATGTCAGTAACGAGCAGGTTTATTGCACATGGGGGAAAAATGAGAAATTCTAGGTTTGATTTAGCATGTGGCGGACTGAACTGCTGTTCAGTACGACCTGAGGGAAGCCGCTCAAATGCAGATGCAGGACACCGAGGTTGTATTTTACACCTCCGGGTTGTGTTTTATCAGTCTGCTCTAAATTGGATTTGAACATGTACTGTGCAGTTGAGGCTGTTGTTGAAGGGATGATCCCTCACATTTCCTTCCCAATTTCCCTCAAGACAGCTTATAATGTAGATGCACGTTGTAACGTAGGTGTGAGCTACACCTGTGTCAGGATTTTGTTTTGTCTGGAATCATCTGATATAATGACGGAGAGAATTTTCTCCTCTGGTTATTGAATCGGTACATCTTTTCATACCCGAGGTGGTACTCTGGAAACATGCATATGTCTCTACGCAAGGAGCCATATATGGTTAAACCTAAGGCTACAGTGTAAATAGTGTAATTTACTGATGTTGGTAGAAAGTCCAGGTAAAAAGGTATCTGATGACCAAAGATCGAATTATGAAACAGTTGAATAAATCTGCAATTGGAATCAGTACTTATAAACCTGACCTTTTAATAACAAGAGCAAGCTGATGTGCCTGATTACTGATACTCCCCTTTTAGTGGCTAACAAGGCTGAGGTTGATGTATTTCACAAGGTGATATTTACGCTGTTCAAATATTCCTTTTGTTTTTCAAATCGAGCAGGGTTTTTTTGTCTTAAATGATGCAAAAAGCAAGCACATTACATCAGCAGAAAACATTTCAGTTGTATCAGAGTGATCAATAATTCAGCTAAATGTGTTCATTATCAGGCTGTTGAAGACAGAAGAAGGGATTCAATTTCAAGCACAGGTGCAAAACTTAAAGTATTGTTTGCTCAGAGAATTATTTATTCACTGCATTGAAAATCCGCTGTGAATAAATGATTCTCTGATCAAAGAAAACTGAACAAGCAGTCGGGTTCTTGAATAACTGAAGAGCTTTTGAGAATGACTTTCTGTTGGCAGCATCTTAAAGTGTGGTGTGCCATTAGAACTATTGAAATTATGTAAGTACATAATGGATGGCAAGCATTTTAAAAGCCCACACTGATGGAGCAGGTTAGAAAGGGCTCACAGTAGGTCCTAGGTGGTCAGCACCCGTTGACGTTTGTTGGATCAATAACCCGGTAAAACCTGGTTTCTTGTGCTATAGGGTACTAGAAATTTGAACCTAAGGAAAAGTACTTTCACAACACTATAATGTTCTAAAAATATAATAACACTAATGAAAGTAATAATAAAAGCAGTGTTAAAAGTAATAATACAGAAAAAGACAGCAAGACTACTTGTAATTTGACGTTTTTTTTTAATAGGAGACACTTTGACATGTCCCAGCAGAAAAAGCACAGGTGTAATTAATAACACTAATGAGGTGAGCCAGCTCAGGTGTCCTGGTACAGACCCATCGTTAATGTTGTTAGTTACACCGGTGCTTTTCCTGCTACGACAAGTCAAAATGTCTGCTGTGAACAAGGTCTATGCTTCTCTCTTTAATTGATTTTTTTTTTGCCGCTCTGGGGGCAGCTGAACAGGCTGTAAACACACTGAAATAACTTCACCTTACAAGCTTTCAGAGCTCACAAAAAAAATTTCCTTATTTGCAAATACAGCAAATACAGAGCAACATTATCATGTTGGAGTCATGTTTCTGGACACCTGATGAAAGGAAGTCCAATATTTGCTCTGTTTGTAGTCTCCACCATCTATTCATCAGTTGGCTTGTGATAATTTTGCCCAAATGGTACACAAGATGTGTGTGTGTATATATATATGTGTGTGTGTGTGTGTGTGTGTATATATATATATATATATATATAAAATGGGCTTCTTTAATGAGGACTGGGTGGGTTTGAGGCTCTAATTAAATATCTTGGTGTCAGTCAAATCTGGCAACCCTGGGTGTTGGGCACCTAGCCTACACTTGCTTTGTCAGAGTTTTTTTTCTCCTGATAAATAGCTGCCTGCTGTGGCTGAGAATGGGGATTGATGTGAGCAGAATCTTCTCCTTAACAGCAGAGTTGGGTGATAATTTTAATTGGTGACAGCTCTCTACGTTACACATAGTCATTTGATCTGTGCTTAATATAAAAATACTGATTAGTGCAGCGTTAATAATGTTTTAAAAAGGTTGACAAACATCAGAAGGCAGTGTAAGTACAAAGTGGGACACAGGGAGTTCTATGCACTTGAAGATTGATGTTTCACTTTTGTAAAGATGATGTAATCTCTGTGTCTGTGTGAGACTGAAAGGAACACACAAGACAAACATGCCGAAGTAATAAGGGAATTAATAGGTAAATATTTTACATTTGCTAGAAGTACATATTTTTACCTGAGTGTCAAGTGTCACTGCCAGTTCGCTCACATTTTGTCAAATGTTGTAATTTGTCTGCTGGTGTAACAACAGACTCACAAGACTCATTCTCAGTAAAATGAGACGCATCTGAATGTCTGTGTATCTCCCCGAGCCCCTACACACACACACACACACACACACACACACACACACACACACACACACACACACACACACACACAAAGACACACTTGGAGCAAGCAGAGTGTATCCGCTATAATTTAATCAGGCTGGAACAGCGTCTGGGCTGCGGGTGGTTCTGATAACAACGATGTGGACGGCTCCTCGGAGAGCTCGTCATGTGGATTCAGGAGGTCTCCCGGCAGGCGCCTCTTTTGTTGGTGGGGAATGAGGGCTGATAAGCAGGGCACCAAAAATCACCCATGGAGAATGAGGGGTGGGGGGACGGCGGCGGAGCAAGACAAAGGCTGTTAAATTTAACCGCCAAGGGCATAAAACCACACTCCAACTCTGATTGATTTCCTCCCCAAAGTTGATGATGTTCAACCGGTTACGGCTTGTAAAGAGACTGCCTCTGTCTCTCACTCTGTTTCTTTATCACTGTGTCTTTGTGTGTGCATCCTCATCTGCACTCCAACACACACACACACACACACACACACACACACACACACACACACACACACACACACACACACACACCCACCACCACCACCACCACCACTGCTCTGAGCAGTGCTAATGTAGGACTGTAGCCTAACTGGGCCATAACTCTGACCCCATTTACACCTGTCATTAACCTGCGTCGTCCACCCAGACTGTGTCTTTATCTGATGTGGCTGGATTACAAGTGCTCTTAAAATGCATCTCTAAATACCAAACACTTATATACAGTTTTGCCCTTGCTTGCTCAACGCAGGTAATATTTATATGAAGGGAGACATCGAAGAAGAATTTATCATAAAGAACTTTCTTGGGTACTGTATATACATTAGGCTGTAGATCTTGATATGAGCATTCTGCAGCAGATAACGTATATATTTGTGTTTGAGGGTTGGCGGTCCTGCACTTTATTACAGCTTCTCAGATGTTTGTGCAATGTTTCCCTCCTTTTTATGTATTTATGATTTTCTTGCTGCTTTCTGTATTGATTTATCCTCCGTTTTTGTGATCTGTTGTGTTTGTGGAGATTCTACAAACTAACTACAACTGACTTTATATTTGAACGATTAAGCACAGGTGCACTCTTTTTGTCCTTGTAAGATCTGGCTTCCCTTTTGTCAAACACTTGTCCTGATGAAAGCAGCATGCGTTCAAGTTCATCCCAGATGTGTTGCATGGGGTCTCCGTTTTGAACCTGCCTCCCGTCAGGAGGTGAATCAACCGATCAACTTGCTTGACATGCATGTCCGTGTTGGCACCTCTGCGAGCCCCTGTGGTCTGCGGTTACCCATAATACCCTTCACTGTGTAGAGACATGTATCTTCAGCTTGTACCCAAGCTCATATATATATATATATATATATATATATATATATATAATTTGTAAATAGGTCTCAGTCCACCTACACAGCTGGTATTTATGATCGTATCCTCAACGCACCTTTAGTCCATATCTACCTGGTATTTCTGCCTTTTGTGCAGAAAATCTGATTACAATCTATCTCCATCAAAGAATATTTATTAGTTAATATCAGGTGTACAGACGGTCTCTGAAACACCTGTTACTGGCCCGTCTGCAGTTGTGCCGTAGGCGGGTTGAAGTGCGAGTCGAGTCACATCTCTGTAAATATATCTCAGTCTGACCACCTGGATTAGATTTCAAATGTTTTTATTTTCATCGTTCCTCAGGAGACAAGATGTCACACCAAGTTTCACACCGTCTCCCTCTACCGCATGCTGTCATAAAGCAGAGTAAACAACTTCCTGTTACTGGCTCAGTGCAGCTTCCAGAGCTGTTGGACAGAAAATGTTCCCTTTGTCACGTTGCGCATGGCAGCATCTTCACTCTGTCAACCACAGTCCGCAGATGATTATTTTGTCTAAATGCAAGGATATTTGACATTAAAAAAGTCTGAAATGTATAATGTATTGTACTTATAGCCTCCTTACTTTTAGTGTTCTCTGGTTATAAGCTGTGTGTGTTTGTTTGTGCAGGGAGAACGAGGTCCTGAAGGTCCAGTTGAAGAAGTATGTGGGGGCGGTACAGATGCTGAAGCGAGAGGGGAGCCAGGGCAATGACGGTAAACCACACACACACACACACACACACACACACACACACACACACACACTGCATCATTATGACCTGAAATTAGATTTCATATCTGTGTCCCAGTCCATCTATTTTGCTCTCAAACAGAAACGCTCATAGATGCACTCACAGAAAAAAGAAGGTCATCAGTTTCCTCCTCATCCCAGTTCAGTTCTGACGCATTTCTCAGGGGCTCAGATGACTAACCTCCCTTTTTACGGTGTGAAGCCCTGTCAAGCAGAGTGAACCTCTCGCTCCTCTGTCTCCATGACTCTAACTTATAATTTTTTTTGGTTTTGTTTTTGGGTAGATTTGATAACTTTGACTTTGTTTTCCTGTTGCCAGGGGGATGTAAGCGGTGCTCTGTGTAAAGACTGGCGAGATAAGCCCCTGCTGTATCAAAGGCAAATAAAATGAACATGGCAGATTATAGAGGGCCACGTAATGGCTAATTGCATTTTGGGGGATAGAAAGGAGAGCGGTTATCTGTGACGCCCGGAAGGGTTTATGTGTTTGTGAGTTTTATTGTATGTTTTTGTGAACCAGAGAGGTAAAGAGATATGTTGAACTTTGTATTATCAAGTTAATGATGTTTTATTTTTTAAAGAGGCAGTGAGAACAAACACATATTTGGTGCTATAAGTCCTTTTAATAATGCAACATCAATCCAGCATGGATTTTAGTGATTGTGTTTTCAATTATTTATTCATTTAGGCGGGAGAAAAACTAGGAAGGAAAATTCCAATTTATTACAACATCATTTTTTCCATAATTTCTATCAAAAACATGGCAACACTGATACTCAAACAGTGCAGGAAACAATCAGACAGACAGCCACAGCAAGCACAGCAGGTTAGAGTTAAAGTTGGATGTTGGTTTGTGAACAGTGACGTGAGGGTTTCACGTTATATGTACATTAGTATCCAAGTATCATGGTCAAGATAGATGCCATGTCATTTACGCCTAGGTATCTCTGATGTTTGACAGAATGATGAAGTTATATCATCAGTATAAGTCTTTTGAAAAAAAAAATGTGTCTTTTGAAATCACTTACCTCCACCTTCAAAGCCTCCACTCTCTGTATTTAAGAAAATTATTTCAGAAAAGTTGAGGAGGTGCATTTCTCCTCTTAAGGTAGACTTTTTTTGATGTCAACCCTCCATCAATCTCCCAGTAAAATGGCAAACAAACCGCCCAAAATAAAGAGGGAATGACAAGACACTATTGGGATTAGTAATTGTAATGTAATTTTAATCCCTTACACTACTTGTTACTGAAAATAGTAATCACATAACTGCCCATATCACCCAACCCTGCTGAGATGAATGTTAACAACAGATAGTTTGGGTAATAATTTTGCCATTCGCCTTTGTTTTCTCTTCCAAATAAATTTGGTTTTGTCTGGTCGTCTGCCTGCTTGTGTTTGTTGCTCTGTTCCCAGATCGCAGCAATTAACTCTGTGAATACAATGTTATTATTCATGATAGGAATGATGACCAAAACGACTAAAACAAGATCCAAGTCGTGTGAAATTGGACTTTCCCTTCAACATTCAAATTTATTACCAACCAATTTCCAAAAAGTCTGTGTTTTCCTTCAAGACACATTTAAAAGCTGGCTGACTAAAAAAGGTTTCTGGTATCTTTTTATGGAAAAGTTATTCAGTAGTTGTTCTTCTTTTTGAGTTCAAACAGTCAAATATTGCTGTCAGGCGTTTTGACAACCCCCACCTGTTAACCAAGCAGGGACCTGAGCAGCTTCGGCCTACAACGGCGTCATGTTTAAAACATCACGGCTTCACGTTTGTTCTCTCTGGTTTCTGGCAATTACCGTGTTCAGTCTGTCAAACAAGGCCGCCTGGCCTGCTGACACCGGAGAGCACGGTATGGTGGATCACTGATGATGGGAGATGATTGGAGGGAGAAATGGTGATTCCCACACACACATGAAAAGGCATCAGGAAATAGCCATCACCCAGCTCAACTGCATAGCCTTGACAAACCTGTTCTGGCTCTCTTTGTTTTTTTGCTCTTCTCGTTTTACCTCCGCTCATTATCTTTCTCGCTCATATTGACTTTTTCATTCTCCCATCATTTGTACCCTTTTCCCTCTCCTTCCTCACCACTCCTTCATCCCTCTTGTCTTTCCCTCTCCTTCGATCCCCGCTCCACTCATCCCGACAGGCGTAGTAATTCCCTCTCCACAGCGGCGTCTAAATGATTTCATCCTCCCTCGCCTCTGTCTTCTCCTGCTAATGATGTGCCTCGTTCCATCATACTTTGATGTTGACTACCACAGTCTGCTGGTGTGTGTGTGTGTGTGTGTGTGTGTTGGGAGTAGAGGAGGAGGAATAATGTGGGAGCAGTTTAGGGAGAGCAAAAATCGGGAAGAAAAAAAAAAAAAGAGACGAGGATGAATTGATGCACAAGCGGCCCTTTTTCATGTGCTGTCAGCATGCTTTCCCGTTATCATTGCGCTGCCTTTTTGAAACCCGTCCTGTCTAATGATAGCGCTGCAGACGTGATCTCTCGAACGCTTCTCAGGCGCCGTCAGCCCCACTGACATCCCACGAAAAACGGTTCTCCTTTCTACTGTTTCAGAGAAGTGATAATTATTGTTTCCCGCGTGATGCCGTCTATGTCTGTTTGTTCGGGGGATTTCCCCTCGCTACTTATACTTGCATATGAGTGAAAAGTATGTTTGGGTTGCTGTGTGTACTCTATATGAATGTGAATTACAATACTGTACAAATGTGTGTTACATGCGTGAATCCAATTTTGAAAAATCTGCATATGTCTCTATAGTAGACAACAGGATATACATATACTTTACATGTCACATTGGCGTTGCTCCAATTTGTGTAACGTGTGTAAAGTGAGTTGAATGTTTAAGTGCTCTAGATGTGTGTGTGTGTATCTATGTGTGTGTCTCATTAAGAGAAGCCATTAGCCGAGCCCCAGAGGACCTGTAGTATAACAGTGACAGTCATGTTTACTGTAAGGCAGAGTGATGAAGAGAAATCTCCAGGGAGAGACATGGAGCAGCACATGTGGAGTTATCACACACACGCTAACCCAGGTTTAAACAGCTCCCCTGGAAGATCCTTGAAGGTTTGCGCAAATGTAAGATTTGAACATAAATCAGCGGCCTTGAAAGAGCAGTATATGATTTTTCTAAACTTCTTTGATGTATGTAAGTCCTCTGACGGCCTGCAGTATTTATTATAATTGTTAGTCAGTTGGTTTGTGCTTTGATTTTAAAACCTTTGCCATGTGACACAGCCCAGCATGCATTCTTTCAACCAGAGGCTGTATGTTTGCACCCAGTTTTATCATTTTGCCCTGACTCTCTGCGTCTTTCTCTGTTTGGGACCCGATCCAAAACAGACCTGTGGAAACCCAACCCGAACATAAAAAACATAGTGCCAATACACAAGGAACCAGCAGAGTGCAGTCAGACTGAACCCGAATAGACCCGAGGATAGGTAGACCTGATCCAAAGTGCAAAGTCAGTCCAAAACCCAAAGAATTTACAGTGATATAAAACTGTGGCGGTGTGTTCATGGGGTCTTCTCTCAGGGCTTCTCAGGTGACTCTGTAAAGAAGGGGTTCTAGCGGTGGCAGTTCATTGACTTAAGTGAGGTAAGTGTGTGAGAAACAGCACTTGAGATTGATTGAGATTGCTTTTGCCTGAAGTCAACGATAGAGGGTCAGGATTGAAAACAAGGGCAATGACTGGATAAGAAAACATTCGTTTTCTCTGAGAACCTGCGCTGTTTCATGTGGAAGCTCTTTGTCTCTCAGGAGATAATGTTCCAAGGCGTTTCATTCTCCCAGGAGGAGATTTAATGGCTGACTGGTTGACCGGCTGGTGTTTGACTAACTGCTTTACCCGGGGGATTGAGTCCCCAGGAGGATAGTCACCAAACCTGGGGAAACGGGTTTCACCTCTTCCCTCTGAGATGGCTGATTGCTCCACGTGGTCAGCTGAAATTGGTCTGCTGTGCTGTATATATAAAAAAGATCAGCCTAGGCGTGATGGGATAGGGATCAGGAGTTATTAACCTGTCAAGTGCTGGCTGGGCATGCCGAGGACAATCGAGGAGATCGATAAAGGGTCAGAGGGCAGTTAGTCTGGCGAGATGGAATTCCCTCTGTTCCATTTTCTTGTCAAGAGCTCTGTGATATTTATCTTTCCTCTCAATGTTATCTACGCAGTCCATTATTCCATTACATTAATGCTCTTTCTTTTTTGTAGAAACAGCAAAAATGTAAAGGAAAATAGAGAATGGGAGGATTAGCTTTGTTTGTTTCAACCATTTCTACCCCCTCCCCCCCTTTTTACTTTTCTTTGATTTTTGAAATAACTTTTGAAATAACTTTTAATGTGTCAAAGATACATGTTTTCGTAACCTCTGTGTAGTTTCTGATTTTTTATTTCTTCACTCTTTTCCCCAGTTTTTATGATTTATGCTTTATGTGTAAATACACTCAAACTAAACCCCTCCTGTTTATTTTCCCCCCCTCTCACCTGTATTTTCCCCACCAGGATTAGACGTGAACAGTGGCAGACCTGCACTTTGATTCATTCTGCTTTTTGCCTGTCACTGCGTACGTGTTTAATTCGCCCATAAATAAACCCGCCGTGGACAGCAGCTTATTCATCTCCAATAAGGAAATGGATTACATGGCCGTTTAAAACCCAATAAGCTTCCCTTGCCGCGCCTTGGTCTCTCCTGCTTCCTCTGACAGCCAGTGGCCTAATGAGTGAATGAGAGGCATTTGTCACCGCTGCCTGCTCTAATAGGAGTGTGTAACTTATTCATTACACACATAGATCTGCGTTTATTGTCCCTCTGTGCTCTCCGATTTGCCCTTGTAGGGCCTCGGGGAGGTGAGGCTTCCTGCTTTGAGGTGTCAGCTGTGTGTGTGTGTGTGTGTGTGTGTGTTTGTGTGTGCATGTGCATCCTGTGTGCCTTGTGTATGCATGCAAGTGTGAAGGCGTGTTAGCATGTTAATAAAAACTTGGGATGTGTGTAGTTATATTGTTTTCTGGGGCTGACCTGTTTATGTTAAACCAACAATATGGTTGTGTGTGTGAGTGTGTGTGTGTGTGTGTGTGTGTGTTATCATGGAGGTGGATTTTCATTACTTGTTAACTAATGAGTAGCTGACTGTGTTTGGAGGTTAATGTGAGAAAAGCAGGTCTCAGTGGCGAGAGGGTGGTCATTATAAAACAAATGTGTGTAGGTATGTGTTTTGTCAAGGCAAATGTGCATATGTGTGCACGTTCATATACTGTGTTAGTGTTAATTGTGTTTTTGTGGACGAGTCCCATGTCCCTTTGAGTGAGTGTAGGTGAGACACAGTGTGTATGGACGTGTGTGTGAGGCCTAAATTAAACTGTGCATTAGCGGCTGTAGGTGGGTATGAAACTGTTGTAATTGGTGTGTAAGTGGTTTATGTTATAAACTTATTTACATCCCAGTAGGCCGACTGTAAAAGAGCAAATGATGAGTCATTCTCTATGTGAATTGAGCTTAATTGTGCCCACACATTTAGCCGCGGCCTCAGATCATAACAAGAGAAGTCGGGCAGCAGCTTGCATTGTTTAGCCTCTCAGGTCTTAATCCAACAGATTGGGTATGTTTACCAACTCAAAGGTGTGAGGAACTTTCATTTATTCAGCAGAGGGTGGTCTGTTTGTGTGTATATATGACAATTAATTCAACACACACTGTTTATTTACCTGGCACAAGAGAGGTGACATCACATATTGTTTGTCACAGGTGGGGCCAGGTGGTCACCGCCCGATTGTCGCGTGTGTGTGCGTGGATTTATGCCTCTGCGGCGTCATATCTTACAGGCGTTTCCATGTGGGCGCAGCAGGGGCGCGTGACAGATTTCATCACCTGGACGGATCGGTGTTAATGAACATTTTAATCATCTCGCTGAATGCCAGAGCCTGCTGGGTGTCATGACGTCCGCCTTTCCCAGAGATAAATATGGAAAAGCGCGTCTGAGGAGGGAAAGCACTCCAGCGAGGTGTAGATTTCCATCTGATGCATCTTTTGGCTCTCAGGCAACCGAATCTTAGCATTTGTTTGACTTACTGCCTTTTTGACACTCAAATGTTGCAATGTTTGGTTATCTCCACTGTCAGCTGTTAAAAAACGTCACAAATTGAAAATATAAATAAACGTGCTTTTCATATAACAGTGAAAATTCAAGTCTTTATTTATACTCTCTGATGGGCCGAGATGTATCAGCATCTGTTGGAGCTCGATTTACAGAGACAAATCTTTCCATCGCCTTGCTTTACCTGGAAAACTCACGAGCCAGACGGTGTGCCGCATTACTGTGACACCTGGAAACCGTGAGCTGTCATGTCATTAGCTGCTGCATAACTGCTGGGTTTTTAATATGGAGATTTTTGTATTTTCTTTTCTTATTTCTTTCGTTTTCTTATGTAATGTAATGTTGGCCCATCCTTAAAACATCCACTTTGGGAACCACTGCACTAAATGATGCAACACAGCAGTGACAGAATTTCTACTTTTTCTAACAGGAGCAGCTAATGGAAATAAGTAGAATAACTGGGATGACCACCACGGCTTAACAGTGCCAGAAAAGAGCACAACCTAAAGAAACTTGATCTGGTGCAGCGTAAGAAACATCTCAGCAGTACCTCAGAGCTTAAAGATGCCACCAACATAGTAGAACTGTGTACTGTAAAGTCCACTTTGCAACAGGTAGTGCTGGGTAAGATGTTTGTAATCAGTGTCATGATATTGATTATGTGCCAGTATCAGTACATATCACAAAATCACATCAAATATTCCAGTTGATGTTAATTGCAATAAGCTGTGTTCCATTGCATCTCTTCATAAAGCTCTTCAACTCTCAACTCTTGACAAGGTGAGATCATATAATCGCAATATGGCTCCACCTCAAGAAAAGTGTGAGAGTTCATTTTTCTAGCAAATTTTCATCCAGATCTTGGTCTTCCTCAATGGATGGTGTTTCATCAGTCGTCATGGAGATGGCTCAGGTGACATTAAAGTGTGGAACCAGGGTCACATGATAACAGGTGGTCATATAACCCCTGTCTCTGTTCAAAGATGGTCTCTGGCCTCGGATGTGGATTGGCACAGGACATTGGCGTTTTATTCTTTGTCAAGCTAAAACTATAATATTGAATTATCTCCCTGCCTTACTAACAGGCATAGAAATGATGTAATGTGTGAGTTTTCAGTTTGTTTGTTTAGCTGTAGCTGTGCAAGGTGGGAATAGGTAGACATACAACAGGTGTTTTTCCCAAAAAACAAAAAAAAACTGTAGTGTAAGAGTTTGACTGACTGTCCTCCTCATTGCCTGGATTTGAATGAAAACCTGTGTTCTGCGCCTTTGCCCATAAGTGTCAGTTCCTGAGGGAATTGTCAGGGAATCTGTCACCATCTCAGTCTGCAAGTCAAAGTCATTTTATAAATACATTTGCTGTTTTGAAAGCCCCCTTGAATATAAACTACATTCCCTACAATATCCCAAATCTAAGTGAAAGCTAAGATCTCTCACTAGTTTCAACTATCAAATCATCTTCAAAAGGGATCCGAGAAGAGCTTACAGAGGTACAGAGGGATTTTCAGGCTTTCAGGCGACTGAGGCATTGTGTGCAAAATTTCAGAGCAGCTCAATTTAAGGCGGACAGTTCTCATATTTGTGCTCGTTCAGTCCTCTTGAAGCTTTGTAATGGAGTGAGGCATCTGTCTCTGAGACCGGATTAAGTAAAGAGAGGTCGGCTGTGAGTGCGAAGAGTGAGGAGACGGAGGGAGCAGGACGCCTTTAGGTGATGGAGATTCACCTCCTCTCTTGCCTCAGGGTGTTTTTGAATCACACACACAAACACACACACACACACACACACACACGCCTCCAGGCTATTACTGTACCTGGTACTCAAAGTCTCCTGCAACCACACAGATTTACATGTTTGTGAGATGGGGTGCGAGGAATGTACCAATTCTAAACTAGCATAGCACACACTCGCTCTTTTTAACATCTCTCCCCGCCGGCCTCCCACCTCTATCTTGGGAGTGATTACATCTGGTACCAGCTCGCCTGCCTGCCTGCCTGCCTGCCTCCCAGCCAGTGTAGGAACTGGTGCTGTATTAGCAGAGGCCAGGCTAGCCAGTCATTTACTGCATGACTGCCCACGCTGATGATAACACAGCAGCACAGACTTACTTTAGCATTTCTCCGGGCCGAGTGAGGGCTAAACGGTCCGGGTTGCGGAGAGCAGATGTCGGGGACAGAGGGACGACATGGTGGGTGCTTGTTACGCCGGCTGTTGTTTTACTTTGACACGTTTTTGCTGTGGCGGCGCGGGTGGAGCGGCGTGACAGTCGGGCGTGTGCATCACAAAGAACAGAAGGAGAGTTTGAGGTTAAGTGTGTTTTGAATCACAGAAGGAGAATTTGAGGTTGAGCGTCTTGTTTAAAGGGGGGCGGTTTTTAATTACAACAGCAGCTGTATGTCGGGTACCTGCGGCAGTCCCACCGATTTCCACACCTCCTCTCACAGTCGTTGCAGTGCACTCTGGGTAGGAGGTGGAGGCTTACAAGCATACTTTGGTAGCAATGATGTCATTGGCTTGGTTGGACCGAGGGGGATATTAATCAGAGCTGATCGGTGCTCTGCGACAGCCAACCTACGTGGCGTCCCACACACAGAGCTGATAATGAAATTGTAGGAGCATCTGTCTCTGTCGTCCTTTCCCCTGTTAGTGTTGTCTTCTCATGCTAGTAAACATTTTGGTTGGACACGAGCATTTTAGGTTTTTACAGGAAAGTTCTTTGTTCGGTTTTCTTCCTTTGTTCTTTGACATGCTGATTGATCCTGAACACAACATAGTTGACTTCACTGTGATTCAAAAGCTACTGTGTCTCATGACATAACTGTTAATTATATTTGTGATATTTGAGACATGATGCTCGTTGGTTTTTCTGCATCAGGAGAAGCACCTTGAAAGTATTCAAATGTTTAATTTGACATAGCAGAGATCTACCTGTGAATTTAAAATTAACCATAAATGAACCCCAGCAGATGTTGCCCAATTTTAGGCTTTGAATAAATTATTTCGAATGTGGTAGGTAATTTTGAGGTTTATAACTTTAGGCAGCTGACATCAGTTGAATCCCTGTTATGTTAAAGGTTTCTCTCTGTTTCATTTCCACAATTTGTGATGCCAGGTGGAAAATATCAGAAGCGTCTTCAAATATACGACTGGTAATGCCTCTACATTTCCTAAGGTTTTTCGTTTTTCCTGACGTTGCGATGTGCTGCTCTGATTTATTTCTGCAAAGCAAATGTACAATGTGATCAGTCATCCACTGTCAGTTTGACAGATCGTGACACGTCTCATCTCGTGATCAATTTAATTACTAGATGACTGTCAAAACAATTTCCTCACTCATTTAATATACGGCCTTTGTTGTTGTGATACAGTCGATCTTCTCCATTTCCCTAAAGGTTAATGTTATATTTCATAAAATTGTAATAATTTCTTGTGATATTAGTGGAAGTTGTATTTATTTCAGACAAAGCAGTTATGAGGAAAAAATGATGAAGCATATTAATATACTCAAGATTCAGTCAAAGGGCCAATCAGATGTAAGCAGGTCACGTTCCAGCATGTTATTCGGTTAACAAGACTAAGACACTACAGCTGCGCTAGTGGCTCTGTGAGGCTGTACTTAGGTGTCTTGGTGCTGTGAGCTAAATGCTAACATGTTTAATGTTTGTTAATTAGCACTAAATACAAAGAACAGCTGAGGCTGATGGGAATGTCATTAGTCACATTTTGACCTGATGGTGGTGAAAGTCAGGGGGTTTTCAGTTTTTAAAATTCATCCTGAGGGGTGTCTGCACCAAATATCATCCAATAGTTTTCGAGACATTTCACTCAAAACCTCAAATGTAAACCTCATGGTGGCGCTAGAGGAAAAGGCAGGGGCCCAACAAAGTCATTAGGATTCATCCTCTCGGCACCATGGAGATCTGTACCAAATTCCATGACAAGCCATCCAGTAGTTGTTGAGATATTTCAGTCTGGACCAAAGTGGTGGACCAGCCGCCACTCCGCTAGAGTGGCTAAAAATGGAAGGACTTGAGTGCTTCTGGGCTCGACTGTTTGGATTCCCAATTGCCCTGTTAGACTTCTTTTGAGAGCTGCAGTCCCTGCACATTCAAAGGGAGATAATTGTGCATTGACGCAAATCATGATTAGAACTGATTGGCGTAACGGCCGGAACAAGGAAAATAAAGTTTGAGAACTAATATCTTAATAATCCTCCTGGTCTTATCCGGAGTAATTTTCAGTGAGTGCAGACTGATGAGCTTCTGTTCTTTGATCAGTGAGATTACAAGCAGACAGTACAAGGGCTCCAAAGGTCAAACCCACAATGCCATGACAAATTACTGCAACCAGAGCAGGTTCATGCCGTGGAGCATAAATTCAAACAAAATGGCAGAAAATAAGAGCCACACAGAGAAAGACATTCCAATTTATTCTGCTCACCAGCATTCCTGTAATAATAATAACAGTAATAATAATAAATTTAGAGTGCCTTTCAAGGAACCCAAGGAATGCTGCACAACACAAAAGAACCATTCTTCTTGTCTAGTTTCAGATTGAGTCTCCAAACATGGGGGAGTAATCTGTTTTGAGTGATATGTCTCGGCTTGATTATGAGTTTTCTTTATCTTTTTTGGAGCACTGCTGGGATTTGGGTATGAATATTTAGAGTCTTACACAGATAACTATCCACGCTCGTTTGGAACCTTTTCATTTCAAACCCCATGGAGCCTTTGAGAAGCCGCTGCAACCCTCCTGAATAAGTGCCACCAGCAAACCAGCAAATCTCTATCTCTTTGTCGCCGCCTCGTAGCTCACTTCACCCTCTCCCCTCGCACTGAATCACCAGTTCCTCTAAGACCCCCTCCCCCCCTTCTTGTATGTGTGTGTGCATATATGTGTGTTTGACTAATGTGTGAGTGTTTAGCTTGTTAATGTGCTATATTATAACAGACCAGCTCTATAAACAACTTAATCCTGCTTCTTATGTGCTCCTTCAAAGACCTGGAGGCTTAAGAGGAGAGGTGCGGGTGAGTGGGGGTAGGTGTGCATATATATGTGTGTGTGTGTGTGAAAGGCTGAAAGGAAAGGAAGAAAAAGTAGGCAAGAGTGGCTGTGTAGTCAGGTAAGAGGAGGTTGAGGAGCACAGATGGAGATGAATGTATAAGTGAAGTCCTTGTAGAAAAATCTTGACCTCAATAGCACCTTGAACAGAGGCAGTGTATACATCCTTGGTGTTTGTTTTTACTTTGTAATTTTGTAAATAATTGTAAGTTTTATTTTCATTTTTGTATTCAGTTCTACGGCCACACAGCCAGTTAAACCAGCTGAGTGTTCAGGAGCTGCCGATAACTCAGCAGGTGGGAGTTAAACCGCATGATTGGTCCTCCCAGATGTTGACAGTTGTAAAGGGACAGTTGTAAAGGAACAGACTTCTTAAACCACTTCTGCTTACATAGCTAACTGTCAGTGCGTCTTCTAGCAATACTGCTTCTCAGATGTCTCAGCCATTGAAAAATGCCCAACCAGAGGCTTGAAGCTCCACAAATATGTCCAAAAATGGTTTGCAATAGCTGCAGTGCCTTTATATATATATATTATATTTCCTTCCACAAAAAGGGGTAGGAGAATTCAAATTTCACTTTGAATAAAAATTCAGTGTCACTATCTAAACAAGAAAAACAGGAAGCGGTGTGTTACCACACTTTTTCAGTTTTGTCAGCCAGTTTACGTGGGCTGGAATTCAGTTGAAGACTTGGTGGACTGTTTGATGTTGCCATGGTCTCTGGTGCTTAAATGTTACTATTATTATTATTCAGTGTGAATGGTACTGTAGCTACCCAGTAATAGAAGAGACCAAATATAATTTCAGCTTGCAGAACACATTTGGTGAAAGAATCGGAAGTGTGTAGATTTAAATATTGAATTCAACAGCATCAAAGCAGTATTGACATGTCATTGCTCTTGACGATACTAGACAGAGGAGGATGCAGAGTGGAGAAGGATGAGCGGAGAGGGAGAGCGGAGCGAGTGAGGAGATGATGAGGGATGCTGCAGAGCTTCTTATTCTAACCACTTCCTGACAACCTTCTCATCCTCACTCCAGAAGGCTCTTTTGTATCAGTCAAACACCTGTGCTGAGGATAAGGAGGGCTCTCTGAAGGCCTTTACGGCTCTTCTCCTCATTTCTTCTTTCTCCTCTGGGACGGGACACAGGCTTTACCTGTCTATCCAACCGGCTGTACCGCATCAAACTCAGAATACTGATGAAGAGGTGAAATGGTTCGTCTGCAAAGCAGCATATTCTGCAGCAGCACACAGAGGGGATGAGCCATTTGCAAGCAATTTATGTTCTACTTTGACACTAACATGCGTCAAGGGTAATCAGATTTTAATTTGTGAGCTCAAGAATGAATAAAATTCAGGTGTAAATGCACTTAAGATGGATTGAAGATCAGGTTATCTACTTAAATGCAGCAAAAATGTTTAAAAAAACACGTGAGATGGATGTACGGTACATTTTTCTGTAAAAGTAAAATCTCTGCAAAGTGAACAGCCAATGTTTTGGTTTTGGACAGCCAGCGCTGATAAATGATTCATCTGAGCTGCTATAATCACTTCATGGATCTGAATAGATTCTGCATTGAGTGTACTCGTGGATGTGACTGAGATAAATTTATTTTTGTTTTGGCTCATGTCTGATTATGATATTAGTTTAGATCAACGGATTTAGAGATGGGGGTTTTGAGATTAACTTGATCCGCAGTTTGTTTTAGCATGACAATTAAGTCTATATATTCTTGGGTTCTAGTATTCAAAATTGAATTAAAATTTTTGCTTCCACATCTTGCTCTCTTCTTACATCATCTGTGTTAACATTTACATGCATACAAATGCAAACAGTCCTTTTTCAGCTTTATAATTGCATTACAGATATGGTTGTGAGATTGTAATGATAAAAAAAATATCATTGAAAAATACGTAGAAGGAGTAACAAATAAAAGTACTTCTGGTGCATCGTAATCCCTGATGAAATGACCTTTACTCTCAAATGCTGCCAGATTCAAAGGAAGGAATAGTTTGACGTTTTAGGAAATGTGGATGACATTGTCATATCTGTCCATGAAATATGAAGCTACAGCCAGTAGCTGATTAGCTTAGCTTAGCATAAAGACTGGAGGCAGGGGGCAACAGCTAGCCTGACTCAGTCCAAAGGTAAAAAAGAAATCTGCCTACCAGCACCTGTAAAGATCAGTAAGTAACATGTTATATGTTTTTACGGGAGATACGTGCTATAGATAGCTCTAGATGTGCTGGTAGGTGTGTTTAATTGACTTGTCTTTTTTTTTTTTTTTTTTTTTACCTGTGGACAGAGCTAGATTAGCTGTTTCCCCATGTTTCCAATCTTTATGCTAAGCTAAGCTAATGGGATGCTAGCTCTAGCTTCAGATTTAGCGCACAGATATGAGAATGGCATCAATCTTCTCATCTAACTCTCAGCAAGAAAACAAATAAGCATATTTCCCAAAATGTCGACTACTCCTTTAGGTGCTTATTGGCTCTCATTACTGGGTATTGGATCATGTTGGATCCTACGAGGACCCCAAAGTAACCCATACAGGAGGTCCGCTCTACAAACAAGCTGTGTCAAGTGCTCTGTAAAAGTTTTACTTTATAATGAAAGAAAGTCTCAGAGCCTTTCCTTTAGCTTGTTTTAGTTCCTTGTATATCATTTTTTACAGGCTTTCACAATTTAATACTAAATCAGATGTAGACACGTCTGCTTCATTAATGTGAAATGTTGACTGAATTCAAAACCAAAACCATTCATTATGGTGTTATCCTCTACATGCCCCCTGCTACTCCCCGTTTCCTCCTAATTTGGAAAACTCTGTCGCACTGATTAAATTGAGTTTGAAATTAGCATGTTCCCAGCACTTAATACACATGCAAAACCCATGGCTTCTTTTATCTGGGAGTAAGAACAAAACTGCTGAAGATGAAAAATAACTTTCTACAACATAATGAAGATAACTCACTTGGAGGGAATCCACTCAGTGAGAAAAGTTTTTTTTTTTCATTTTTTGGGACTTTTTCCCTTGGTGAATCCCACTGTGCTGCAGCCAACTCAAAGAAATGCTTGTTTTGTAAAAGTCCTTTGGAGTCTGGATCAAAAGCATTTTCATAGCAACTCAATCTGTGATTGAAATATTTAATACTGGCACCAAGCCTCACGCAATCTCTCACTCTTTCTCTCTCATGCTGCCTCTTTCTTCACTTACTCTAATATACTTTCCTTTACATTTTGTTCCTACTGTTTTTTCATTTACTGTCATGCCATCTCTCATCTTTATTCTCTCATGTTTATCCTCTTATCTCACCGCCTATCTTGTTGCATTAATAATCCACACTAATGCAGAGTGGATGTGGAGATATGAATAAGAGGCTGTATGTATATTTGATCATCTTCCGGACCTTTGACCATCCATAGAAAGCAGCTATAGCAGCTAATACCGGCCTACAAAGGAGGTAGTTGGGTGAAAAAAAAAAAAAAGAAACACACAAGTACACTTTAGAGTGTTTTCTCTGCACTCCGCGTCCCTTTCATCCTCTGCGTGTGTGTGAGAAGCTTCTGAAGTGCTGTTTTTGTCTCCAGCTTTTTCCTCGTTGTGTAAATATGAATATGAAAAGCAGTGTCAGGATGTTTCGGTGGAAGCTGTTGACATCAGAGAAGTTGCAGTCTACTTCCTGGAAGTTTGCTACTTAATGATTGTATGTGTGTGTGTGTGTTTTGCATATGCCAGGGACAAGACAGGTGATTTGATGTGATTCTGTGTTGTTGAAATCATCAGCTTAGTGCAGATAACACACCAGCAGGGGTCATTTCACTGTCTCAGCAGCTCACAGGCTTTGTTTCTTCCTTATGTTTTCTGCAGGACTACTCTGCTGATTAGGCTCGACAAAGAGAAAGCTTGGATGTCTGCAGATAAGTTAGCATGATTAAAGGCCACCTAATTAACTTTGACAAGTTTTGGTGTCGGAACTTATTAGCTACAGCGCACTGAGCCGGTTTGTGGTTGTGAATGAGCCAGGCTCCTGACTGGCACGCAAGGTGAAGTTGAAGCATTTACAAAAACAAAATCTAGCACGGCACAGTTGTTTTCAAGAGCAGTGCGTGACGAGCAGGTGGCGCTGATTGAAACTTGCTGTCACCTCCAGTGATTAGCTATGTCTGAACTTCACTGTGTAATAGCACCCTCATCTCCTGCGTAATTGGCTCTCGTATTGATTAAATAACGTATGCAGTTGGTAATGTTTGTTTAGGAACTCAGGAAGTTCTTGAACTTCAGTGCGGTTGAGGTGTTAAACGTCCTCTCCTACGCCGGGGCTCAGTGTGAATGGCAGCTGTATGATAAAAAGAAAGATGCTTATGCTTGAGATATTTTCTTCCCTGTTAGATATCATCAATTTGTAATGCTTAGCGCACTCTAAGAGCTCTACTTGTAGTTATTTAGTGAGTGACTTTTGACACTTTTCTAACATGTCTGAACTTGTAGGGTTTCAGTGAGTAACTTTAGGGTTCATTCAACTGTCGGTTATGTGCTGAACAGTAAATAATGCACCAAGGGCTGGACGATGTGGTTGAAATCATTATCATGATATCAATATATTTCACAATATGGTACATGTATGTAAAACTACACATAAAATAACGTTGGAAATAATGAACTGTGGTTCAGTGTTATGCATTACATGAGACCAGTCTCATTATACTGTATGTGTCAAACAAAAAGAACTAATTTTCTTAGTGTTTAATTGCAGCTCGGCCAGAATAATTAATTAGGACACCAGAAATGAGGAGATAAGATTATATCATATATGATGTGATGATGTTGAAGTATCGCCCAGCTCTAGTTCCACTTTTGGTTCAAAATGCAATATTCTTTAGGCCTGAGAGTCAATACAGGTAGAGGAACTGGCATCGCTGCCTCTTTCGCAGTGGTAGTTGTAAAATAGCAGCTCTATGAGGAAGCTGTTTGTGTTTGAGTCACAGAAGCTGACACCAAAACCTGTTGTTGCTTCAGATTGCTGAAATACAATATATTACCAAATTCTGTAGTAACAGGAAATTGTAGTGTTGCTTAAAGGGGAACTCTTTTCCACATCAAAGTGTTGGGGAGTGCTACTGCACATGTCAAAAAAGTAGTACAAAGCTGTTTGTGGCTCCAGAAGGAGCTGCGCGAAATCTGATCAGCGTCGGTTCGGTCTGAAGACTACGAGTTTGAAAATGTTGGTGTGGAGTTAGAAAGAAGTGAGCCTGCCAAACATCTGTAGCCCGCTCCTCGTCTCTGCTCGAGGCTAGCGGCTCGAGGCTACATTAGCCGGTACTAGATTGAACACATCCACAGATATTGAGTTGCATTGTGGGTAATGTAGGTGCCAGGTTTTGACAGGGAAGTCGAAAAAGATGGAATAAAAATGACGATATCTCTGGTTCTGCTGTATCAATTTTGGACTCAAACCTACTGCCAGAATGGGCAGGGAGAACAGGCCAGAGACATTTGACACTGAACTAACTAAAGAACTCTCTCAAGGAGGCAGAACAGACTGGAGAGAGGGGAACTTGGTGTCAGTTTGGTATTACTGGATGGATTATTCCTTTAGTTTTGACTTTAATGGCATGCTGTCAAAGCAGGTTTTGTTGTTTCCTTGCAGCAGCTGATGAGATACTGAGATACCGGACCGGCAGAGCAGAATAAGGAGAAAAAGAAAAGCACAGAATGACTAAGTTTTGATCAGTTTGTCTGCATATACACAGACCACACAGACTTAATTCTAAATGTGACCTACAGTATAATGAAAGTGTAGGTAGGAGCTCAGTTATGGGTGTTAATGGACATGGTGGCTTTTATGAGAGTTAAACCTGTGACTTTCCATTAGCGGGACAGGCTCTTTTGTACTGCAGATGCACCAGCTCTCTCCAGGTCTATATCTTTTACCCATAGATGGCAGTGTGTCCATGAGTCTCCAGCATGGCGTCTGTGTGTCTGCTGGTCTGTAACGGTGTGAGGAGAGGCAGACAGCCACTGACAGGCCTCCGTAATGTAGATTTACCATAATGGCCTGCAAGGAAATGAGATGTACACTGCTAAATAGTTTGGAAAGACATCTTGCTCCGCTCTGCTGTGGCCTGACCTCGCTCTACGAGCCGGCGAAACACCAGACCAGATCATTGATTTGACAAAGGCTTTGACTAATGATAGTAGTGAAGAAGTGGGCAGAGAGGACAAAGGAAAAAAACCCGTCACAGTCAGTCTTTCTTTTATTATCTCCGCTCTTTTGTCAAGACGTGGGAGGAAGTGATCTGAACCTGTTGATAAGGCCAAGGCGGCATAAGGGTTGTACATTAATGAGCGCCATCGACACATGCTCTCACCCCGTCTGCTGTCAATTTGCCACCTCTTCCCTCTGCCACCTCCTCTTTTGTCCTTTTACTTGGGTCCCTCAATTAAAGCTGCCTTTTGTTCCTGAGGCTCATATGGAGCCAGTGGTCTGTGTCATTCTCCTCATCTATTATGGATCAGCACCAAGAGGAGTAAGAGCAGCGTTTTGGGTGTTTTTAATAGAGAGATGTCTTCGTCTTGTGTCCTGTAGAAGCACTGATGGGCTTGATAGGCGAGATTTCCTTCCGTGTCTGGGTGATTGTGATGGTAATGATGAAGATAATGACACTTTTCAACATACATCAGCATGATAGCTTAAAATTTCAATAAAGTTAAGTTGAGGACAAAAAAGACACATACAATCATGACTTCATATAGATGTCAACATTCATTGCCTATCTTAGGTAGGACTAATGGTAGGACTAATTTGCAATATATTCTGGGAAAATTACTCCCTTTTCCAAACTAAAAAACTTCAATTGGCTCAGCTCTAATCACTCCAGCAGAAAATGTTTGCGTTCTGGAAAAAAGTACAACAGAAAAAAAATAATGATTGCAACGACAGGAAATGGTATTAATCCCACAGTTGACGGAGCATGAAAGACAGGCTCAGGATGGTTTCCTTGGGCAAACAAGAACCTCTGACGACGTCCTCGCTGCTGTGCCTTTCCAACAGGTTACTGCAGTCTCTAAAAAACTCTTTCCTCAGCAAAACACAAATTATGAGCCATGTTTTCCTCTTTGCAGTCATTTGGTACCACTGGTCAGCAGGTGTCACAGCTTGTTACCATGGATACGTGGCTCTTAGTTCTGAGTTAGCCTGGGGGTAGGGTGGCTATCTTATTAGCCGCAAAATAAGTCAGTCTTTATTTTTGTAAAACTGTCTAACTTACATTAAAATACAAAATTAAGACCTAACACTACAGAGCAGTCTAAAATATCTTTGTGAAACCGGCTCCAGGTCTCTGTTGTCAAAAGAGCAGTTAAGAAGTCTCTTGAGCTCACTTGGCACCACCGCCTGTTCGACAGTTTTTCCCAGCAGATGAGGCATTTCGGTGTGGGACAGGTAGTTTCTACTATCCATGAAAAGCCATAAGCCAAGTAGTTTTCATTGTACTGTCTGATTTCAGCACTTACAGTCGGCTCAGGTACAGTCACCTCAGACTGAATTGAGGGCTGAGATGTATCAGCGTTTCTTTGAGCTCCATTTACAGTGACAAATCTGTGACAGTCAATATTTCTGACTTCTGTATACCTTGAAAACTCGCGTTGCCTTACTGTGACAACTGGCAACCGTGACTGTTGAATTTAACAGGGTTTATAATATGGTGATTTCTCCTGTTTTGAGGTGTTTGAAAATGTAGTATAAATGCAGTTCATGTAAATGTTGCTTCGTTTTTTTAAATGTAAATTTAAAAACCACCGGTATGCACTACTTGATGTCTTTTCCTGCTTCTCTTCAGGAGCGATTTATCCTGTTTTAGCAAACAAGTCTTGCGTCTGGCAACCTTTTTGAGGTGGTGATGATATCAAGAAATCCAGATCAGATACTGTATGCGTGTGCATCTTTGCGTTCTTTGCCAAAACTGTAAAGAACCACACATTGTATTTCTGAAGCGAGTGCCTCCCTGGCCCTCTCTTTTTTCCTGACTCAAATTTCTAACACATTTTTTTACCCTATCAGTCTGTGTATGTGTGACAGTTTGATGACACCGCCTTTCCCCTTTACACTCATAATAGCCCACAGATAGCATCAGAAGCAAAGATCCTGATACCAACCTCTGTCCTGTTGCTCTCTCTCTCTCTTACTTTCTGTCCCCCTATTTCTCATTATCTCTCGCTCTTGGTCTAATTTTCTGTCTTTCATCTCTCTCTCTCTCTGTCATTCTCAGTAGCCTCTCTGTCACCATCCCTCTGGCTTTCCCTCAGCTCTAAAATAGGAAATGTCTAAATTACACTTGCTAATAGGTTGCAGCAGCGCTGTTTTCCCTCTCTCCCACCCTCTGTCTTCTTCTTTTTAATTTAGTATTAGGGACATAGCACATTTCATTTGACACTAAATGAAAGGATTGTTCTTATAAACTCTTGAAAATGAAGGAAAGAAATTCCTCTCCTCTCCTCCAGATGGGAACATCAATTCTTAATGCTCATTCTGCCACTCTGGTACCCGTCTACCCCCCAGGCGTACAAAACCAGAGCACAGGGCACCATCTCAAACACTCAGTATCTCGCTTCGCTCATCTGAAACACCTACAAGAAGATGTAGTCTTCCCTTTTTAATAAACACTCCCAAGACACCTGAGCCAAATCCTCATTAAAACTACTTCATGCAGCGCATACACATCAACAGATCATTAGCATATTAATTTTGAGACATTAGATTAACTACTCTCAACAAATAAGACAATCACTGAGAAGATTGGCAGCCTCCTTTGGCCTCTACAGTGTATTCTACATTTTGTCCTGATGGGTTTTATTTTGGCAGAGCTTGCCTTCATTGTAATAGGGCAGAGGGAAACAAAAACAGATGAAAAAGCATTATTTGTCAAGAACAAATGGAAGTAAAAGTCTGAGTTGCTCAGAATGGCAGATAGTGAAATAAATGAGAAATTAGATCTGACATGTTTATCCAAAACAAAACTCTCTTTGTACTGGGAATACAATCACTTGAGCAAATTTAAAGCTGCAACTAACAGTTGTTTTCATTAAAGAGCATATTGTTTTTTTATGTAGTTTTCTGTAGTGATTTAAATTCTCACAACGCTTCACTGATGTAGAAGTGTACACTGTGACCTTACTGTTGGGTGTGGGTGTCAATTGCAGTGAAACATCAGCTGATATTAAGTTATTCTTTTAAGATTAATTTTTCAGTTTTGTTTTTAGCGAATTGATTATTTAGTCCAAGTGATCTTGATCTTCTTATTATGTCCAACCAACAATAAAAAAAACCCTAATAAAAACAAAACAAAAACACAATATAAAAGTAAACGGGGGTATTCAGTTTCATGATAGGAAACAGAGAAAGCCAAGTCCTTATATTTGAGAAGCTGTAAATTGCTTTTTTTCCACGGTAGCGGTGTAGCTTTATGGATGGAAATCATTCATGTCCCCCTCAGGGTGAATTGTATAAACGTTGCTGACGCCCTTTTCATCTTGTGCCACCATCAGGTCAACATTTCAGTTTGTCCAATACTTTGGTTTACGACCAAATTCCCATCAGCCTCAGCTGTACTTTGTGTGCTAATTAGCGAATTCTAACATGCTAAACTAAGATGGTGAACATGGCAAACATTATACCTGCTAAACCTCCTATGTTAGCATTGTCATTGTGACCATGTTAGCATGCTGATGTTAGCATTTAGCTCAAAGCATGACTGTGCCTAAGTTCAGCCTTACAGAGCTGCTAGCATGGCTGTAGACTTATTCTTGTTACTTGATAAACTGCTTAGGTGATTAATCAATTATTGAAATAGTAATTACTTTATTTTCTCTTGATCTACTAATCAATTAATCAGCTTGTTTGAGCACTACTAACGATACCACAGTGTTAGATAGGCATTTGTCATCTGCCATAATGTAATTTGTTTATTACAGTTATACCAATATAACACAGTCTGCCAGTCTTGTCAGTCTCTGCTACATTATTCATTATTTTCCACCAACGTTTTCTGGTCTCACAAGTGTAGTTTCAGTGTATTTTCTGTCAAACTGGCAGTAGATGCTGTTACCTCAGTGTACGTTTGGGCAGCGATCCATGGCAGACAGGATGGCTAGACCTGCTCATTTGTTACTATGGCTTCGTGTTGCCTTTTAAATGCGCGGGGAACTCAGCCGTTACACACCTGTAAATGTCAGGGCTAGATGTTTTCTGGTTGCATAGTTAAATGTCTCGCTGCCATGGTGATGTATGGCATGTGTTTTCACAATGCATTTTATATCCATTTTCTTCTGTCTATACAGCATTTGCTTTCACTGTATTTTGGAGGAGACGAGTACAATCACGCATGCTGTTATTGTGAGAGCAAAGCGACTGTTCTGACCAGAATTCGAACTCTTCACTCCTTTTCCATCCAACTATTTTAACCTTTATTTAACCAGGGAAGGCTGACTGAGCACAGACAGCTCTTTTTTCATAAGCTACACTCTAAAGCTTTCTTGCCCAATACAACCAGTCTTTTACTGCATGATGCATTCATTTTCTTGCACTAAAGGCCCCTTGACAGTACTTTAAGAGGTGAGATCGACCTTTATTAACTTTTCCCACCCAGATTTTTCCATTTTGTCCAGAATCCCAAATTTTCCAAGTTGAATTTTCTAAGCTCTCACATGCTTCCTGTACCTACCGTCTAATTGTGGTTTAGAGGTTTTACTACAGAGGAGTTACCTAATGTAGGTTGTTAACAATTTGACCCCTTTAACCTTTCTCATTAGTCTTCGGTGCTAAGTGGTGGTTGGTCAGTGGGCGGCTCCAAACAGCGGCGAAGGCTTCAGCAAACAAATGGTCCGTGTCATTAAGTTGGATGTTAGCAGCGCAGGTGCCCTTTAACAGCACAGAGACTATTAACACAATAACCAAAAAGCAATTAGATTGGCTTTCTAAAATGGCAGTCAATTAGCAAAGCTGCTGCACTGCGTGGTGGGAGAAGTGAGAGAGAAAAACTCAGAGACAGAGAGGAAATTGGAGTACTGGGACACTGGGTGATGATTCAGCTGCTGATCTCCGTAGTCTCGACAGTCAGGAAACTAGCTTTTCTGATGTCACAGGGAGAGAAACGTCAGATTATAGCTTTTCATCTGATGCAGTTAAGACTGAATCATCATTTTTAAAGACCCTAAATTTACCCCAATGGCAAAGAGAACCAGGCCCTTATTTGGCTTATAATACAGAGTTAATGCAAACTCAAAACTATCTCCATGTTTACTTGTCTACTTTACATGTTTTCTTGATTAATTCAGCATAATGTATATTTCCACAGCACTAATTGCATCAGTACAACAACAGAGTCATGTCATACTCACCACTCTGCTGCTGTTTCTCTTCTCTGAAAGAAATACTGTTTTCATTCACCGATTAATTCCAGTCCTATCACTTTTTTGTTTTTCCCAAACAATGTTAAGAGACCTTGAATGCAACTCAACATTTCCAGCCGATGTTTCACATTAAAAGTCTTCCAATCTGCCTTTTATTGGTAGGCTTTTAGTGTGAAAAATCTACAGGAAATGTTGAGTTTCACTGACGGTAGCTTGGAATTAATAGATGGATGAAACGGGTATTTCTGTTAAAAATAGAAACTCAGAGCAGCATAGTGGCAAGTATGGCCTGACTCTGCCATTATTTGAATATCGGCTTTTATGCATTTCCAGGATTGTTGGAGGAGATTTGCATGTCTAATCTCACCCATTACTTTTTTTGGTCAAAATTTTGTATGGCTTTACTGACACTGATAGTCCCTTTTTTCACCCTTAAGAGCTGTAGTTTATTCTAGGACTACACTTTCTTTGATCCATGTCTGTCCAGTCACACATTGCAAGATTCAGGTTTAGTTCTTTCAGACGAACACTGGAAAAATGAGCTCAAAGCACTTTTTGGAAGATGCTACAAAGATTTTTTTTAATCTTAAAAGTAATGTCTGTGGTTTAAGAAAGTTTAAACTTTTGTTGAAAGTGTTGTTGTGCAGACATCTGTCTTTGTCTCATGTCTCCCCATCAGAACAAAGAGAGGGCCAGATGGACAGACATAGTCTCTATGAATGGGACTTGAATGTTTGTAACTGGACTTTTTCACGGCTTTGCACGTTGGCTGAAAATGTTTTGTCTAAAGAACACTTCTGTATGCATGCCTGTGTGTCTGTGAGTCTATTTGTTATTCAGGGGAGAAGTACATAGCTTTAAAGAAAATGATGAAAAAGGCACTTTTCTCTCTATGCAAATATTTACTCTCTGAGATGTTTTGGTTGTATCCTCTTTGGAAGTAAGAGCACTCTCCGATCTGGAAAGCGAATCGGGAATAAATTATGTCAGGACATCACCAGGTGTGATTTTATGCTTTTGTACATGTAATTCTGTCTCACAGTGTGCAACCTGCTACTATAAGGAAGCAGACTTGACAGGAAATAAGAAACTCACGTTGTCATGGGAAAATAATAGGCTGGTTTGCCTCGGCATAAAAGGCTGATACCTGTTTTGAAGGTTGGCTGGTTCATATGGGTCACTAACATGCCTCATGGGTGATCCAGTCATAAGTGGACATGTCTAAATATGGGGGTAAATGCACCTCAAAAACCTTGAGGACACATTGTGATCTAGTAACAGCAACCACATTCTGAGGTAATCAGGAATATGTCCACATACGGTACGTCGTGTCAAACTACTATGTCACTGAGCTGAAAGGTTCATACAAATCCATAAACAAGTGGTTAAAGCTCACTGTGTGCTGATGTGCTGAGTTTTTACAAGGAGCGCTTGCCCTCTGATTGATTATCTAGCTCCAAATTAGGTTGTGAAATCATGAACTGTCGATTTTTAAGTAAATGGGTGAACATGGTGTACAGGAGAATTGTTTTAAGTAAACCGGTTCACGTTTTGCATGCGATTTGGTTCTGTAAATGAGCGAATTTTGTCATGCATGGCTGTGCGAGCACTCTCTGAACGCTTGAATACTCTTTTAATAGGTTGCAGCAGATTGAGCTGTGATGCTTTCCAGCTGAGACGTTTTTGGGTCAGAGCTTCTTTTTTTTTTCTAATAATTGCTTTGATCACAGGAATAATTAGGTTTTCCTCTTTCCTCAGCTCAAAACACACGTTGGCACACGCAGGCACCTGCTCACACACACTTCTCCCCCGTCCTTCAGTATTCAGTGACATACCTTTTAAAATACACGAACAAAAGGTTTTGGAACAGGCAACAAAACAAGTGAAGTGCTGTCAGTTCAAAGATTTAGCAGAAACTCAATCATCTTTATGCACGCAGCCAAGATAATGTGAATTTTAACAGAACCTTCACCTTACTGTGCCAGGATAAGAAGCGATAATCTCTTGAAGCTGCTGTACTAACTGTTACCTATTTGTTAAATAGAGCTGGGCATGCTGTGCTCAAGGTGGAGACTTATAAAAGCCAAATTCAATTACAGCACCCCCCACAGTGTACCTTTCCTCCCCAGTCTTTTTATGTTAGAAGCACAATCATATCGTGCAATGAAGATGATTCTTGGAGACACCAGTAATCTAGCAAGTTTTAGTTCATTTATGTTGTGTTTATTTTCAAGTAAGTAATGAAAGATTTGGGCAACAAAAAGTCATTTATATAATTTATTTCCCTGTGTCTGTGTTAACTCCATATTCTTTTGAGGTGAATAAATGTGCAGTTAGCCGAAAGAAGACATTTCTTTATTATAAATATGCAAAAAAGTTTGGACCACCGTAGCAAAAAGGCTTATTTTTCTGAGTTTTGACACAACTGAGTTTCCCCTGCGGGAACATAAGCCATCAAGGTACTAAATATGCACTGAATGAAGAAAGTTTTTCCACAGGTTTAATTTTGTGAAATGAGATTTTGCACGGCAGAGTTGGGAGAAGTGAGCTGTGTGGTTTTGGATTCTGTGTGTGTCTGTGAGAAACATGTGCTTGTGTTGTGTCTGTGCATTTATGATATCGACAGTGACACACGCACGCTATAATCCAATTTTTGTTCTCACTGAGATTATGAGAATTTATGATTAAGCCCTTTACATGCCTTAACACTTCCTATAAATATTAATTAAATCATTGCACTACACATAATCCAAATATTGATCACCCACTCGTCCCCTACGTGAGCTATGTCCCATCTCATCATTTTCTCCACACAGTATTGCAGGCTGCTTGTATGCAGCTGTACCCTGTAACCTCAGCGGGTGTTCATGTAATGCTGAGAGGTGTGAAGGCTAAACAAAGGCTGAGTATTTTGAGATTAGAGCAGATGATAAAATGAAACTTTAATAATCCCTGTGGGGAAACTGGGCCATTGCAGAAGTGGAGCCTAGAAGACAAGGAAGAAAAGAGAAAAGAAAATGGAGACTTGCAGATAATAATTGCAACCAAATAACATACTGTGCTGAGGGTAAAACACAGAATAAGTTAAGATAGGGCATATTTGTTGGCAGCAGCAGCAGGTTAGAAACGTCATGTTCATTTGGACAGAGCTCAGAACATATGTTCAAAACATATGTTCAAAGATGTAAGCCAACCATTTACAGATTTGTTTAGGTACATGTAACTGCGTCTAATAAAGCCGAAAAGCTATAAAATAATCTTGTCAAAAAATGGACCAAGTGTTGCAGGTTGCAGCTTGTTCAGGTCACAGTGACAGGCTTACTCGGATTATGCGCTTGTCCAAACAGTCACCCCGCTGATTTGATCAGGACTGCCGCAGACGCACAGTTTGATTACAGGCTGAATCTCTCATTATAACCTCAGTGTAACATAATCAGATTTAATCGTCTGAGCCCTCATAAGAGCGTCAGATGAACTTTATTGGTCCTGGCAGCTAAATTGGGTCATTACAGTAACAGCGATTAGAGGTGTGTGTTTTTTGTTTTTTGGGAACATGAAACAAACTCATTTTCTGATTCTCTGTTGATCCCTGAAGGAGAAATTAATTGTTTTGTGTGACCTTCAGTACACGGAGGAGATGTTTTAGGACAGCTAATATTATGCTGAAATTCAAGTAGGAGAGTCTTTAGCTGCCCCAAAGCCACACTACATGCTCATCTACGTAGTACGTGTTCTGTGCTATTCTTAATAGTATGCACAAAATGAATGTACTTAACAGTTTTGTACTAACGTGAAATGATACAAGATGTGCCCCTACAGACATCAAACCAACAGTATCAGTAACAATACAGCCACTTAAACTTAATAAGAAGAAAGCAAATATTACTTGCTGCACCTTAAAGCTGCCTTAATTGATTTTCTGGCCACTTGGGGGCAGTGTGACAAGCCGTAATCAGAACATTGACATATTATCTTTGTCTGTCTCCTGTTTGGTGCTGGGCAGGTAGTGAATAGTACGTTTTTTTTGTGCTTTTTTGTGCATTGAAAACAGCTGCCTGCTGAGGCTGGAAATGACGCTGATGAGAACGGTGAGAGTGAACCAAAACAGTAAAGTCATGGGTCGTAAAACCAAAAACAATGAGCTGAAAGACGCTAAAAGGCTTCAAAGATAATAATGATAATTCTCTGTGGGCTCATCGCTACGAGCGTCCTCTATCACATTATACAAAGTCATTTTTTCCATTGTTAATATAAAATATTGATACCCACATGCGGCTTTAAAGAGAGGTGTAGGGCTGTGGTAGTTCAAATATGATAAATAAAATGTTAAAATAATGAAGAAGTCTTAACAAAATCTGATTATGGATGTACAAAACTCACCAACACACTGTTAATGTTTTCTTACCATTACAAATGTTCTGCATGAGTCATGGCCATTTTGATGCTGTTATGTCACCAGGCCTGTGACATCTCTTCTTGTTACTATGAATGGCTGGTAAATAGGAAATGTTTGTCCATTAGTATTCCTTACCATCTGCCGTCTGATTTTACACTTAGGTTTTATATGTTGGTTATTCCGCTTATGCTTTGAAACTGATGAGACATTGTGTTACGGGAGCGGGACGGCGCACAATCAAAAAGTATAATCATGTACTGTAAAATCATGATAATTTTCACTCGTACATTTCCAGGAAAAAGAAAATTGCTTTCCGCTTTCTGTTCAAAGGGTTGGGACATAATTTGACCTGGTGTGTGGTGTGAAAAAGGATATTCTAGGGCAGAAGAAAAGTACTTTAAACCGTTTTTCACCTTTTGTGTGATACAGGGCTGGAAGCTGGCTGTGGTCAGGTCGTGATAGATGGTAGATGGCAGTGGTTTGCTGTGATTGGAGCTATTCTGGACACTTCCAAGAACAGAGCAAAACAAATAAATAAATAAAAATAACCACTCGGAGAGCACTCTTGAAATGAAAGTAGAACATGCACACAAAGAGCCTGATGGTTTCGAAATGATAGGTTTGAAGTGTGCCTGTATGTTGTAGGTATATTTACATACACGCAGAGCTCTTTTTACCGTGTGCGTAGATTAAATGTGAGATTATCCAAATCCTGTACATTTAATTTGTTGGATAGTTTACTCAGAGGAGGATCTGATGTTTTCAGATCCAGATGCATCAGAACATTTTGCCATTTGTTCACATTTCTTGGTATTCTTCGTTCAAGCAAAATCCCTTACTAAGCTCAAACAACAAGACACTTTTCTCTCGTTTTACACATCCTTTCCCGTCATAATTGCAGCAGTATCTTTCACGCCACCTCAGACAACTTAGGAAAGATGAAGACGGGGTGTGGAATAGCTGCTGTGTGTTTTTGTGCATATGTGTGTGATCGGGACGTCAGCGGTTCTCCACTCGTGACCAGCAGGCCTCTGTGAGCGAGCCCGGCCAGCACAGAGCTCCCTGATTGGAGCCATCAAAGCGAGGAGAATAGTGATTTCCACACCTTCTGCCTCACGTGTGCGTGAATGAAAATCTCGTGCTGTCTCTCCCATGTAACAGCAATGAGCTGGCCTGATCTCTCCCTCTCTCTTTTCTTTCTCAATACACATACATGGGGTGATACACAAAGGGCCCTCTGTTATCTGTAGGAGGGGAACGCGAGAAATGAACTATGAACGATTAGAAAATGAAAGAAGATTGCTTTTGATTAGCACTCGTTAATTAACTCAGTCAGCTGCCTGCCTCCTCCCTAGCCAGCCCAACAACAATGTATGGCCTGACTGCCTGATTAACTCAACTTTGTGTGTGTGTGTGTGTGTGTGTGTGTGTGTGTGTGTGTGTGTGTGTGTGTGTGTGTATTGGTGAGAGCGGAGGAATGCATGCTATTGGGAGTGTAGCGAGGCACAAAGACATTTTTTTTTTCTTCTCGTGATTTTTGATCCTGTAGTTTTCTAATGAAAAACAGGTTAACCTTGTCCCTCAATTTGCTGTCTACATGTGTGGAGCTCACTTTGTGTGTAGGTGTGTGTGTGTATGTGTGAAAAATCTTTTTATGCATGTTTTCAGTGATATGCAGTATGCTGCCAAGGTAAATTGAATGGCAATGAATGATTGATAGGGGGGGGCAATTAAAGGAGGGATGAGAGAAAGGCGATGAGGAGGAAGATGAATGGTAAGGAGTGAGGAAGATTTCAAAGGTAAAGTAGGTATGAAGAAATAGGGTGTATGAAGGTTGCATAAATGAGTAGAAGGTGGGGAGTACAAGAAGAAAGGCGCAACAAAGTCAAGCAAAAAAGAGACCAAATCAATACTTCATAGAGGAGAAGACTCAACAAAAACAAGAACATGTTTTTTTAGGTGAAAAGACATGAAAGAAAGTTAGGCGCACAACAACAGAAAGAACAAAGGGTGCGAAGCAGGAGCTGGGAGGGATGGAGCGATTTCATAAGAAGATAAGATATGGAGGACGAGATTCAGAAGAGCCCCAATTTCACAGTGGTGTGAGTGCCGCGGGTTTGTGCTGTTACGGCATTACAAGGAGCGCTCCACTTGATTGCGCATTAGTCCTATTGTGCAGGGAGCCCTGCACATGTTTTATTTAGCAGCCTTGCTCTGGCTTGCAGAGCGCCTCGGCTAGAGCCAGACGGACGTTTGTTTGCTCTCCAGCCTGCTGTGCGCTCGGTGGCCGCAGATGCAGAGCCACGTCTCCTTACTGCTAATGGACGGAGCCGCATTAGTCAAGCGTGTCAGCCTCTGCTCTGCTTTCCCGACCTTTCACTTTTTACTATCACCCATCAAAGCTTCCACTTTGGAGAGGATATGTAAGGTTTTTTTTGAGGGTTAGGTCACAAGTCTTTTCTAATGTGAGATTTCTCTATTCTCTTTCTTCTGTCTTTGATGTGACAAGAGGAACGCAGTGCGGGCTGCATACGAACCCGCTGCCATATGTAAAACGTCTAAGGTTAAACTGACTTAAGCTGTCTCCTCTCGTCTCTCTCCTTCCCCCGTCCATCCAGCTGGTAGCAACAGCAGATGACGAGAGAGGGAATGTCTCAGCTCGTCCATGCTTCACCCTTTGCTATCAAGTTCTGTGGTGAATCTTTCTCTTAACCTCTTGACTTGCAGGCAGTAGGCAGTTTCCAGCAGCTTGCCCTCTGCACCCGAGGACAGATAAATGAGACTTTTGCTTCAGACAGCAGTTTGTTCTGTAAGCGGTGATGTCCATCTGCTCCGTGGCTCAGAATTAGTCACTTTAATCTGCGAGTGAAAACAACAGAAATATGGTGGACACTCTGAATGGAAAATTCCAAAATCCCAATTATCAGGCACAAATACGGGTGCCATGCTGCCTGTCTAGTTGAAACAGGTGTTACATTGAACACCGTTATTGATGACCTGACCTCTCTCACAAACACTAAAGATTTGTTTAACAGTAAAGATTTGTTCTCCTTCCCAAAAAGGTCATTCAACTGGAGTATTGACTTGGTATTTGATGACCACCTTTTGTTGCTTTTCTGTTTCTTTAAACGCATTTCACTCTATCTGCCTTCTCTGTCTGTCCTGTGTTTGGGATCTCTTGTGGTCTGAGGAGGAACCCACTCTTGTGTGTACAGTAGACCATTATCTATGTATGATGGCCATCTTGCTGCTGCTCTCTCGGCACTGCGCTCCTGGGAGTCTGAGGCAAAACCCAAGGCAACAAAAGGATGAAGGTCTCAAAAAAGGGTGAAATGATTGGATATTGAGATTCAGTAATGCCCTGAATGAATTGGCAGTGGATAGTCCCTTGCTAATGTTTTAAGTTTCTTTGATAAAAAAATAAAAGGTAGCCAAGCTCAACTCTGTTTAATTGTGGAACGACGAGCACATATTAATGTTCATGTAGGTCTTTTTCTGCCACCTGTTGGCGACGTCGGCAACACTACAACTCCTAATGTTAATAAGCTAAGTTTTTTGTAGAATCGATGTTAGACACAAATTATTATTCCAAGCCGAGTGTTTTTATACGTCTTTAAACATTGCTGGAGGACATCTTTAAGATTTCTCTTTTTTGTTGCTCTGTTGGACAGTTATGTGACCCTTGTAGTGTATGTCACATGTGATATACTGAATCAGGCATTCTGAATTGAAATTTTATGAATATTTCCATAATGTGGTCAAATTGTTTTTAGCCTCACTTGAGATGTTAGAAATAACAAATGACATGTTTGTCTAGTTAGCATGTGAACATGACACGAGGGTCTACAGATAGTAGACAGATGTTGCACATTAAACCAGTTTATTTATCAAACTTCTGTACCCTCTGTCCTCACTGGGTCTCATCATTTGGCTGCTTGTTCCATATAAACATGGACTAGCTTTGTATCTGACAGCTGTTTCTGGCCAACTGTTGCCAAAGCAAAACTAAAACTTTGCTGTGCCGTTTTTCTGGCTAAAACAATTTGAACATTCAGTTCAGTTTCGGGGGAAATTCTCCTCAGTGTTGAGATGCAGCCGCTGGCCACTGTGTGTGTGTGTCTGTGTGTGTGTGTTTGTCCGTTTCTCAGTGGACTTCCCCACTAAACTGGCTCATTATCTCACACACTGTGATCATTAGAGAGCGACGTCTCTGGAGATGCACACACTCAGGTGAATACCCAGGGGATGCACACTTCTGGGGATGGGACAGTGCAGCACACACACACACACACACACACACACACACACACACACACACACATATTAATAAACAGTCAGTTAGTTTTGTTATTACAGACCAGCTGTCGGTCCAATTTCCTAGAGTCAGGAACATCTGTGTGTGCCCCCTTCTTTCTCTTCATTCACCCCTCTCTCTCTCTCCCTTCTCTCTCTCTCTCTTTCCTAGAGTCAGGAACATCTGTGTGTGCCCCCTTCTTTCTCTTCATTCACCCCTCTCTCTCTCTCCCTTCTCTCTCTCTCTCTGCCTCGTTCGCCCAGACACCACACACCCCGTGCATGTGTCATTATTAAGAGCCTATCAATGCGACAGGGAACAGAAATCCAACTTAAGGGGGAAAGAAAACCTCAGAGCTGAGGCAAATTGGTACCGCAAGAGCAACCATCAGCAATCCTCTGTGTGTGTGTGTGCGTGTGGCAGTGTTTGTTTTATGCTGTTCTTCCCATTTTTGTGCGTGTGTCTTCTTGGATTCCTTTCTCACTGTGGAAGTACGTCTTTTGGTATTTTTTGTATGTATATATTTTCACTCTGGGCGTGTGTGTGTGTGTACAGGAGTTTTCTAGGCTATTAGTCTGCTGACTGAGGTATACAGTACAGTGCTATTGGTGGGCCAAAGATAAGCTTGGGGATTGCTGTGCTCCTGGGCCCTTTGCAGGAGCCATGATAATGCATTTCTGTCAGCCTCTGTATATGTGTGTGTGTGTGTGTGTGTGAGTTCATGTGTATGTACAACCTTCTTTACGCGTGTGTGAGCTGGTTTGTGTATAACTTTCTCGCTGTGCCAGTAATTGTAGGTTTTAGCGTGACAGAACTTTGGCGTTTAGGTTTCTAGTCTCTATCTCTGTACTTGTATTTATGTGTATCTGTGATCTGTGGAACGTCACCAGTTTTAAATTAAGAGTGACTCATAACACCTGGATTGGTAAAATTAATTTAAAATTGGACTGTTACTACCTCTTACTACAATAAGAAGATTCCTAACTGCAATTATTATTTTATATACAGTCTCCTGCTTTGAATAAATCACTACCATTATTATTTTCTAAAAGTATACATGTGCACTTGCTAATTTGAATGTTGTACATGTTTGTGTGCCTTTATTGCACTTCCCTAATTAAGTAAACAGCTGCATCAAATGCATGACAATACTTTAGCGACTACAGTTGTCCAGATTGGGATGGGAACATTCTTGTTCTCTCACTTTTCTTTGTTGCTGATATTTTCTTTGTTTGTGTGATTTGTTGGTCTCTTTTTGGTTACGTGCATGTTACTGTAAAAGAAAAAGAAGGAACTGGCAACGTAAGAGTGAGATGTAAACTGTTTACTGTCTCTCTCTCTCTCTCTCTCTCATAGAAAAGAGAAGACTCCGAATTTAGTTGATTGATCCAAAAGTATGTCAGTGGCAGCTATTGTAAAGAAAACATGCCTCATGCTTTCTTTCACATTTTCTTTAGTGTAGGAAGGACCACAATTTTTTTACTTCAGCATTATTTCAACGTTTTTAAGTATTTTTCGGGGCATTTTATACCTTTTATTTGCTAGCGCCAGTAGAGAGATGGACTTGTCTCGATCATAGTCGCCGTGTTAACCCCTAAGCCACGGGGGAGTATTTCAAAGTTAATGTGCAATTCTCATATTTGAGAGATAAGAATATGGTTCTCTTACTTCTTGGTTAATTCTAACTCTGCAGATTTCTCTGTAAAATGATTCTCTCCCTCATAATGATTTGGTGGAAAAATGGTTTGGAAAGGGTTGGAGGACACGATTTCTTTTTTACTGTAATTCGATCCAGCCCTACTCTCCTTTCCCTCAGCAAGTATCGCCAAGTTGCCTTGGAGTAAAGCATTAACTCACCCTGACACCACGCTTCTACACCACGCTATTTATCTGATAATGCACATATACCGTACATGTTTATGTGTGTGTGTGAGTGTGTATACCTGCAGTCCACTGGTCTGACTTTATCCATCAGTGCTCTTATTTTTGTACCCGTACCTGCCAGTGATTCTTAGCAGCTTTGTTCCCTGCGGTCCCTATTTGGAACTACAATGAGCCGGCCTCCTTCATCAATACCTGCCTCACTCCGTCTAGACATTCAGACGCTTGCTTGGGGTTCACTCTTTTTCTAATCACAGTCCAGCTGTACATTTTCTAAAACTCCTCCCTGAAGAGCCATTGCCGCAAGTTTATTTGAGCTCTGTGCAGCCTTTGGGACATGCGGAACTTCTATCTCTGTACTTTATTTTCCCCCTCTCTGCCTGTCTCTCCCTCCTCCTAGCCTCAGTGTGTTTGCCGATGTGCTAGCTGTGTGCGGTGGCAGTGAAATAACAGTGTTAATTTGCTTTTGCTGAGGTGAAAAAAAACAATCCGTCACCCAACCACCCCTCCGCAAAAAGATACATTCTGCTAAATTCTGCCGTTCTTCGCTGAGGGAACCCGATTAGTTGATGTTTATGGGCTCAGAAGTGGCGCTTTAGGCTTCGCCGTGATGACTTTAGCTGGTTAGTGAGCAACAGTAGTGCAGAGAAACAATAAGCTCTGTCTGAACAGAAAGTCAGAGTAAAACAGACGATGGTGAGAGGAGGGGAGTTTATCATTTTGACAGAACAGTAAGAAGTTTTTGGACAAATGTGTGTGTCTGCTACAGTATTTTATACTGTACATACAGTAAAGTGTGCATGCATGTATCTGAGGGTTTGTGTTTGTATGCCTCAGCTCTCCCTGCGTGATTGTATGTTTTTTTTTGTGATGTGCATGACTCATATCTACTTCAGTGTGTGTCATTAAGATTAAGATTAGAGATTCATGGCTCTTTGCTGGCTGGTAATGTGTATATTATATAGATCTGCTTCCTGTGTATTGTTCTCTCGCTGCTTAAAGAAAAGCAGGAAACAGCCGCAGGTGTCGCACCTTGTCAAGTCGACACAATGTGCATAATTGGCAGAAACCCACTGTTTGCAATTGGTTGTGAAGAGTTTTTCCTCGCAGTGTGTTTTTGACATGTGACGGTATTTGTGCATTTGTGTAAACGTAGCTGCGCTCTCTCTCTCTCTCTCTCTCTCTCTCTCTCTCTCTCTCTCTCTCTCTCTTGCTGCAGCCCTGTCAATGTTGCAGTCGAGTGAGGACCAGGCCCCTGTCCCGCAGAATAAGTTCATGGGTGACATCGAGGAGCTGGCCGCCAGCTATGAACGCAAACTCATAGAGGTGAGTGCTGTCTCTGTTTATTCCCTACTGTGTATTAGTTATGATACTCGTCAAGGAAGTGCCACAGTTCTGCGTTCAGGATGCCCGGTGGGTAACAAATTATTGTAAATTGGAGGGTTGTGAATGCATTACATTTTTAAAGTACTATCTGCAGCATTTAAAGGAACAGTTCAACATTTTGGAAAATACTCTTATTCACTTTCTTGCTGAGAGTTAGATGAGAAGATCGATACAGCTCTCATGTCTGAACGCTCAATATGAAGCTAGAGCCAGCAGGTAGCTGTTTCCCTCTGTTTCTAGTATTTATGCTAAGCTATGCTAATTGTCTGCAGACATGAGAGGTATCAATCTTCTCATCTAACTCTTGGCAAGAAAGCGAGTAAGCGTATTTCCCAAAATGTCAAACGTATCTTAATGAAATTCAGTGACACCTTCATGTAATTACTGTTTATTAATAAAACATGATTAAAACTATTTGTAGTCTCTTTAGCACTCCATTGTTTTTCCAAAATTTCAACCACATAAACCCTGTTGCTTCTTGTTCCAAAGAGGAAGTTGATTCTTCAGTCTAAGGTTTATCCTGTGTGTTTTGCTGAGGAGGATAAACATGACTTTTCCATCTGAATTTCACTCTCTGTATCATCTGCCAGTGCCAGAACCTCAAACAGCGTTCGCTCTGTTTGCTCTAGATGAATAGTGCAAGTCCCAGCTGCTGCCACACAATGCAAAAAATAGTGTAGGGGCCCGCTAATCTTGTTTGTTGACAGTAATTTAATTTATATGCTGTAATGATTTATTGATGGTACAGAGCCACTTGAAGCTTTGCATTGAGAAATACCTGAATTGGTACATTAGCAAGCAAAGTTAAAGAAAGAATGATAAAACATGTTTTTAAGTTTTTTGGCCTTGTGAGAGCTGTGCAGGGGAAAGGATTCTCACCAAGCTGCTCTATCTAAATAAAGCAGAGAATTGTACTTTCTGCAGCTGCATTGATTTAAAACTCTTAACAACACCAAGAGCTATTCCCATAGCGGGTTCTTATCAAAAATATCGATTGCAGTGCATGGCGAAGATCTCTAATAACTGGACATCAGGCATAATGTTACCAACTGTGCGACGGATGATGGGAGTTGTGTCCAGTTTCCTGTTAGACTGATCAATGAGGAAACACTCGCAGTTAGAGTGACACCAGCAGAGGAAAATAAAGGCAATGTCTGTGTATTCTAATGGGTAGTGAGGTGTGGGGGGCGTCTACATGAATAATTAATCCACGGTTTTATATTTCTTTAATAAGAAATAATTCCGCCTGTGTTTGCCCAAACTGTTTTCATTTATTTATGCACATGTATGTGTGGTACATTTTAATGGTGTTTACTTATTTATTTGTCCATTCGCTTGGCTGTCAGTCTCAATCGGGCTTTCACAGCGAGCCTGGATCGGTGTGGAACACAATCACATCACAGGCTCACGTCTGGTTACAGGCCAGCCACGCTTTGATGGCTTTGTTTAAATAAGCCTGTCGAGCAGAACAGTGTTTTCCTTATGCCTGATTTGTAAGAAGTTGTCTAGCAGAAATATAGTAAAATGTGAGAGCAGCTGTAGCGGCAAGGCTAGTGCTGGCTCTTCAGCTAATGATATCAGCAAGTGTCTTAACCACAGAGGAGATTCAGGATGTTGCTTGTATAAAATGGGGGTAGGGGAGATATATAATTAATGTGTGTTAGTGTGTGTGTGATTCAGGATCAGCAGCACTACTGTCAGTCACGATGTGAGGATTCAGAAATTGTGCCGTTTACATGAGTAGCTGTCAACACTCCTGTTTCAGCTGCCTCGCTGCAGTGACCCACCAAGTTATTGATTTTTTGAAAATGTCACATCAAGCCTTGTCGGATACATACAGGCCTGCCAGACACAAATAAATATTGGACAGGGCTCAGCCTTCATTAACCTGGGAAACACGCCTGTGTTTGTGACCTAGTTCAGTTTTAATTTAATGATGCTAATGCGTTGTATTGACTTTGACTTTGTTTATATTTGAGCCAATTCTCAAGGCACTCCATGCTCTTTTCCTCCTCACCCTCTTCTGTTCCTGTGTCCTGCTTGGCTTTGCACTGTGCACAGGGCAATAAAACGTCTCAAGATAAATGATCTAAATGAAAGTAATTCAAAAGTAGGGTTGGGCAAATTCTGTCACCCCTTTAACTGCTAATGGCCAATGACTTTGGGTTGGGGGTAAGGTTTCTTTTAAACAGAACATCACCCATGTGATAAGCCACAGTGCAGCACTGCAGGTGACTTGTTTTATGCTTTGAAGGGTATTGTGCAGACTATGACACATATTGCATTGAAATAGCCGATTGCAGGGGGGAAAAAAATCCATCAGACATAGATTTTGCTTGTCATCAATAGATAACATATGCACTCCATCACCCAGTCTTTTCTACAGTAAACTTATCTTTAAAGTTGGATTAGTTGATTTTTTTGGTCCATTTGTGGGCAGCTGAACAAGCAGAAAACACGACATATAATCACTTTATAAAGTTGTTACAGAAAACCTATTGGCAAACATTTGCTAATTTACACATCCAGCAGATGAGCAACCCCTTTCACATGACACATAGTCATTTGATCCATTGCTAATATAAAAATATTGATTAGTGCAGCTTTAATGGCAGTTCCTTTGTGCTGTATTTCTATGTGCAAATTAATGTAGAACACAATTAGTGGTACAGTATGCATCCTTTCTAATTGTTAAACATAGGTGAACCTTATGCCAATAAACAGCTGTCCAAGCAGTCTTCCTTTCCACTTTCGGGCAACATTTTTCCCCCCACCTGATTTCTCCTGTCAATCATGTTTTCTATTTTACTTCCCTTAGTTTTGCTCAACCTTAAACCCATATTTAACCAAACTGTCTAAGACCGTAGCCTGATACACAGCAGTGACTTGAGGAGGAAGCATTTATTTTTACCCTCTGATGACTCCAGGACCTTCTCTTCTCCTGCCGCCCTCTCACTCGCTTCTTCATGCTTCTTACACCTTCACTTCTCAGCTGTGACTGTGAGAAAGTGATATGAGGTGTGTTCATGTATGCGTGCATGCATTCACCAGACTTTCAAAAATCCTTGTCCGGATGAGTGGGATTTCTCACATGAATCTGCATGGATGTCTGATCTAAGTGGGTTTAAAAAGCTATCAGAGTAGGAGGGCACTTTAACAAATCCCAATGGGCCGGTGCCTGAAATGAAAGGAAAGGAAAGACAATGAAATGCTGAAAAAAGAAAATGAGTGAAAGACAGACGGATGCAGAGAGACATAAAAACAAAGAGGGAAGAAAGTGAAACTACGACAACTCGAGGGGATAGAAGCATAAGCTTTTTAATTTTCAACTTTATTGCGTGGTGCTTTTCATTGTCTGTGAGTAATAAAAACAAATTACATAATGCAGTTAACATGTCCACTGAGGTTTCTGAGAAACAGCAAAACTGCATGACATTGATCTGTGGGGCCCGAGCGATAAGGAAAAGGTGGGCAGGTGGTGATGTAACACATCCTCTTATCAGTGCACACAAGCTGTTGGTGTCGGCCTGAAGGTGCAGAACCAACTCTCTGAACTCATGGGCCTGCAAATCATTCACACTCGCCAGCATTTGACTGTTCATTTTTAATGACATTTTTAATCAATCGTGAACTTAAATGATAACACCATGGATTTGGCAGTACTTCATTATTGTATGCTGTGCCCATTGTTGTAGAATGATGTCAGGGTGTTGTCAATATTGTTATTGCCAATGTCTTTCAGTTGTCACAGGCTCGGAATAAATTTCTAAAAATTATTAAAGCAGCCACAGGTGAGCAAGCTGTAAATGATGAAGGAGGGAGTCCTAGAGATGTAGGATTTCTCTGCTGCGGTTTTAGGAGAAACAGAGACGAAGGTGAAGAGTACCTCTCCTCGGGCAGATCTTCAAGCTCACCTGAAATGTTCATTCAAGGACTCTTCTTGAGTGAAGTCTGGGTATCTTTGTGTTTCAGAAAACCAATTTAAATCTTTTTAAGAACTTATTAGTGCTACCTACAGCTGCTAGTTTACAAACCAAAGTGAAGTTCGAGGAAAAGCTGCCAACAAAAGATGACTGCATGTCTGACTGTGAATAAAGGGCTACACATACGACCACCTGATATCATGCTGCGTACGCAGTTCAACTGAGCAAACTCCATTTGCTCATGAAGACTGTGAGATGCGATTGAAAGCTGATGAAAAAAAAAAGCTTGTTAGTGGACCTTGAGTTATGATTATTATGACAAACTACTGCTCCGATGGTCAAGAATGAACTCTCTTATAAAAAAACTTTTGATAGAAACTAAACTAAGTCTTTAGGTTTATGAAAACAAATTGGATTAAAACTAATTATGTTATCTACATGCTTGCGCATCAACCTTAATGGGGCCAACTGGAAGTGCAAGTACTGTAATATAGACACCTTATTTGCCCTGAAAACTTTCTCAATCACCCTCTTACTATGAGTTACGGTTCCTCCATGAACATGCGATTTTCAGACAGAAGTTGGAGTGCTCTTTTCACTAGCCAATGTTCCATCCAAATTTAGCGCACATTTTAGCTAAACTTCCAGAAAATCAGCTAAAGAAAATGCTACTTAATGTGTGTTTCCAGCCACTACTGTTATGTGAATATAAGGCGTTGGCTGCATAAAGATAAACAGTTGGTGGCGCTAATTCTCCAGTCAGGTGCTATTAAACCATTGCAGAAGGAGAAAGCACAACAAGATGATGTAATGGCATTTATATTTGTTTCATGTATTCATTTGAGGAACGTTACACTCTCCTTATTGATCCATCAAATTAAACAGGTCATTTTCAACTTGGGTTAGCCAGCTAATTAGAGCAGAGATCCAACAGAATTGCGTGAAGAGATAATATCACAGAGCAGACTAATACTGTTTTGTAATTTGTTAATTTGCCTTGTGAACAAAATGTGTTACGATGCTTGAACGTGTTAATCCAGGCTGGAAGATGAGTTTCTAAAAGGCAGAGATCGCAGCAGCTGTTGTAAAAAAAAAAACCCCTATCAAACCTGTGGTCAGTCATTGCTATGGAGCAGTATACTCTTACTCAAGACACCTGCAAATGTGAATCATTAGAAAGTGCCTTGAAAATGTACATAAGTTAGATTTAGAAGGCAGATCCTTGCGCCTCAAATTGAGGCCTCATTACATCATACAGCAGTGCTATAAACTAGCTCGTGTGTAGCTCAAGGGCTGGATCATCCTAACCTATATTGTTCAGCAGACGTCTGACTCATCCAATAAACAGACAGACTCTAACTACATTAGACTATGCCGTTACAGTTACAGCAGATCTTTTTTTGTTGTTGTTGTTTTGTTTCCCATGGTGTATTTTTATATCTGCTGTGTTGTATTGATAAGTAGAGGGAGAGTGCTTTTGGAGGATAGAGATGAGATGTGGGTCAAAACTTCCAGTGGGATCAGGGATTCTCCCTTTGATCCACAAGCTCATTAATTAACCATAAACAACATCAAGAACAAGAACAACAATTACAAGCCACCGACTCAGAACCTCCTCTGTTCAGAGAGGAGACGCAGTAATAACACGGAGAATATGAACTGATATGGCTGTTTGTTGCCTGTTGTCTTTGCTGTGTAATGCAAGTGAATGTGACTCTTAAAAAGCCAAAATACTGCATAATGCATGCTATTCTTCTCAGAATAATGCAGGTGAATCTGCTTTGAAGTGTTCGCACATGCTCTGAATACAAAAGCCTTCCTAGGCCTTATTGAATTTGCTTTTTGCTTCATTTATTTTTTGTTTTGTAAGACTCCATGTAAGGATGTCCATGTCAAGATTGGGAAAGTAGCATTTTTTTCCTCATGCAAAAGCTAATTGGAATAATGATATCATTGTTTCAGTTACAATTTGTGGGCATTTAATTCCTATTTGGATGAATCATTTAAGACCTACAGCACAGCTTGGAGATGTGCATGTACAGTATGTTAAAAGTCATACAGCTCATCTCTGCTACTTTAAGTATTGAGATCAGTGGGGAAATCATGGGGAGTCGTGCATGTTGCTACTGAAGCTCTGCAGCAGGAGAGTAAGGTTTGAAAGTCTGTTAAAAATATGTCTAACTTGATTAACAGACTTTTTTTTGCCAGTTTTGTAATCTGTTCGCTGACATTGTAATGTTTTCAGCTGACTCATTTTAAAATGAGAGTCTTGTAAAAGGTGTCTTAATGTACTTGATGGTTACATGCATGATAACATACTTAAATATTGAGGCTAAAGCTGCAGCATTATAAATATGATAAGGAAAAATATAAGACCAGACTACAATTTCATTCTAGCATAGCTCTGTTTGGCTGCTTAGTTTACATATTTGTTCCATTTGTATTTTCAAGGCTTTTAGGCTTTTAGGCTGAGGACTAACGAATATGTTTGGAGAAGGTGAACTATCTTGGGTAACGTAGCTTGGGTTTCTGGAGTGTAAACGTCTTAAAATCCTACAAAGAGCAGGACAGAGCTGGTAACGTTAGCCTAAACCCTGATAGCATTCAGGACCAGCACACACAGTGGGGTAAATACCTCACAGTGGATGCTAGTCGTGAACATATTCTGTAACCCCCACAAACTGATGTAGTATCAGTTTAGTAGTATGTTAGAGCAGACAAACACACTGTTTTGGAGAAGCTAAAAAAAACCCCACACCACCCTCCAAACTCTTCTAATGCAGAGTATTGCTGTTACTACAACCCTATGCACATTGCTTGCAATATCCTAGGTGGCCTAGTAACGGTTGCTAAGATATGATCAGACAGTCACTGTTCAGCAATCATACTGTCCATGTTTTAGCATCACAGGAGGACAGATTCATGCACAAATAAGTGAACACATACTTCACAATGTGCTGTGATTACCCATAGCTGCCAGCTGATTGGCATTTAATCCTCTATCTTCATACTGGCAAAGTCCTGTCAGTGTATATTAAAATGTGGGCTTTTGATAGTGAAAGTGACAACTTTTTGAATGTAAACCTAATCTTAATCTGTCCAAATACTTTTGGCTCGTGTAGACTGGGAGAACATGCACTAAGAGAGGGCTTTAGTTCTCTCAATGTTCATCTGGATGTGATGAAAACACCCCAAAATTAAAGCTGACAGACTGTACTTTAACATTGTCATCACTGCGGCGTTCCAAAGTAATAATACTACATCACCAAAAAATGTGTGATCCAAGTGCTCATGGAGCTCGCTGTGTGATGCTGCAGTGACAAAGAGCTACGTCTGTACCATGGGCCAGATTTAGCCTGTTCTATAAACTCCCATTTCTGTCTTTTCTATTGGTCCATCTGCCGCTCTCATGTGCTCACACTTCTTAACTCATCTCCCTCACTCTGTATCTTTTTTTTTTTCACCTCGGTTCAGAGTGGACAGCACAGCTTGTGATGTCTGTATTGGGTCCTTTCTCACCGTCTTTTTCTTCCTCTTTTCCCCGTCTCTCAGCCATGTCTCTTCCTGTTTAGGAGCAGCTGTGCTGAAGTGAGGCAGAAACACAGACAGAGACACAAGCTGCATTTAGATTTACAAAGTAACCCAGTATTGGCCGTATTTTCTTTGATGTCTCACCCAGTTTAAGATGTTTAAATTAACCTTTGATACCCTGCGACTGGGTCTCCCTTCTGCCATGCCTTTCAAGTCGTGGTGTCCTGCCCACTATGAAATGGTCCCAGTTATAATATGAACACTAAGAACAACCTGCCATTAGGTTTTATGTAACATCACAGCACATGGTAACATATCCTGAAGATGTGAACATGTAATTTATTGCGAAATGTTTGACTTGAATTGGAGAGGAGACAAGCGCCCAGGGTTACTTTCACTAGAGGAAGTATTCCATGAAAAGAGTATTTAAATCAGAAAGATTTAAATTAGACTTTTGGACTGTGTTTGGGGGGGTCATATGAAAACTTGAGATCAGTTATGGAATGATATATAAGGTTGAAGAAATTAGAAAGAATGCTAAATCAGAATAGAAGATGTCAGACTATCAGTAATTTCAGGAATTTTTGCGACCCTGTATGGATTTGAGGGGGTCTGTTTGTGTGTGTTGCCATTATGCTGGCCTTGTTATCTAAAATAAAAGCTTTGGGCGTGTACTTAACCGCAGCGTCCAGACAGGGGCCCTTGATGCATGTCTCCTGGTCTATGTGCTAACCTTGTGTTGTTCTGAGTTTTGATGTGTACTTGCATTGAGCCAAAGGCATCACTTGAGTGCTTAGGCTGCAAAAAGACTTCACTGTGCAGGTTAACATTGCCACTGTACTGTATGTGACCACAAGCACTGATAGCACTCTGTCTCTGTCCTTTTCTTGCCCCTTGTCTGATGTGCTTTCATATTCTCTCCTTCCTCCTGACCTCATTTTGCTCCACCCCATTCATCGTATGTGTCTAATTAAGGTTATTAGGTTTCGGGTCAGCTTTACCACTGCTGCTCTTGCTCTCTTTTTCTCTGTCCGTCTCTTTTTTTGGGGGGAGTTTCCGCTCAGCCAAGGCTTTCTTAGCCTTTTTTTTTTTTTTAAATTCAGGCCAGCTCAGCTTGGCACAGCTCAGATCAGATCATACACCGAGGAAGAGGAGAGGAAGAGGCACAAAGAGATTCAGTAAAGATGGGAGGGGAGCACAGAGGAGGAGGATAAGGCGTTGTGTGTGTGTGTGTGTGTGTCTCTGCATGTGTGCTTTTGAACAGCGTGATGGAGAGTGTTTATGTGAGAGAGCGTGCGGTCAGCATCACTTGGGTGGCAGTTAGCTGTCATGACTCCAGCAGTGCCGACGGTTGCATCATACTAAACCAACCCTGCAGGCCAGACAGTGTTAGCAAACAACAATTTGCATCACTGCTCTGCTTCCGTCACATTTCCAGTCATATCAGGTTAAAAAAAGTACCTTATATTAGATTCATACACTCTAAATGTGTGACAGATTACATAATAACCACTATTTTCAAGTTTGAGCCATTTAAAGCTGACTTGAGCATGTTTCTTACTTTAGTGTTTGTAATACAACAAAAGTAAACTTTGCTTTGTGTTTACTTTTTAAGCTGTACAATTCCCATTTGTTGCATTGCATGAACGAAATGATACCAATTTGTCTTCGTTACATAGAGAATAACCAACATGGACGGTAATGTTTACTGCAGAGCATTCAATATGTAGTACATTTGTCATTATTAATCATATTGGGGTCAGATCACTGAATTATTTTTTCCTTACACAGTTAAGTTTCAGCTCTGTTACTCTCACTTAGTACAACTAGGTATACTGTGAACAGTACAAATTATATTTATTTAAGAAGAAAAAAGGCTTAAGTAGCAAAGTTTCAAAACATGGAAAGACTCTAGTTTCAACTTGTTCAGCCAAGTAAATAAGAATATGTTACTTTGCTTTGTTACATTACAAAATTACCTTTTTTTTCTTTAAGAAAAAGTATACCAAAAGGAAGTATATGTATATGTTTGTAGTTTTGGCTGGATCATTTTAGATCTGATTTCCACATTCTTGCAATAGATCCAATGACTGTTTGCCCTGTTTATTCCTACATAAGAAAATTCCAGCAATATAACCAATTACAGTTTGGCTTTGGCTAATTAAAGGTACCGCTGTGGAGTTATGTTCACATTAACTGTTCCTCACCAGAATGCATTGTGTGTGTTCTTGACGCCTAACAAGCATATCGAATACATTTCCTTCCTCATAAAAAGTTTGGAAAGCTGATTTTTTTAATTTTTTTTTATATTTTGAAACCTGCATTGTTTACATCCATGTTTGCTAACTAGCAGCCTTCTTCTTCCATGCCTCTCCTGGCACATTCCTATGTTTCTTTGCTCATTACTGCCACCAACTGTCAATCAGCATTTAACTGGCAGCAGGAATGTGAATCACATTGCTTGCGTGCATGCACACTATATGCGTTGTTGTGCACGAAATACAAACAAAGATGCAGATGAAATGGGGGCCAACTCATCAAAATATTGCTCCACAGTACTATTAGTGATCAAAAAAGTTACAGGGTACCTTTAAACCTCCCATACATACAAGTTCATTAATGGGTTACAGTAATGGTCTTTAACTTGAGAACTTTAAACCCATGACAAGGGCATTGTACAAGTTACTAGCTGCATAAACTGGTAATTTACTACTGTTTCCAGTTCCTAAGATGGGAAATACCCTTGACTTCTTCTCATGGATCAACAAAAACAGCAGTTGCTGATTTTGCCTGTCCCAGCTCCCCAGGCAGAACATTTCAACACACTCTGGTCACTTTTGGTCTTTGATTGTAGGATGGCCTTGGGAGCTCCCTGCCTGAGCCACACACCCATGGCTTCAAGGCTCCAGATAGGCTGTAGCCTAAAGCAGACAACAACAGACTTCCGACTTCTGCTTTGGTGACTTGTTGAGCTGTCAGGTTTATTGTGATGTTTTTATGGTTTCACACTGAAAGCTTTTCAACTTGAAGTTACACTGGCTTGAAGGAAATTGTAAGCCTGCCCATCACCTTCAAGACTAACAAGTTCCTAGTTGTGAGTGTCAGGAGAAAATACTGTACTGTAGAAAGTAGACACACATCACAAATGCACACCCTACAATGCACTACTCTGTACTACAACAGCAACAGCATTCTTTATGGCACATCATCCAAGGTCCTAAAACAACTCCAGTATATCCAGAACTCTGCTGCACGCCTGCTCATGACTCCCACTCCCGGGACCACGTCACCCCTGTTCTCCAGAACCTCCACTGGCTCACTGTCCCTCAACAGATCCAATTTGAAGTCCTTTTCCTCACTCATAAAGCCCTCCATAACGAGGCCCCCTCCTACCTCACCGACCTACTCCACCACCACACTCCTTCCCGCAGCCTCCGCTCCTCTGTACCGGTCTGCCCATGTTCAAATCACTAATCAGAACTCACCTTTACATATCTGCTTTTATAGTGTGATTAATGTTAAATGCTTTTAGTGTGTTGCTTTTTAAGACCATTTTAACTTATGTAAAGTTGAACCTGAAAAGTGTTCTATCAATAAAATGAATTATTATTATTATTATTATTATTACTACTGTCAGAATAAATATCATCTCCATAGCTTGTTCATTAATATTTGTTTGTATGCCATGTTGTTTAGATTCAATTTATGTCATTGTCGTGTTATCTTTTTTGTATTTCTTGTCTTTGTTGTTTAAATCATGTGTGCAGTTAAACTAAACTCTAAACCTAACTCGTTCTGACGTTGCCCTTTTGCTTTTGAAGTCTCCATAATCACCTTGTGCTGTAGCTGTATCTGATCTTTTTTTTTCTCTCAAATGTGAATGCCACTAATTAGCCCTTGTCTTGCGGATATTTATTGACTGATGCAAGCCTAAAGCGAGCCTTTCGGTGGCCTCGGCTAGAGTAAGGACCAGCTACAGAGTGGGATAGTGCAACTGAGATGCCAGGTCCAAGCATGAGTGAATGAACACTGAAACCGGGTTGTGCACCTTAATGATCCTGCGTTAATAACAGTAGAGAAGATGAACTTTCCTGTTTAAACACATTTGCAATGCTAGCACGTAGCCACATATCCACTGTTTAAAATAGACAAACGTTTTTGTCTTTCTTGTAAAATTAGCATGCACTCTCTCAAATACACATTCACACAGGCCAACACACATGTGCATGCACATACACGTACTATACTGTACATGCAGACACACACACATGCACCGCCCGAGAATGACAAACTGATTAGCTCCCTCTCACTGAGAATTAATTGGGTTTCTTCACGCTTAAAATTAATTCCCTCTTTTATAATGTCCTATTTAAGAGTTGGGGCGGCTAAATAAATAGAGGTGATGAATGGCTGGCGTGTCGAGGACATTCAGAGTGTTTTAGGGTGTAACCATGGGTGTGCACTTCCTGTTCCCTGGCTTGAAAATGACAGGAGGCGACGTGTGTCTGTCGAACTTGGGAATAAACTCAACTTAAAAGTGTGTGCTTGGTTGTCCCTTTCAGTTTTTGAAACAAACATCAGGGTTCTTTCAGGATACAAACAGAAACATTAAGATGTCAGGTTTGGGGATTTTCATTTTTGAGCCGGAGTCTGTTGTGTTTTATGTTCTGAGATTACCATCAGCTGTGTTTTATTGCTTTGCGGCCCTATCTGATCCTGAGATTCCTGAAGTCTTAGTTGTTTATGGACATTTAGATGTCAACTGAGCACACTGATATATCTTTTTATGAAGTTAAAATAAAATGTGGCAAGGCAAGGGATCAACAGAGCCCAAATGGTTTGATGCAATTTGATTCCCATGGTCTCAGTTTAAGACTTCCCCAGGTTTTTGATGTGTAGTCCTCCAAGTGAAATACTTCTGTTATTTTCTGGTATTTCTCACCGTAAAGTAAAAAAACGATACTTGATACTTGAAGATAAAATGATTATCGCTGAAATCGGCTGCAAAGGACTGAAGGCATTCCAAATCTCCCAGACTTGTTGCAACCTCTTTGCTTTATACTTTAGATGGATTGCTGCCTATAGAGCTCAGGTTGTATTTGACAGTGGAGAGATTAAACAGCCTGCCTGAGGATGCACACATTGTTATTCACTTCATCACTTCTGAGCTGCAGTTAAACAGCAATATGGAGAAACAAAGACAGACACATAGACGCAAATCAAAGCAGGGTCTCCTCCTTAAAACTTTCTTTCATTATAGCAGCTGTTTGTGTTGATGAGAGGAATTGATTGATTACGGGAGACTTCATTTACTAGTGTTATTATATAGACAATGGTGGTTGTTAGCGTTATTTATGGTATGATTCGTTTTATTTCGTGAGAGCGTTTGTGTACTATAGTTGTTTGATGCGTCACATTGAAGTCTTTATTATGTTAATCAGATTCTGCCTGTTGAACACACAATTAATTGTAATTATGTCTTTTGTCCAGTGTATTTAACATTCTCTCTCACTCCTCTCAGGCTGTTTGGTTTCCTTAATACAAATCATCTGACAGAACGCCTTGTTTAAAAACTCTGTTTCAGTGCACCTAATATGTTCGATTAAAAGAAAAAGACATTAAGCATGCAGCGACAAGTAATTGAAGCAGTGTTATCTGAAGAGACAACACAAGCAACATTTTAGCATCACAACCTAAGATAGCGATGCCGTGTGAAAGCCGTCATATTTTGAGGCAAACACGCAGCAGACCTCGTGATGCAGAGCGTGATCTGTGCTGCTGTGGGTGAATACTGCATTTGAGAGTGAAGACTAAATCTTATTACTCTTTTGCCATCAGGGCCCCCGTTATACTGAATACCTTGGCTCAGGAGCTAGGCTAAGTTAATTCAAAGTCATTTTTTAGAACACTTAAGCGTAGACAAATTTTTATGCAGCACATTTGATTTTGCCAACCTTTAAACTCATATTTTTTGTGAGTTTTTTTTAATGTATCAGTATTATGTTGCAATATCTCTTCATCACACAAAATGTTTACTCTTTGGTCCAGTGGAGGGCATTCATATTTTGAGTTTGCAGCAGGAGACATATTTGTAACTGTTTGGCCCAGAGGCAGCCTGCTCCAGAGGTGGGGACAACACATGTGCTGTAGTCTTGCTTTCTGTATTTTTTAAATAGGGTTGCCATGGCAACTGAAGGCTTGAAACTACTTCAGTGCCACTGCCAAAGACTGAATTCAGTGAATGTTTATAACATTTTGAAACATTCATTAAATGTGTTCTCCTAAAATTTCACATTAGCATCACCTCTAGGGGGCATCAGTGTTTGGCTGGGCCGTACTGTAGATTGGAATAGTTGAGGGAAGAAGGCTTTATAGACAGAGCTGCAGTCTGGCCCCCGGCAGTGACTGCAGTCCACCTTAAAGGATACATTTATGTTTTTTCAAGTCTGTCTTACAACAAAATTCATACGCAAATATATACATTTAACAGTTTTTGGTTACTGGAATTGTTCCTCCTGTCGATACTGGCTGCGACGAGATCCCCTCGAGGAGTATCTTCCACAGTTCTCGTATTTTTGCTGTGAAAAGCCCCTGTTGTGTTAATATTCCTCCACAGCAGCTCAAGGAAACACTGTCCGGGAAAACAAAACGAGGGAATCTCTCACATTAGAATCGCATTAGGAAGGAATCACTTCAGTGACCAAAAACGGTGTTAATGTGCATATGGGCATGTGGGTGAAATTTTGGGACAATCGATACCACTTTCACGTCTGTCTGTTAAACAAAAGGTTGCAGCAAGCAACCCCTTAGCTTAGCTTAGCATAAAGACTGGAAACGGGAAAACAGCTAGCGTGGCTCTCTCCAAAGGTAACAAAAGCACCTCTTAAGCTCACTATTTCACTAGTCACTAAAGGGACTATTTCTTGGCCCGGAACGGTCACTTCCTGAAGTCTTATCATCACTGTGAGGTTGCCAGGCAACCAGGAAGTTACTGCCCCCGGCCAAGAGATAGTTATTAAGATAGACAAAATGAAAACATGTGAACATGTCCTTTAACGAGGTGAATAAACTGTAGCCAGGAGTAAAATGACAAAAAGAGGCTTCCACCCTCAATGGAACTCACCTGGTTAAATAAGAAAAAATATAGTTAAATTCCTGCTGCTTTCAATGTAGCCTTTGTTTGAAATAAACCATACTGCTTGTTCTGTTCTGGTGCTTGACATCTTTTCAATGTGGTATTGTCAAAATATGAAACTTTGGATACAAACTGGTATCAAAACAGAAATCTACTTCCACACAAAACTATTTTGTGAAGCATTCAGTGTCAAGTGTGATAAATCAAGTTTATTACAGTCATCAACACTGTTGTTGATATTACATAAGAAGCCTCTCCTCCTCTATGGCGGTGTGTGGGCTCTTAAACGGGATGTGAATAAGTTAATGTATGAAGGTTGGTGTTGGAGCAACAGTGGCGCAGCGGCTCGGCTCACCTGTCAGCCGGCGACGGTGCTCTGCCGAAGCGACCGTGACAGCAGGTGTCCTCCATACAGCACAGTGTATGTCACAGCTGTCAGTCTCCTGACAGAGACCTGTCCACACTGTCCAGCCTGGTTAGGCAGACAGGCCGGGGAACACACACAGAATAGCTTGGCCATATTTGCATGAGCCCACATATACACGCAGATGCGAATAACACCACGTCAAGGTTAGTTAGAGCTGATGACAATTGATTAGTAGTCTGGCAGGAATCTGACTGTTTAGGATATGAACTGGTTTCACCTCCTCACTCTCTCTCTGTCTGTTTCTCTACCTATGTCTCTCACCCCTCTCTCCCTCCATCCCTCCCCTCTCTGTCGGGGGTTTGACTGTTTCCCAGAATCTGTCCTGCTGTCAACATTCATTACATCTCACCTGGAGTGCTTCTGCCTTTTGTGTGTTAAATGGAAACGGAGAATTGTGTTTTTTGAATGTTCTCACGCTATACATATGTGTTTACGTGATGTTCTATTGTCCATTTTTGACATAATTGTGTATTACATAATAATGTTGTACAGTGTGATTAATTTAAGTGCCTTTTTTCTGTGTTTTGCTCCTCTGTGTGTGTGTGTGTGCTGCAGGTAGCCGAGATGCACGGTGAATTGATAGAGTTTAATGAGCGCCTGTACCGTTCCCTCATGGCCAAAGACCACCTCATTGTCCAGATGAGACAGGAACTCATTGACCTGAGAGGACCGGTGAGTGACTGGAGGCACACACACACTAAAACACGCACACACACACACACACACACACACACACACACACACACACACACACACACTGTCCCCTTTCATCTGATTTCTCTGCAGGTTTTCTTTTTTTCCCTCCTGCCTCCCCACTCTGTCACCCTGCCATTTTCTCTCTACTCTCCTCCTAGTGATTTTGTTTGATTTTCATCTCCCCCTGTTTGTTTTTGCCGTGGTCCTCTGCTCATTTTTCTCTACGGTCAATGGCTGCCAATAACAGTTAACTGTGTTTTTCTTGTAGTTGTCATCTGTGAGATTCCTTTGTTTTCATTGTTTACCTTTTGGCGTTTCTGCACTACAGTTCCCAGAGATAATCTGTCAGTCAGACAGTGTGTGCTCACATCTTTCTACTTTTCTGTTTGATTGTCTGTAGGTGGTGCTCTTTTGGTGTCCGTTCAACCGCGGTGGCTATCACTGCTAATGCTAACTATCCATTTCTTCTGTTAGAGGGTAGTTCAGACAAGCTACTTTTTCTCAGCACTTTCAAAGTTGTCCTTTACAATAACAACACTCAGACACACAGAATGCTAGCATCTGGTCATGCTCAGGAGAGCTCGAAGCAGTTTGGACACACACACACACACACACACACACACACACACACACACACACACACACACACACACACACACACACACACACACACACACACTGTCCACAGTGTGAGTTGATACAGCGGCAGTGATGGGAGCCCCAGGCTGAAGATAGGACCTCTTATCCCCCTGCTTCAGCCCTGCTCTGCTGGACCACTCACTCTGTGTGTGTGTGTCTCTGTGTGTGTGTGTGTGTGTGTGTGTGTGTGTGTGTGTGTGTGTGTGTGTGTGTTTGTCCATCTCTGGCTCCTGATTGCTGCATGCTTCCAGCTTCCAAGAGCTGCTGCAGTTGACCAAACCCGGGTCACTTTCTCTCTGCCTCTGTTCCTCTATTCCTCTATTCCTCTCACTCCTCTACTTCATTTATGATGTGTGTGCATGAGTGTGTGTTTGTGTGTGTGTGTGTGTGTTTGTGTGTGACTCTTGGAGGGTTTGATCAAAGCCTGGAGGCTGGAGACCCAACTGAAGGGGGCTGTGGTAACAGTGTTTTAGCCCAGGTTTAGTCACTGTGGGAGAGAGATGGAGGGAAGACGGACACACACACACACACACACACTCTCTCTCTCTCTCTCTCTCTCTCTCTCTCTCTCTCTCTCTCTCTTTCACACTGAGACAAACTCTCATCCAGAAGGCCAACATCTGGGCCTGGTCATGTGGTTCCTCAAGGGACCTGGAAGCATGCAAAGGGTGAGACAAATCACAGGCTTGATGAACTCACTCACACACACACACACACACACACACACGCACACACACGCACACACACGCACACACATCGACAAAACTCACACACACAATTGCATGTCAGATTAGGATAACCACTGCTAACTGAGGATACTCTTCAACAGCATTGCACACACAATGTGAATGTGCATGAATAGGTATCTCAGATGTGTACTTCAGATGAGTAAACGGTGTATTGCATATTGAAGTGGTTCCCAACCTGTTGTAAATAGATTTACTAAAGTTCAGCATTGCACCAATTAGTAATCCTGTTTGGCTTTTTATTTTCCTCCTTAGCACAAATATTTGGATATATATATTTTTTATATTTATTCATTTAGATGAGCTACTCCACAATCTTTCTATCCACGTACCCCCTGGCAACCACAGAATCATTTATCTGACACTGTGTGTAGGTGTGTATGCTATATCTGTGTATGAGTTTGTACTGTATGTGTAATGAATGTCTTTCTCACTCATTATCAATCTCCCCCTCTCTCTTTTTTTTCCAGGTTCCAGGTGATTTAAGCCAGACATCAGATGACCCCAGCCTGTCAGATTTTGAGACGTAAGAATATTTCTCTTTTACTCTTCCTCTATTACTCTCTCCCCCTCACTCTGTCTTTCTCTCGCTCCTTCTCCAACCTTCATTCTTTTTATTTTAATTCACTCTTACCTCCGAAGTTTCTCTTGCAAAAACTTCATCTCACCCATTTAAAATATCTGTTCTCTCAGCATGAAACTTTCTTTCTTTCTTTCTTTCTTTCTCAAGTTAACCTGTGAACAAAACTCAAACACTGTTTGATTTCGTACGTTCATTCATTCGTTCTGCCCTCAGATCATGACCAAATTAGATTCCGAGGTGTTTTACCAGAGTGAGCTGTAATTTGCTGTAGCTGTCCAAGCAGAGTGTTGACACACTGTTGATGTTGCTGCTGCCGGCGATAATGATAATGATGATGATGATGGTGATGATAATGACGACGGCAGTGAGGACGGTTTGTTGTTTGTGTCACTCAGGGCTCATCGCGCTCTCATCAACGTGTGGATCCCCTCTGTGTTCCTGCAGGGCAGAGCTGCCAACGCCTACCACGTCTATCAGGTACATCCAGCCACTTAAATGTCTGTCTGTCTGTCTGAGCGGTGTCCTCTGTTTACCAGGCACAACCAGCAAGTACAGTCAAAACATAAGGACGTATTGCTTCACTGACATATGGCCACGCTTGCTGTTGGTATATGTGGGAAACCCTACGCAGAGCACAAGGAAGCTGATGAAAACAAAGACCTTAGTAGAGACGTTTTTGTGATCAATTTGTTGAGTTAAAGCAAACTAAGAATAAGAGGGATGGGGTTACAAGTTCATTAAGCCGAGGAGCGAGGGAACAAATGAGCAAGCTCTGAAATAATTATACATTGAACCAAGTATGCATTAACACCTCATCATCAGTGTTCATTAGCATTGTTGCACTCAGGGCTTTTTTCCCCCCACACAGCTCTGCTCAAGTGGTTAGCATTTGTATTGCGAGCATGTTAGCATGCTGATGTTAGCATTTAGCTTAAAGCACTGCTGTGCCTAAGTACAGTCTCACAGAGCCGCTAGCATGGCTGATGACTCTTATGCTGTGTGTCAATTCAGATACTTCCATTAGTACACTTACATGCAGTACACTGTGTACACTATGTACTTATTTGTGCAGTGTGTTAATTTCAACAGGGTAGTGTTGTCTCAAATCGAACACGGCTGTTGTGCACTTACTGGAAATGACGATCGCAACATTTGACCACTTCTTTTTAATGGTGGATTGCAACCGGGCGGAGCATTATCGCCAACATCTTACCACAAATGCCACAATTACCAAAGGAAAATAGTTTAAAAAAAAAAAGAAAATAGTATGTTTTAGCCTCCTTTTCACTCCTTCAACGTAGCCGTGTGTCTCTTGCCATTGATTGGTACCTCGCCAAAAACTTTTCTAGACCTAAATCAATCCCAGAATAGTGGCTGCACTTCCCACTAGAGTCTTATCAGAACTTATGGCATTTACGCCAATGGTAATGGCACAACGCCACTTAACTAAAACAGTGGTTCCTGAGCTCTGTGCCAGGCACTTATCTAAGTAAGGTGTGTTGGGAACTGAACTCGAGAGCAGCTTAACAAACCGAACTGCTGCTTCTTATTGTATCTGTCAAGTTATCGAGCAAAGTAGACAACGGCGGCTCATTCCCTCGGTGACTGTTTTACTGTGTCTGTCACATTAACAAGGTGTTACACCTCAGCTCTCTTACCGCAGCCGTCCACCAGTCCCCCCCCCCCATGACACAGAAACACACACTCACACACACTCAGACATTCAGTCCCCAGGTTCAGCTTTGTGAGACAGACAGAGACGCACACACATACAGACTGTCTCACTGACACACATGAATAAACCCACATGTCTATACACACAGACACAAGACAACACACGTTGATGTGTACACAAACAGATACACATAGAAACACATGCAAGCGCAGGTACAGTAGACACACTTCTTCATGCTGTACAGAGCCACTTGTCAGGCAGAACAGCGCACACACACACACACACACACACACACACACACACACACACACACACACACACACACACACACACACTCACACTGTACTGTTATCTGCTCTGTAGCCAGGAGGTACAGCTGTAACGTTAGTCAGGGGAAACCATATGGGACGGGAAGAGACAGGTGACACATCCTCAGCTCTATCCGATAGTCAGGACTGGCTGGCTGGCAACCGAGCTCAGCCTGGCTCAACTTATACATAATAGATGTAAAACCACAATTCGAGCTGAGAGCTGTCTGACACCTTTTTGTGTGAAATTATCTCCATCCTCCCGACAGGACAAGAATCATGACAACGGCAAATGAGATGCATTGTTTTCATTCCTCTCGTTCCTGCCACTTGCATCATCAGACCCGCTATCACGGATTTTTGGGTCAGTGTTCTTTATTAAAAAGCAGACAGTACATTTTTCAACACCTGGAACGTGTGGTAATGATTTAGAATTGGCCTTTTCTGGCATTGGTGGTTGTAAAATTCTTACGTGGAAAGCAGCTTGCTTTCAAATTGCAGTACAGTGTTGGGAAAGTGACTTGTTCCCTGCAATTTACAGAGCTCATTTATCCAGCAGGACTTACAGGTGGGTGCATCGTAATGGTGCTGTCATAAAAGCACAGTTTTAGAGAATTCGGCACAGTGATGTGGCACTAACGATGTATATCGCCCCAGGTTGTGCCTCTCATGTATTACCATTACATTCAAATAACAGAGCTAAGCATCAGATTTTCTGAAAAGTAAATACCCTCTCATCTTTGGTCATTTAACAACACTTACTGCTGTTCTGAAGGGATTTTCAGAATCCTCGACGACTCTTCTAACCATCTGAATGTGAAAATATTCCACTCGCTGTGTGATCAATAAGATAACAACGCTTTTCTTAAATTGTGCCTCTTTTTTCCTAATCCAAACAACGATCGTAGCCAGAAATTGCATGTCTTCTTGCTTACTTTGTACAAAGTGAACCAAACTTTTAATTTGTATTACTAGTTATATTAGTATATATTGATGTTCAATTCAATTCAGTTTTATTTATATAGCGCCATATCATAACAAAGTTATCTCAGGGCACTTTTTCGAATAGAGCAAGTCTAGACCGACTCTTTATATTTACAGAGACCCAACAGTTCCCACCATGAGCAAGCACTATGCGACAGTGGCAAGGAAAAACTCCCTTTTAACAGGTAGAAACCTCGAGCAGAACCAGGCTCAAGGTGGGCGGTCATCTGCCTCGACCGGTTGGGTTGAAGGGGGAAGGGGGGAGCGGGAGAGAGAGAGCAGGAGGAAAGAGAAATCAATGTATAAGTTGGCTCAGTCACCGTGGTGAAGTTAGTTTCAAGTTGGATATTTGACAGACATTCAGTCCGGATCCAGCGAAGGATTCCAATATTTGATATTTTTATGCATAATAACATTAATATTTACATTTTTGGTTTCACAAAAAGAGCGGGACATGTGATTTCCGGCTCCCTTGGTCAGGAAACCATCCAGATGGTTAACAAAGACTTTGAGAATTGTGGAAGTACCTTCAGAACAGCAATAAGTGTTGTTCAATGGCCTTCTGGGTTTTCAAAGATCCCCAGGTATTTATTTTTCAGAAAATTGAATGCTCTGTGACTCGAATGTAATGGTAATACATGAGAGAGTCATACAAATTGGGGCTAATCTCCAACATACTGAAACAATAAAAGAAATCGCTGAGGAAATGCCACACTTTTCAAACAAATTAAATATGATAACAGTTTGGTTAAAAGTATATGAAGCACATTGGAGTATGCAGATATCTGCCATGCTTTAGGCAATAATCAGTGTCCACCTGCAGTTTCACATTCATGGATTGACTCCAGCATCGAACCTGAACATTTTCCATGTGTTGCACCGATTTAGCCTAATTTCTCCCTCTTTGTGAGTCTGCTGTCCAGCCCTGGAGCTGGTATAAAGCGCAGCCCATCTGGTGTATTGGATACTTCCCTTCCCAGAGCTATATTCATCTAATGGCTCCCTATGGAAACAGCTTTTGTTCTTAGACAGGCTAATGGATGGCCAAGGTTACTGGAGTCATTGTTGTTAAGGTGAGGTTGTTGTGGTGATTGAACACCGAGCCAACAGTCTTAAAGACCGGAGAGTATCATGAGGAGGAGGCAGGGGTCCCTTTAAAATACCCTCAAGTGAGTGCATACTTTTTTTCTTAGAATTTTTCTCATTCTCGCACACACACACACATACACATACACACACACACATGCATATTCTTGCAAAATTGAACCAATGATGAGAGCAATGAGCCATAGCCGAAGCTAGAGAGGGTTTTGGGAGGCTCGGAGAGTGAATGGGATTTTAGAAGCCTGAGCCTAAGTTAGGTCACAGCAACCTTGTGGTTGAAAATAAGCACGCTACCAGCTCCATGCTGCTCCTAAACTCACCCAGAGAGGAAGAAGGGCTGATCTAACCACCACATCTCACACTGTGCCCCTAGAATGTCTGCTTCTTGCTTTCTCCTCCTTCCCTCCTGTATCATCCCTTCTTCTTCAGCCTCCCTTTCCATCTCTTTCCCCCTGCCAGATTGCATGGCATTATGGCTCCATTTTCTCTCTTTGCATTTGGTCAGAGCCACTTTTCTCTCCAAGCTTTCTGAAATGACTTCCATCTAAAGCTCAGTAAGGCCTATAGATGGATGACGAGAGACAGAAAGAGATGGAGAGCAAGAGACTGATAGATTTGCTCCATTATCAGTCGGGTTTTGCTCTTTGTGGCACGCCATGCCTCTGGGCCTTCATCCCTCCATTGCTCCATCCCTGGCTGTGCCTCTTTTCCCCTTCTGAACTCATAATGAGAGAATTATACCGGCCGCGGCAAATCAGTGTCTCCCTCCCACACAATACCAACAATACAGGCTATCATGAAAGGAGGGAAGGAAGAATGGTTTGCACGCCGCCAACGAACACAAGGAGTCATTTGGTGTGTGCAGGAGTGTCTGTGTTTTCATTACCTGTGTATTTTAGGCTGGCATTGTGCTGTGAAAATGGCATCAGTCAGAAGCTGATGAGGTGCTGGCTAGTTGTATGTTATCAGGATGTGTGTGCAATAAGGCGCTAAAACTCAAGCAGAAAAAATGAGGACTTTGGGAAAAACAGCTAAAAACAAAAGGAGAGGTATTTGGATCTAAGGATGGCATTCAGTTCCACTTTGGTCCAGACTGAAATATTTCCGCAACTGTTGGATGGTTTGCCATGAAATTTGGTACAGACCTTCATGGTTCCCACGGGGTGAATCTCATCTAGCGCCACCTGCATATCAGCTGTTTCCAGTGAAATATCTCAACATCTACTTGATAAATCTGCATCAAATTCTGTACATTCATGGCTCATGATGTATTCCACTGACTTTAGTGATCCTCTGACATTTCCTCGAGCGCCACCATGATGTTGACATTTGTGGCTTTAAGTGAAATATCTCGACATCTGTTGATTGCCATGAAATTTGGTGCAGACATTCATGTCCCCCTGAGGATGAACTGTCGTAACTTTGGTGATTTTCATCTAGTGCAATTATCTGGTCAAAATTTTAAGTTGTCCAGTACTTTGGTTTATGACTACATACTATCAAATCTAATGACATTCCCATCACCCTCAGCTGTGCTTTGGGTTTAGTGCTAATTAGCAAATATTAGCATGCTTACATGCTACATTAAGACTGTGAATATAGCTGCTGATGACAATGTCATTGTAAACATGTTAGCATGCAAAAGTTAGCATTTAGCTCAAAACACTGCAGTACAGTAAGGCCTCAAAGAGCCGCTAATGTCGCTGTAGAACTTAAGATGTATCTTTTGGGTGTAGTTCCTACCAAGCTTGGAGTTAGAGTTATTATGCCTTTTGGACAGTTTATTAAGTCCTTGACACGTGTCATTGTTTCAGTGCAGTTCCACGGCATCATGGTTTGACACATCAGGACATGTACTCCTTCAAAAAAAAAAAATATATATATTAAATCATATTCACTCTCCAGATTGGCACATCCCCACTACTATAACTTGACTTATTCTGTCTGCACGGTGCATTCTGTAAGTCCATATTCCCTAAGTTTTTTTTTTACCTAGTCTTCATCATATCTCAGAAGGGCAGAGTGTGACAGTGGTGAAGCCTGTGAGCTTTAAGTTCTGGGATAGTCACTAAAGTTCAGCTCATGTTTATAGACAACACAACATAAAAACCTTAAACTCTGAGTCAAGCTATTTGGCTTAGGGTGTTTTACATTCTTCTTGTCAGACACTTTGGGGTAGTCCTGCTGAGAAACTCACTGCTGTGCTGCTGTCTGATGGGAGCTTTCCGGTCGTTGATTACTAGGTGTCATACCTGTGGTGCTGCAGCAGCGGGCGGGATACTCTGTACGGCAGCTGACACCGCCGAGCTATGATAAAGTTTTGTTTGCTAACAAAGGAGAGACAAATATAATTCTGATTACTTGTTGACTTATCTGTAGCTGTACACTCTGATTGGGCTTCTGAATAATTTCACAAGTTGCATGTAGTGTGAACATCTTCACGCCTCAGTTTGCACCAGAGGAGAGGAAACTCTTGTACAGAAGGAGCTTTAAAAGGCCTGCTTACCGACTACTTAACCCCTCTAAACACACATACATACACACTGCTAACATGCCAGTGATGTTAGGGCAGCATGAAGTGGAAAAGTTTCACCTTCCACAACTTTTAATAACTTGTAAAACACCCAAACCAACATAGAATCACAGATACGTCACCTTCATCTTTTTTAATGTTTCAGCTGGTAATGGAGCTAAATGTTATTTAGAAGTTTTGGCCCAACAAACTCACTGTGTTTACTGCCCCTTTCATGGATTTAGCCCCTCATCATCATCCATCTCTCCCCCTCCTACTTTACTCTCCTTTATTATCTGTCTCTTGTCCTTTTTTTATCAATCAGTCTTTTCTTTCCTTTCTTACCCCTTCTCCCACTCTTTTGTCAATCTTCTCCCAATCATTCTTAGACGGGTTGGGATGGTGGTGTTGCTCCTGATGATGAGTTCCAGGGCAAAACGGGTGGGAACCTCCCACTTCCCCAGCAGTTTGACAACAACAATGAATCACAAACTTATCTTCACACCACTTCCCAGATTAGACCAAGACAAGCACTTCTTTTTTTCATTTTCTTTTACCCACAGAGGAGAAAATGAGGGACTGTTCACTGCAAAATCCTATTTTGTTCAAATCTGCATGTACTTGTGCATCCATCCATGCATGGACACACAAACACCATCTAAGTACAAAGCACCAATGAAATGCAGTGTGAATGAACATTACAGTATATACAAATAGCCGCACGCTGATGTTGAGAACTTGTACCTCTGATTCACAACACACATATACATTGAAAAGATATATATGTGCATATATTCCAAATGAGCTATGCTCTTTGATCTGCAAAAAGCTGAGCCTGTAATTTTCACACAGTCATCGGCTCACTGCAAACTTCTCACTGTTTTAATTATGCTAATGAGGCTGGATAATGTCTACTGTAACTTTTCTCTTTCTCGTTCTTTTCCCCTCTCTGTCCTTCACACCTTTGTTCTATTTCTATTGAACTGCACTAGATTTAAGAGATACTGCATACCTTCCCATGTGTCCACTGCATTTTTTAAAAGTACCTTTGTATTATCTTTTCTGCATATTCTTGTGTTCATGCATAGTAGAGTACCTTGAACTGTAGCTGTTTGTGTACTCTGAGAGAAAGGGAGTGATAGTGGGTCCCAATTAATAGCAGTTACATAAACCATCTTTCGCTTCCCCGTGCCTCCCAAAGCCTTTAATATGCACCATATGAAACCACATAAATCAACCACTCAATGAATAATTGAGACGTCCTTGCTGACACTCTTTCAGATGTGTGCACCGCTGCCTGCAATGGTCTGCCATCCCCCAGAGTAATGCAGTGTGGGAAATGTGTTAGCACCTTTAATTTCTATATTAGCCACTGGGCATAGCTGGGTTAGCCTGGGAGATGCCGAGGCAGTAAGCGTTACATCCAGACCAGCTCAGTGTGAGTCGCTCTGATTAGCCAGAGGCTTAGACTGCATAGTGATGGGCTGCTTTAGCTATGCAGATGAGATAATACATCCATATGTATTAATGTGAACTTTGAGTGTGCGCGTGTAGCTGTGTGCGTGTCCCGGTGTTGCATTCACAGACAGATGGGTGTTCTGCTTTTTAATGCCGATGATCTTGTGTGCGTTTTGTCATCGTGTGTGTGGGTTGTCATGCACGTACAGGAATCTGAGTGTGTGTGCACGTGCATGTGAGTGATTATGGTTATGAAAATGGCTGGTTGGTAACAGAGGGAGATAACTATTATGTTGATGATGGTAATGATGAATGTTTTACAATGATGATGATGATAATTACAATCGTTGTCTTGGTCTTACTTCCATCAGTCATAGATTAAACACCCTCGGGAAGGCACAGAGGCTGCTTTTACTGCTGCACACTGCAGCACGGGCGCCACATCAACTTCAGCATCAGCGTAATTTACATCACATTTCCATTTTAGGCACTTAAGTCAGTGCTCTTATCCAGAGCGATTCACAATGGGGAGGTTGTGGTTCAGTGTCTTGTTCAACGGCACTTAAACAAGATGCATGGCTGTTGATGGGCATGTGTTGGCAGTGGCGGGGCTCAAAACTGTGACCTGTTGGCAAGAAGGGGAGGGCACGATAACAGCAACAGCTGTACAATAAACCTTCAATAAACACTACCTCTAGCCTAAATTATATTGGATTTTTGAGGCCTTTATCAACAAGAAGAGTTTGTTTTAATGAGATACATTGATGTTGTAAAATAATGAGAACGTTTTGTGATATAACAAGATAAACTGATATGTAACAAAGAAATTTTCCTTTTAAAAAACTGAGAAAAAGACTATATTCAACTTAAATTAAAGTAAAAATGACAAAAATAAAACTTTTATTGCTGCAAAGTTTCTTTTTGCACATCTGCCAATATACAGTACATGATACCAATATACTGTATCGCTTTTATTGTTCAATTCACATTGACACTGTGTCAGAAGGGTGCTGGTTTAACACTATGCTCATATGTAATACTGTAGTTTGTGGTGTTGTGTTGGACTGCTCTGCGGTCCACTACAAAACACCACAAATACAGCCTCTAAAATGACCGTAGAGTGGAAACAACACCTCTCTGACACATAAAGCAACAACAAAATTCTATTTTAGGTATTACAGGACTATGTTATTGGAATCCATGACATTGTACAGGTGTTGATTACATTGAGCACACTCACTATATGACTATAAAGCCACACTGCTTTGGTATTAAGCCCTGAATCCCTAAGCAGCCCATATTTTGGAGTAATGCTGTGTGGTTCAGGGGATTTTTTATTTTGCTGCACTGTGCCTCACACCTGTATATTGGGGTTTTTAGACTTACGTGCTGTGGTTTGTTTCATCATGCCGCATCTTTTTGTCCCCCATTGATCAGCGTCCTTGTCTGTACATCATCTGGATTTGATCCCTGCTTAACATAGCAAAGAAACACTGAGCCGTATGGCCTCTTGAAGGGCGCCGAGCAGTCAGAGCTGAGGTGAAGTCCTGCTGTGTCACTTCATCAGCGAGCTGCCCTCCAATAAAAACTTCAAAGGTGTGTCGTTAGCAGGTGGAAATGGGATGTGAGAGGTGGGATGGGGACTTGGCCCGGCCCTCTCTCCCTGTGGGGATAGGGTGGCGGAATCAGGATTTGGCTGGTGGCTGGTGTTGTTCCTTCGAGGGAGTCAGGAGGGAGTGTGATGATCTCTGCTTTAGCCTCAAGACATCTGATTAGATCTTGTGCTGGAACATAATTTGTCAGTCTGCCTCCCCTCTCTGCTCTGCTCTCTCTCCCTTGTTACTCTCAATTTATATTTACCCATTTTGTTTGTGTCTCTAATTGTCTGCCTCTCCCTCTCATGCTTCATTTTTCTCATCACTCCGCTTTCCCCGCCCCTCTTTCTTTCAGTCTCATTCAGGTCTACTTTGCTCTACATCCTCTACCCCCCGACCTTACCCTCAATCATTTGCTCACTGGCTTCCAATTTTCAGGACTTGTCAGTGACTCATTCATTCACATGAAAGAGGGGAGAGAGAAAGAGTGTCCTGCCGTGACTGAGTTTTTAGTTGTGTTTGAGGAGGAACACGCAAAGAGGAGGAGTGGGAGGGAGGGAGTTGACAGGAGAAAGGAGTGGGAGATGAAGAGAACAGAAAAAGGGAAGCAATTGTGATAAAAGATGGAGATAAGAGCTGCGGCTTGTCCTGTTTTCCTCCCGCTGCGGCGTCAGGCTGTTTTTCCAAGGTAGCCTCCAACTTAGACATTGAGCGCTCATATCTGGTTACCACCCGCCGGTCTTAAAGAACTTGTGCTGAGTCCTCAAGTGATAAAAAGCTTACAGTGTCTGCTGTATTGATGGCTGTTCTGTATGAAGAAGAGAGCCTGGAAAAAAGAAGGAGCTGTTTTTTTTTTTTTCAAATGGGTCTTCAAAGCCTTATTTTACATCAGTGGGACTTAAACTCTGTCCAGCATGCTCAATGAGCGGTTAACCTCCTGACGTTTTATAATAAAATGCACTGAGAACTGTGTACTTAACACCAGTGTTCAGACTTTTTCACAAACCTTACTGTATATGTTTCTCTCTTTGGCTGTGGCAACATACCATTAAGTGCCATTATAAATTTTGACATTTCAATGTTACTTTGCCGATTAGCAAGACAATTCAGACAAAATGATCTTCATTAATCTGTCTTTAGCTTTTCAGTAACTTATCATCTCGCTCCAAATGTGAGCCATTGCATTGCACTGCTGTATCTGTTCATTATATCCATTTGGTTTGTCTTTGACAGTGTAGTTTACCTGCGGTTGTCATGATTTTTTAAATTTTCAAAAGGTCACACATGATCATGTCATTCATGTTATTTTAAAGCTGCTATAATCAATATTTCTATATTAACAATGGATCACATGTCTACTTGAATGTGAAAGGCAGGCAGGAGGTGTTTGCATTATTTTGTCTCCCGTATGCATTTAAAATAACACAACTGTTAATGCATCCTGATTATGCTGTAGATGTAAATGCAGTCTGCCAACCAGCACTAGCACTTCTTTTCAACAAAACTCAATTTCAACAAAACTCTCTTTCAAAAGCCCCAATATGCACTTAGGGATTGGTAGCAGGCGCAGTGTTGTTTGCCGAGATTTGTAGAGTGATGTGACATTTTCTTCAATTCAAACAGTAAAATAGAAAATAGAATATTTCAATAAGAAGTCCCTTTCACAGTTAAGAGTTGTTTTTGACAGGGTAGGGTAGTCAGTAAAATGTGTGGAAAACCTTCCCTTGTCACTCTCTTTTAGTTCCAGTTATTACATTTTAATGAGAAGGATCCTCCGTGAAACACCAGCTGCTTCTTTTTTCACGTTTTACAGACTAATGGAAGCAACACAAAAGTTATCTATTGATGTGTGTGCCACATATTCCCAATTCTAGAAATATTTTTACGATATACAAGAGACGGCTTGTCAAATAACGTATAATGAAAATTTGTTTCCTTCTGTCCTTTGGTCAGTTGAAAGTACATAGCTGTAACTCCTTATTTGCTTTTAACTTCTTCCTGGTACGCTTTATTGCTGTAGGAGAACAAGGCAAGGGTAAGGTAATTGGTGAAGCAGATTTGAGGAAAGGCCTTCTTTTCCCTCTGCATTTAAGAGCTCACCTCTACCTCATAAACCTCCAGCTACCTCCCTTGAGCAGAGACAGAGGGTGTAGGACACACTAAAGGTGAATGCCTTTATTTTATCTGCCAAAATAAATATCTCAGCCTTTATCAGTAGATGGGGAGTAGTTATACGTGCGCGGCCGAAGATCTGGGGTGGGGTACGGTTCATTATATAAAGTCTTTTTTTCCCTGCAGCACCACTGAATCCATGAATCAAGTTAATCAAAAGGACACACAGTAGTTGTTTGGTGTTTGGTGTAGCAGCTTTGTAGCTTTCATCCGCTTCCACTTAGCAACAGAACAATGGAGTGTGGATTATTTTGGTTCAAGTGCCACCCATTGCTTCATCACGCTGCCACATTGATGCTAGAAGTTGTTCTGCTTGTTGATTTCTTTGTGGACTCTTTGTGGCCATTCAATCAGTCAATTTGCCCATTTAATCATTCATGTAATTTAAAAGCAAGCACACTCATCAAAAGAATGCTTAGTTTATTTTCCATCCACACGCCCCCATTCTCTCCTCTTCTTCACTCTTCCTTTTCTTGCCCTTTTACCTATTTTTCTTCACGAAATCACGCAAGAATCCATCTCGCCAGGCTTCAAGTTATGCGCTTGTGGCCGAACCATTGAGGAATTACTGGCAGCTACAGGCGTGGTTTAGCGTGACGAGAGCGAGAAGCGACTGTTCGTTCGAAAACAACAGTGGCAGCTCCTAAAGATGTTAGCGTAGATGCTGCTATAGCATCAGTTATATCAGAACTGGGGAGTATTTCTTCATTAAAAGATGAGCAAAGCGCAAACCTAATGTGCGTGATCTCGTGTCATATGATGGTCATAGACGGATGGTTCATCCAATAACCTGACAAGTATTTTTTAAAGTGCCTGCCCTTTTCCAAACAGCTTCCAAGGACAACTTCTCAGATGGTTCTGTGTAATAAACCATCTGGGGTGTCAGGTTACTGTAGTTGCCCCTTGTCTTGAGTGTCTTTAGATCCTCCTCCTCCTCCTCCTCCTCCTCTTCACTCTTCCAACAACATTCTTCCACCTCCCTCCTCCTCCTCCTTGTCTCTTCCTGATCTGCATCCACTGGCTCTTCTCCTCACAGTGTCTAATTCTGTAGGATGTCAGGAGCAGCAGAACTCTAAAATAAACACCTTTTACTGCAGTCAAGGTAGTAATCACCCTCTCTCTGTGTTTGGCATTGTCTCTCCGTGCCTGTTTTTTGCTCTATTTATTCTAGTTTTCTAGATTTCTCTCTGTTTGCCTCATTGTAGGGTTTCTCTTTTTCTTTGTTGCTTTTTTATGTTGGCAATTATTTCTTTTTGACTCTTAAGAAGATAATCTTCAGCCCTAGTGACATGAGGAGTTCTCGTATCTGATGATTTTAATATGTTATGATTTAATATGTTTAGGAATTGAATGCCTTTAATAGATATACAGTAGAGAAATTACAGGAAATGAGGGGAGAGAGAGAGAGAGATGGGGAACGGCATGCAACAAACATCCCTGGCCAGACGTGAACTGTGGTCGGTGCACCAACCTCTAGGCCACCAGGGTGCTCCATCTCTGACTGTTTTAGCAATAATTTGTAGAATTCTTGTTCAATGATTTAGGTGACATCTTTGATGCTCAGTTGTCGTGGCTGTGCCATCACAGCACCACATTTCCCTGAGATCACTTGTCAATCAAACAGCGGCTGCTTGCCTGTAATGCCATTTTTTAATTGTAACTGTAATGTTGGCTAATTTTACTCATGGGGGCGCTACAGGAAAATTCAGGGGATCACCAAAGTCATTAGGATTCATCCTCAGGGCACCATGTCTGTACACAATTTCACGGCAATCCATCTTGTAGTTGTTGAGATATTTCAGTCTGGACCAAAGTGGTGAACCGACCCAATCATCCAAAGACCAACATTGCCAGCCTTAGAGCCATGCCTATAGCGTGGCTAAAAAAAGAAGTTACATTCTACATACCATGATTGGTATGAGATAAATAAAGGACAGGGGGTTGCAGGCACAAGAGAAGGATGCACACATACATTCATGTTTTTCCTTTCCTGTGGTCCTTTGCTACCGTCCCCTCTCTCCAAACCTCCAAATGGATTCTATTTTCTGCCTAATTGGGCAAATATTTTGGCCTACAGTGATCTGTGAAGAGGGAGGGTGATGACACGAGGCTCTGCTGCCTTCGCGTTGGTTTGACTTGGCTCTCTCTCTCTCTCTCTCACTAAAAAACACATACACACACACCTTTAAAGCCATCCTGATACCTCTTATATCTCTCTGCGGCTCCAAAGCCTTTCTCTGCTAGTTTTCCTTCTTTTCTGATCAACACCTTCAACCAGTGTTAAATTTCTTTAAAGTCAACCAGAACATATTGGAACAGGTCAGAAGCAGATGGATTTTGATTCTTCATGTTTTTAAATCTGTAAGTGATAAGTGATAGCTCTCATTACTACATGCTAATCTAGAACACATCAGCTACCTCCAAACGGCAGTCAGTTTGGCGATATCATACATTTGTCAAAGAAGACGTCAGCCATCTTGTGCCTGTGCCTGGCAGTTGCGTAGCCTTCCAACTGTGAAGTGAGCAAGAGGGCTCTCTGTGTGGGTCTCCTGTGGTGCTGGAAATGGCTTTGCACACAGTTTTTACCACAGTCAGAACTCCTACAGTTAGCCTGCCTGTCAGATTGGGGAACAACAGACCGGGGTCTTCTCAGAGAGATACAGCAGGGATGGAGACGTCATTATCATCTGCACTTTATGCAATTTTCAGCTGTGGCTCACGACTGCTCCTAGTTCCACCTGCTTGTTGGAATACCCTCAGGCTAAAGATCCAGTTGAATGTCAAGCAAAGAAAAAGCAGCAATTATCCGTTCACAGACTTCCTGTTTCAGATCTTTATTTTCTGAAGTTATTTCACGGTATGCAAGTACTCTTTTCCTCAGGAAGCTGTCGTGCTGTGTCTGTTACCTTGGATAAGATTCTCCTCAGCTTCATGTGGATTTCTACCAGGTGCTGGAACTTCTCATGCAATTAGTTATTTTGAATCATGCATCATTGTGAATGTACTGTAGACCTCAGACTAGTCTTACTCACAGGAAGTAGGCTGTGGGTATAAGACCAGACCACCTCAGACCAGCTTGCAGTTGCTGAGGTGTCTGCTAATGGGGATCTTAATGAATAAATTAAAGCACATGCAAGCCTTTTTACATCTAAACAGGCTGGGAAAACCCAGAGCACAGCTTTTATTATAGTGCCACTATCCAGGCGTAGTTAATGTCATTTGATAACTGTCATCTGACATCGATTGTTGAAATGAATTATCACTCACTGGAAGGACATGAACAAAAGATAACACACATACACACATTCTTACTAACGGGAACTGATTTACTTCTTTTTTTTTAATTTTCTGTCTGTTGGCCATTTTATTTCCTCTCTTTTCTACAGTCAAACCATTCTTTCACTAGTTCTGTCACAGTACGGCGCTGCTCTGATGACATGTCGTTGGCAGCTGTATTATTAATATTTTCTCATTGGGTCCCCTAACACAACTACTGACACTGCTGAATTTATTTTGTTTTTTGTCTGCTGGTTTCCAACAGGAGGATTTAAATCCCAGTGGTGTGAAATTTCTCTTTTTTACTCTTGGGCGACATCTTTTGTGAATGACACTTTCCCACAAATGGAGCGGAGCAGCTCATCAGATCTCATGAACATGCACGTACTCACAAACAGGTGGCATACAATGAGGCTGTGCAGTTAAGAGTTTGGTGAATCTGACTTCTGACCTCACAGGAAAAAGTTACGGCGTGTCTACACAGGTGGCTTTTCAGCCGTGTCTGATGGAACAGATACGCTCCAGCTTTCTACACAGGCCACATTTTACCCGCTCTATACGCGAATCAGCGACATTAACAAATGTTCGTGCATGAGGGCCATTGTTGGCATGAATGTAAAGCATATGATGAGTCACTGTTACAATTACAGTCTATATATTTTAACCCCTAAATCTTTTGGCAATGCACCCTGTTTTTCTGGGCCCATTTTGACTTATTCCTGTGGCTAACAGCTCAAATGTAGACAAGAAATACAGTTTAATTCAGGAATGTCACCCAAATGTCAACTAACAGTGTAGACAGCTCCTCAGACTCGAGACAGTGAGCACTTCTTTCTTATGTATCATAGAGTGAGAAATCCTCTGTGTAAGAGGCAGAGACAATTTTCTCTTAGTCTCCATAGATAAAAATGCAATGCAGTTACTGTATAATATATATATTTATACTTTTTCTTGACCTTTCACTTTGCCACAATATGGCCTGAAGCTGAATGCAGTCAGTATGCACCTGAAGTAGGTGAGTCATTTTTGTGGGAAAAGTCAATATACCAAGGAAGTGAATTACATCACTTCACTACTAAAAAAAAAACCTTTCTCAGCATTAGAAATTGCTGATACTTCAGTAAGAAAAGGTTGATTTTCGTTCTTATGTTGATTCATTGAGGTTATATTTTCATCACACGTATTATTATGCTTTCTCAGATATTCTCATAAGCCATTTAAATGCTGACAATAGGGCTTTGTCCATCACAGTAGAGCTTTCAACAACAGCCAAAATCCATCAACCCTTTTCCATGAGGTCCCTCTGAACCATGATTAGAGGCCCTGTCCCAGTTTGAGGACAGCTTTTATTGGAGATATCAAAACGCTGGTGCCCAAATATTCAAGGATGCTGCAGTTTGGACGTCGCCAAGACTTTTGTCAGAGATAATGAACGACTGTTTGCGATTAGTCAGGAGGAGGGAGCTGGTAGCTGTGTGCAGAGGCTAATGTGTTGCCATAAATAAGTATGCCAATGAGACGGTGTAATGTGGATTAAGCTCGCTGTGCTAATACTTCCATATGTGTGGTGCCGTTTGATGTCTGAGAAACTACAGACACTATGGGGCTGATTCTATCGCCACATCTTTGCTAATGCAGCTCTTAATGTGTATTCAGACCCAAGACACTACATGTGGCTGTAACAAATATTACATAAAGACATGTTACCATATACACCCACTGTAGTCTGGTCTTTAAAGCAAGCTATACAGTGTGTTCATTATGGATTATGTAGGATTGGGACGAGGTTTGTTTATTTTTGGCTCAAGATACATTTTACTCCAGGACATCATGTAACACACACTCTATATTAGAAGTAAAACGAGATTAAAATGCATTAATTTGTCTGGAAAGGTATCATAGCCAGTTTTTTGTCATGCTTGTCAGGGTTTTATGTGCAGCAGAGTATTTCAGCAGACCACATGGAGTATTTAAAAGGACAGACCTTGCTTTCCTCAATTGAGTAATGAATGTATGGAATACATCATTGAATATGTGTAGCCCTCAGTTTAATGCTACGGTAATTGCTCAGTGTGGCTTTCACTTTCACTTTGACGTGGCCTGTATTTACAATGATGGAGCGATTGAGGCGAGCATGCAGATGGAAATTCAGCTTTTTGTACACTTGCTTATGAGATTATGAAGGTGATTGAAATGGCAGAGTGCTTCATGTCCAGCATGCTTTTGCACATACATTTAAAACTGGTGAGAAGGCCAGGCTAAAGTTGTGAATTATGTAATATTGATTGATTGATTGACATTGATTGTTTATCCTTATTTTTTTGGTTATCCATCCAAAAGCTGAAAATGCCAGAAGTACAAGAAGATGTACTTGAAATATTGTCATACAGAGAACTACAAAACAAAGTCAAAGAAGCATTGATTTGTCCTGAATAAGGCATTGATTATGGCCCAGTTTAGTGAGCTATAGAAGAAGCTCACACAAACACACACAACCAGACCACACCAAGTCAGCCCTTCTCTTAACTTGCAAAAAAGAAATGAAAACTTAGATGTGCTTCTGTAGGTCAGATGTAAAGTGCTGAGATGACAAGTCTCCAGTCCATTAGCGGCCTTGTCTGCTCCCATCTCGTCAACCACTACTGTCATTTTTTGAATTGGGTTTTTCCTTTAGTGTTGCTGCTCTTTATACAAAAGGATACTGTACTGTACTTACCCCCTACCCCCCCAGACTAAATCAAGACAACTGTGCAATTGACACCATTAAAAGTACGCCGAATTAGCTACTAGCTGTTCCTGTTTGCAGCGTACCCATGGATGTACGAACAACTACAACTAAACTTAAAAAACATCATGATTCTCAGGCAAGTTCTGGATTTAGCTTCTCTTTTTTTAAGCTGATTTATGGATCACACATAATGATATCCTCAAGTGTCACACTGAATCTAAAAAAAAATTGTGTATCATGTCTGTGTGCACGAATGTGTTGGTAAGTCGGCCAAATGAGCGGACTAAACAACTACAATAACTAACTTCCCATCGTGCATCTGTGCCTTTCATGTCATGCAGTATTTTTGCCTCATGTCTCTGCTTCCATCATACCCATAAATTATGTCTGTCTGTTCTTTATTGGTGGCTCTTCCAAAGTCAGTGAGCTGATTAGATTTCTTTGGTCTTTAATTCTGTTTTACATCAGAGGGTAGTTTATATGTGATGATATGTGTTCATATCCCTGTATAAAAATCTTATTACCCTTGAGCATATTATTCTATTATTCTGTGATTATACTGGAGATAAAGTGAGCGTCAATTGATGAAGACACAGAGAAGCAAGCATGAAAAGAAAATGGTATTCTTTCTCACCTCCCACTTACTCAGTAGATGTCCATTAAAATGATGGTACATGCTTTTTGATGATTTATTCGACTATACTGTGAAGTGTCATTTTCTGATATCTTTTTATAACATTAACCATGTCTAGACGTGTCTGTCACTGCCGCTGAAATATTAACAGCGAGACATTTAGGGCCGCTAACAAAGCTTCAGCTGTCAGTCTCCTCTTAATGGCTGTCCAAAATGTCACATTTTTCATGTTTGCTATGTAACCTAGACTGCACAGTAGCATGCACGCTGACAAACGATCACTGAGTTAAAGAACAGTCACCTCAAAACAAACAAAAAAAAAAGCTGTCATTATTCACTTGCTCATATCTCCATCAAAATGTCTTTGAGGTTGACATGAACACAAAATGTGGTCAGAGTTCCTGTACTGTAGCTCTGACAGTCTGTTGTCTGCACTTCTGAAAAGGGCATTAAATGACCTCAAATGTCTTTTGAGAAGTGTAATTCAAATGCCTTAAAGCCAAATAATGACAGTCACAGTCCCAGATGCCTTTATTTATCTCACACCAATCATGATATGTAGAATGGTAACTTCTTTTTTTAGCCATGCTAGCTTCGTTTCTCTAGAGATGGCAATGTCGGTCTGGACTTTGGTCCAGACTGAAATATCTCGACAACTGTGTGATGGATTGCTACTTGAAATTTTGTGCTGACATTCATGGTCCCAAGAGGACGAATCCTAAGGACTTAAGTGATCCTCTGACTTTTCTTCCAGCACCACTAACCGGTCAAAGTTTTCAGTCATCCAGTGAAATGTCTCAACATCTACTAGATGGATTGGCTCAAAATGTTGTACAGACGCAATATTTGTTTAAATGTCAGAATAACGACACATATTTTCAGACAGTCTCTCCAAGGCACTCATAGTGTTGCACTCCTCTTTACACATGAAAAGTACCAGAAATAGTTGTGTAAAGAATGGAAAAAAAAGAGCTTGATATAGAAGAACCTGGCCAGTCGCTGCATGAAATGGACGTGAATGTCGAACTGTCCATTTCGGAAAATTGTTCAGATGCTGTTGACCATTGACAGGCACTTCTGTTGGAGTATACTGCTGCCTTAAGATTCTCCTCTCCTGTTGGGGTGACGCACTTCAGTCCATACAATCCATTGTTGTTACTTGACTTCTTGTGTGTAACTTCTTTCTGATAATGACAGAGCAGTAAAGACCTTTTGTGCCTCTGTTTGCAAGGCAACATGCCATTGACGTTCTTGCCTTTTGTTTACTTTATTTTTTGAATCGCCTGGCAGGGGGGGGAGCTATGCCTAGGTACATTTGGTCGATTTTTAAATCAATTTCTGTTTTCATGTACCCGAATCAAGTCTGTAGTTTTTGTGGTTGGGGATTTTTAAATTTAATTCTCAGAAGCCCGTTCTGCTCTCTCTTTTGTCTCTGTGTTCCCTGTTTTCTACTGTGAAAATGGAACCCATCTCGCGCTCTTTTTCTCCCTCTCTTTCTTGTAATAGGCTCATCTTTCTTTCCCTCTCTGCTTTCGCAAGTCTGAATAAAGCAGCTAATGGTGCATGGAAATGGTGGCAGCACAGTCACGCCTATAGACAGACTCTTTCTCTGTTATGTGTTGCGGTACAGTATGTAAGTGAAAATACACATTTACAAGGGTAAGAGGAAGTCATTCTTTCACCCATCTCATTAATTTATTGTTAGGCAGTGTATGAGCTTAATGACAAATATGTGAACTGCACAAAGAAAAAAAAAGAGAAAAGGCTATTACACAACAGCGTGCTATTGGTGTGTTTTTCTTTTTCTTCTTTTAGAATATTTGATAACTGAGTTCTTGTTTTGTTTGCTTCTCACAGGGGGAAAAGCCTGTATGCGGGTTTACTTGAGTATCTCAGTATGCAGGCTTTCAGTTTGTCTCTGCAGTACAATGATTTGAGGACTTTACAGATTTGGTGAAATCAGCATCTGCTGCTGCTGTTAATGATTGTGATGATGTTGCGTCTTACCTGTCCTCAGGTGTACATCCGTATCCTGGACAACGAGTGGAATGTGTACAGGCGTTACACCGAGTTCAGGGAGCTCCACAACCTCCTGAGAACACAGTTTCCACAGGTGGACACCTTCAACTTCCCGCCCAAGAAAGCCATAGGGAACAAGGTGAGCTAAAAGTAACCATGACCTGTTTCTAGGGTAGGAGGTGCATAAAGAATGATGTTTGACCTCATTGAGGTTGATAATTATGGACAAAATGTGTAAAAAAGACATGTTTGGCATGTGGAAATATGCAAAGACAGACTTGCTGTGCATAGCTATGGTTCCTAAGCTCTTATTGGACAATCACCATTTAGTTAATGGTCGATTTAAGCCTTCTCCCCCCCAAAAAAAGATACTATCCCCACAGGACTTTCAACAGTTGTTAGAACAAATGTATATCAGGCATTGATAATGTATATCAGTCTGTAAAGATGGTAAACCCTGTTGAGCAAATAAAACGGTGGTCAGATGGGGTTAAACACCAGCAGCTCCCTGAAGGCATTTTATCACTCCTCCTCTTTCACCTTCTTCTTCTATTTTGCTGACACACACACACAACCTCACTCTTCATCTACAGGGGACAATCGCCGCTTCAGGTCCCCATGGCTCATTTACCTCTCTAGTTACTCAGAGAACTCCCATCTCTCTCTCTCTCTCTCTCTCTCTCCTCCTCACCCATCCCTTCTCTCCCTCCTTTTCATCCTGTTCTCTCCTGTCTCCCTCCAGCCTTTGGGAGATAATTTGGTTCTGACCTCGATTCTGTGGCTGGTTGGATTTGATGCTGCCACAGCCAAAAGCTGTGGTCTAACTCCCCACCTTCAAAGACACTGTGCTTTCACGGCTAGAAACTGGACTGAACGCTGAGTTGCAGGGGCTGCAAATGTGAGAAGAGGTTGAGTGTGTGTGTGTGTGTGTGTGTGTGTGTGTGTGTGTGTGTGTGAGGGTCTGCATGACCGTGATGGGATCATGTGGAAGTTTCTATCAAAGGCCTAGACAGTCGGTGTCATTGTGTTCTGGAAAGCTCTCTGAAAGCCCATTACACTGCAGTCTTGTGTGATTTATTGGTTTTCACCATCTCCAGGAAGTCAGTCTTCACCGCAGAGAAAGCTGCCCTGGCTTTGTTACTCTCTGACCAAATTTTAAAGCAGGAGCACCACACGCTCCTGGAAAGACCAACACACACTGGACCCTTGCCTCACACTTCCTGTAAAGTCTAGCGGGTTTATCAGAGCAACTTCACACCAAACTTTTTTTTTTCCTGAGCTGCAGTGGTTGAAGTTTCTCCTCGCTGCAGTGATGTGGATGTGTACTCAGGGTGTGGTCAGTACATCGTGTCACTGGTGAGTGTGGTCAGAGGTGCAGCAGACTTGGTTGAACCGTGGATACCAGCTTTCCTGTTGATCCATTTGTCTTCCAGTTTGATACTAAAGCCTAAAATTATGTAGACAGAACCTAAAATCTCATCTTCAGCCAGCAAGGGGCCCATTTCACAAAAGCGTTTTGCTGAAACTAAGCTGCAAATCTTTGACCTTGAACATACATTATATTTCTATTGTTTGATGTCCGGATTTGTCTTTATTAGTCCTTTATTGCTCCATTGTCTTCTAATGTGTAAGAACAAATTCACCAAGTCAGATCCCTCTTGCATCTAATGTACATGGCAACAAACTCCACTGCGACTCTGTCTGTCCCTCCATATTTAAGGATTTTTTGCACATTGCTATGGTATCCTACAAATATGAGCCTCTACCTCACTCATTAAATCTTCGAAATTATGAATATCACAAACTTATATTTGATTGAAAATTTGGAGGCTTTTCGGGCTTGGCTAGCCCAGGGGTCTCCTGAAGCAGCGGACAGGTACCGGGAGGCCAGAAGGACGGCGGCCTCGGTGGTCACCAAAGCAAAAACCCGGGTGTGGGAGGAGTTTGGGGAGGCTATGGAGAAGGACTTTCGGTTGGCCTCAAGGAAGTTCTGGCAAACCGTTAGACAACTCAGGAAGGGAAAGCAGGGCTTGGCCCAGGCTGTGTTCAGAAGGGGAGGAGAGCTGCTAACCCGGACTGGGGATGTTGTCGAGCGGTGGAAAGAGAACTTTGAGGAATTCCTGAACCCGACCAACATGTCCTCAATGGAGGAGTCAGAGTTTGAAGACTCGGGGGAAGACTCACCCATATCCCTGGCAGAAGTCTCCAAGGTAGTCAAAGAGCTTCTTGGTTGCAAGGCGCCAGGTGTGGATGAGATTCGCCCTGAGATGCTGAAGGCTCTGGACATTGTTGGGCTGTCTTGGCTGACACGCCTCTTCAGTGTCGCATGGAGATCGGGGACAGTGCCTGTGGAGTGGCAGACCGGGGTGGTGGTTCCCGTCTTCAAAAAGGGGGACCGGAGTGTGTGCTCCAATTACCTGGGTATCACACTACTCAGCCTCCCCGGGAAAGTTTATTCCAGGGTGCTGGAAAGGAGACTACAACCGATTGTCGAACCTCGGATCCAGGAGGAGTAATGTGGATTCCGTCCTGGCCGTGGCACAGTGAACCAGCTCTTTACTCTTGCAGGGCTGCTGGGGGATTCATGGGAGTTTGCCCATCCAGTCTACATGTGTTTTGTCGACTTGGAGAAAGCTTTCGACCGTGTCCCCTGGGGGGTCCTGAGGGGGGTACTGCGGGAGTATGGGGTACTGGGGTCGCTGCTACAAGCCATCCGGTCTCTATATAACCAAAGTGAGTGCTATGTCCGCATTCTCGGCACAAAGTCAAACACGTTCCAAGTGGGTGTTGGACTCCGCCAGGGCTGTCCCTTGTCACCAATTCTGTTTGTGATATTCATGGACAGGATTTCAAGGCGCAGCCGGGGGGAGGAGAGTGTCCGGTTTGGTGGCCTCAGAATAGCATCTCTGCTCTTTGCGGATGATGTGGTTCTGTTGGCTTCATCGGGCTGTGACCTTCAGCATGCACTGGGGCGGTTTGCAGCCGAGTGTGAAGTGGCTGGGATGAGAGTCAGCACCTCCAAGTGCGAGGCCATGGTTCTCAGCCAGAAAACGGCGGACTGCCCCCTTTGGGTTGGAGGTGAGTTACTGCCCCAGACGGGGGAGTTCAAGTATCTCGGGGTCTTGTTCACGAGTGATGGTAAGATGGAGCGTGAGATGGACAGGCGGATCGGTGCAGCATCAGCAGTAATGCGGGCGTTGTACCGGACCGTGGTGGTGAAGAGGGAGCTGAGCAGGAAGGCAAAGCTTTCGATTTACCAGTCGATCTACATTCCAACCCTCACCTATGGTCATGAGCTTTGGGTAGTGACCGAAAGAATGAGATCGCAGATACAAGCGGCCGAAATGAGTTTCCTCCGCAGGGTGGCTGGGCTCACCCTTAGAGATAGGGAAAAGAGCTCGGACATCCGGAGGGAGCTCGGAGTAGAGCCGCTGCTCCTTCGCATCGAAAGGAGCCAGTTGAGGTGGTTCGGGCATCTGATTAGGATGCCTCCTGGACGCCTCCCTTTAGAGGTTTTCCAACTGGTAGGAGGCCCCGGGGCAGACCCAGAACACACTGGAGGGATTATATATCTCATCTGGCCTGGGAACGCCTTGGGGTCCCCCAGGAGGAGCTGGAAAGCGTTGCCGGGGAGAGGGACGTCTGGACAACCCTGCTTAACCTGCTGCCACCGTGACCCGGCCCCGGATAAGCGGAAGAAAATGGATGAAAATTTGGTGAATCAGAAGAGAGAAGCTGCACAAAAGGGTGACTGAAAGAGACTTTTCATTAGAAAATGTATCATGAACATAGTATCATGTGGACTCCAGGAACGAAATGACATGATTGACTAAGAATGGCTGGTCACTGGTGCTGCTTTGATAAGGTGAGCAGCTCAATGTTTTGGCTGGTGTTTTCTTTCTGTTTTCTTATTAGAACTGTTTGGACAAAAATTCACATTTTTGCACAGAGGTCTGGTCTATTCACAAACGTATACTCAAGTTGCAGGAAAAATCTCCTGAAGGTGTTGCTGTAGTAACCATCTAAAGATGGACTTTGCATGCTACAGCTTTGCAACTTTCAGCAAAGTACAGACTAGGCTGAGGAGAATCATTCATACACCACAAACTAGTGGATGTTATCAAGTCCTCCAAACTATAAAATTAATACAATTTAATAAATTCTTCAAATTTCTAAAAATGAGTTTCTCCAGCAACAGAAGTTTTGGAGAAAGTTGCCAACAAAAAACAGAGCCCAAGGCCTCTGGGCCAGACTGACATGAAATGAGGGAGCAGGTGGAGGGCTTTACAGCTCAAAGTTTTGATAAGTACCAGATTGGTGAAGTATGTGTGTGAATACTTTGTGTGTGTGTATGCAAAACATGAATTTCTCTGAAAGCTGAAGCTGCACAGCATAAAAGAGCAGTTATACTGTGTGTGTGTGTGTGTGTGTGTGTGTGTGTGTGTGTGTGTGTTTGAGAGAGAGGAGCTGCATTGGCTGTGTGCATCCCTGTGTGCGTGGAGGGTGTTTGTGTGTGTGTTAAAACACTGCTGTTCTCTCTGAAAAGGCGTGTATGTGTGTTGGTGTATGTGTCTGTGTGTACATCTATGTTTTTATACGTCTGCAGTGTCTCTGCAGCATGGAGTGTGTATTTTGTGTATTCCTGAGGCCTGCCACGCTGAGTTTCCCTGTTATTTCAATCCAGTCAGTGTTTGTTTCCAGCTCTCTAGGAGTACTTGAGTGTCTGCAGCAGCGAAGACCTTCGTCTTCAGATGAAGGTGGCGAGCAATGCTGCTGTAGAAAGCAGGAGCGAAGCTTGCCGAGATACTTTACTCAAACAGAAATGCTGAACAGAAATTTTTAAAAAGTCTAAATGTCGCTAATATTACTGGTATAAAGATAAGTGAAAGAAATAATCAGTGGATTTAAATGATACTCATTAAAAATAAAGAAAATTTAAAACCTACAGAAGATTATAGATTCATTAGATGTTTCATAGATTATGATGTGTTGTTAAAGCAAAATAAATCTAATTTAATTGTAACTTGAGATAAAATGCCACCCAATAAGCATGACAATGGATTTATTTTCTTCCAACCTCGGTTGACAGCTTCTCAAAACATTTAGTCAAGGACTATGACCAAACCTGTGTTGCTAATAGGTGTTGCATCTTCTTTCCCAGCCCATCTGTTTCTGTTTTTGTCTCCCTCTCTGTTCATGTCTATAGATATATTGTTGTATAGTTGTCTCATCTCTGTCTCTCTGGTTTTGCTGCTATCTGTATCCACCTCTTTCCTGCTTTCATCCATTACAAAGTGACACTTTCTCTACAGAGTTTTGCAAATCCACAGCTGACTTTGATGCACACACATACACATTAAATACACACAGAGCCTCTCACTATTATGTGTGGCTAATGATGGAGAAATGTAAATGTTAGGAATGGGTTACTTGGTGTGATGTTAAAGGGAGAGACCTTCAAAAGCCTTTTAACGGCACCGTGAATATCTGCTCTGCTGCGGTTCGCTCTGGCAAGGATGAAACACACAAGCTGTCAGTGGAGATCAGGTAGCAGGGGAAATGTGTGCACGCATAGCCCTTACTAACTGTATTACATGCCAAGGACTCTCTCAGTTTCATCATCACACACACACACACACACACACACACACACACACACACACACACATACACAGACACACTTGCCAAAATGATTGACAACTCAGAGAGAAACACAGCTGCAGTTGTCAAAAAGCATCTGCTCTGCTATGGATAAGTCATTAGAAATCTTATGGAAAAATGTCATACACACACCTATCACATGTAACAGCTAACCTGCACACACACACACTTTTGTGAGATTATCTATGCTAACACTTGACTGACTTCTCATGCAGCTTGCATGCCATTGCCCTGTGACTGGACTGTTTAGCTAATCTCCTGCCTTGTGTGGTGTATGGACTCATCACTCGTGGGGAACTCGTAGGGAAGGTGAATCACAGAGGTGTAAACCTCCAGCACTCTCTACATGAATCACATGGTACATCTGACGAGACAGGAATTTTAACCAATAGGAAAGAGATATGTGTGCCTATCTCTGTTATTTTTACGCTCATTCTCAATGTTCTCAACCTTTTTCCAGTCAGAGACCTTTTTGAACCTTAAGCGAATATTGTGGCTTTCTCCCAGTCATATAGTAAACTTTTCATGAGGCATGAAAGTTTGCCTTAATTTGCAGGACATTTCTGTCATTGTAGGTGGTGTTTGAAAAATACAATGCTTTTTTTGTATGTCTGCATTGTTTGTTTATGTTGATGCATGCCAATACTCCTTGTTACTATATCTTTGATATTTCAGTTACCTATATCCATTTACCTTTTACTTGCATACAGTTTCCAGGTCAAGCTGAAGTGACATTTGAAACATGACTGTTGGAGTGACAGTCATGTTGGAGTGGAGAACCGTTTACTTGAACTTGTCCCTGTTTATCCTGCTACTGTTTGAGTTTACATTGACACCTTATTTTAGCCAGTTTTGAATCAGCCAAATTTTACAAGATGCCAAAGGAGGGTTTTTTCTCCATAAAATTGGATCCACTTTCTATAGAAGTTGTAGGTGGAAGTAGACAAGTCGCTGTACTTCCATGGCACGTCTCTTGTAAACCTGCATTTAACACTGTAATCTATGGAAAGGGTTTCAATTTTAAGCGCCTTTGCCAGCATATCCTCTAGAACCAGTTATATGTTGAAAATATCGTCACATGCCATTAAAATATGATGGTTATAATCTGCAAAACTTAAACTTTTCAATGAAATTTAGTCCGGCAGTAATGGTGGTGGCGCTTGAGCTAGCTGCAGTTGGTTATTTTTCTCTGATTAATCACGTGATCACTTGAGAGATTCCTTATGAGAAGGAGTTGGTCACTTGATAAATGTGTCTTTTGCCTTAAGCAAAGAACTTTTTATTCCAAAGTTTGCCCCTTTTAAAGCATTTTAAGTGTAATTCTCAGAACTTTCATGAATACAGGTTCATACAGTAACCTCATTCCTCTAAGCTTTAATGAGGTCAGAACGATACACAGCTTTTGGGATTGATGTTACCTCAGTTTCACCTTGAACAGTGAAGCAAAATAATGTGAAAAGTGAATACTGTGAAAACTGTGATTGCATTTTAGATTATTTCTTGGAAGCTTCGTCATTACATTTTTAATATGCACGACTCCAGGTCAAATTATGGCAAGTGAAGTCTGAAATTGTGTAGTTGGCAGTTGAGTGACATTACACTCATTTATCTTCAGGATTAATGCAGGATAGATGCAGGACTTAAACACGGAGCCAAATGGCATATGTGTTGACGTTTCACTCAGAATAAACTGGCTCATTTAAAAAACATTAGCAAATAAAAATCTGCTATGTGAACATTCCTTCAAATAGTTTGACTCTTTCTGTACACTCACCCTTGTGACTTTTAGGTGTCTTTGAGAGATTACAGATCACGTATGTGTGTATGAAACAGAACGCTTCATTAACATTGCTGACTGTGTTGCTTGTAAACAGGACACCTTAAGCTATCACGCTGTAAGTAGCAATCATGAAAATACTGTTAAGGGAATCATCATTTTGGATTAATTTCATTTAGAGGGAAACAACTGGCTCATGTCACAACAGCCAGTGGCAGAGTTGACCCCTGACGGTGAGAGCTGTGGCCCTGCGAGGCCTCGTCACCATCAAGCCTTTGCCTCTTTGACTCGTTGGTGCATCTGTGTCTCTCAGTCCTGTTAATGAGCTAAAGAGACTCTCCCTCTCTGCGTCTCCAAGCGCTTTAGGCGAGACTGTCCAGCTGCGTAACCTAACAATACAGATGAAGTTACACACACACACACACACACACACACACACACACACACACACACACAGACATACACACACATAGATACAGTTGCACACACACCGCCTGTGACAGCTCTTAACCAGCTGATTTGTCAGGGGCCTGGCCAGGCATACAGGCTAAATGTTCTCGAGTTGTGCCTGTCAAATCCCTCCTGATGCTAACGCAGACACAGAGAGGGGGCAGAATGATTACATCAAAGCCACGTTGTTGTCAGACCCCAGAGTCTAGCTGTCAGGTTTTCACACTGGCCGCACCTCATCCAGATTGTATGGCTTATGTCCAAAGGCGTTTGCCATTCTTTCTTGTTTTCCGCCCTCAATATCAATTTTTCTCATTTGCCCACTTGTATCACTGTCTCCCGTGCTGCTCTTTTAAGACAGGCTCTTTCAAGGCCTTAGGCTTTGGTAGAAATCGCTTCATTTTTTAGTGTGGCTTTTATCTCTCTCTGTTTTTTTCTTTCAAAGCCGCAAATGGAGACATTGTGGTTTTCTATTCCCAGGAGCTGCAAATTAAGAGAGAGACAGAATGTGAAAGAAGTCTTCCACAGTAGTGACCACTCTCAATCAGCATGTCCATGTTTAGTGAGCAGGCAGCACTGTGTAGAAGATTTTTTTATTTTCTCAAGTCTTGGCGTCAACAATTGCAGACTAATAAGATTTGTCAGCAATTTTTGCATATTATCTGCATTGCAAGCGCAGCCCCCAAGGCGCTGATCCGCATTGTTGTTGTCACGGTTTGTAGTTGGAAAAAGGACCTAAGTGCAGACAGACGGGGAGGCTCCAGTAGATGAAAGGTTTATTAACAACAAAAAGGCTTACACACCGGTACAGACAGGCAAATGACCATAAAGGCTAGTCACGTGGCAACAAGAAAACCAGGAAAACTGAACATGGAACTCAGACGACCAGGGAAACTGACAATCAGGGGCAGGTGAGCAAATGGGAACAGGTGAGCATAATCAAAGAGACACGAGGGCAGGAACTGAAGAAACAAGACAGGTAAGAGGAGTCCCAAGGCTGCCCTGATTAATTAATCAGGAACTACAAAGTGAATTATTAACCAGTCTTAGTATGTTGTGTTCACATATTATGCAATATACTGTACATGTTTGGCGCTTTTAATTATGAAAAGGAGACAAGGTCTTGTATGAGCATTCCCGAATTGCATGTGATGTTTTATGCATGGCCCTGGACCCGCGGATGGGTGTGTGTTTAAACGCGGCATCGAGAGAACAGCCTGTTCAGCCTCGCTGTGGTCCAGTGTGGGTTGACTTGGTGGAAAGTGTTGACCTTGTTTTGTGGCCGACGTGCACCAGTGCTGTCCACTCTCATTTAATTCAAGTGTACTGCAGGTTCAAATCAACGCACGGGTTGATGTTCCCGTTTAAAGTGGTGGCGTGGGAGATTCTGTTTTTTATTTATTTTTAATTTTTATTTTGACTGCATATGTGAAGCTAAGAAACTTTTTGTTTCCAGAAAATACCCATCAGACACCAAGGGCCAGATTTACATACAAAAAAAATCAAAATGTTTGCTCACCGTCTGCTCGTTGTAAGTGTCTGAGTTGCCAAGACAGCAGCTTATTATGCAACCAGCAAGTTTGGACGGGGACTTCCATTACATGGCATCCCTACATCCCTCCTGTCTCTCTCTCTGTGAAGCCAAAAAGCTACAACAGGAATATGTATCACTGTAAACATGCAGTAATTCCAGAATTTCCATCAGGATCGAAGTCTTGGTCAAAAGCATTGATTTTCTGTTGGGAGAAAAAGAAGTGGTTGATACCGTAGGGTGTAGTTACTTTTAACTTCTGAAAGTGTTCTTTAGTTCTTCAGATGTGCTATTTGGAGTTTGTTTCCTCTCTCAGAATTGAAAGGCATAAAGCTGGCAGCAAATTCACCGAGCAGCTGTGGAGACCCCGATGCATATGTGACTACTTTACGCTTCTCTTCCATTGACAGCTCCCCTCTCCTGCTTATCTGTTCTCTCTGAGAAGTGACATTTAGCTGTGATGTGTGTGTATACTGTATGCCTGTGTGCTTGTGCATATACATCCAGTTTCTCTTTCTTCCATAACATTAGCATTTCATGATCCCATATCGAGGTACAGTTCGTTCAAATAACCACATGGCAAACACACGCTGTCGATAAGCATTCATATAGAAATGTCTTATCTTGCCAAAAGCCTTGCTCATGTGCCGGTACAGGAAGAGAGGGAGGGATGGAGGGAGAGGAAACTAGGAAAGAGCAGTGTTGATATAGCAGGATGTAAGCAGACAGATGTAAGAGGACAGAATCAGCCTTGTACCTGCATCAGTATGCCACAGTAGTTTCTGCTCGGCCCTCCCGTTCTCCTCTGCAAACAAGAGACAGCACCTGGCCTTCCTCTCCGTCTCCACAAGAGGATGAATCTGTCACGATGTCCATTAGTGTTATTACTGCTCTGACATCCATGAAAGCAGTCAGGGTGTCCCTTATTGTGTTGACATAGCATGAAACCCACGCTGGCATGCACAGCCTAATCTGACACATCAGATTTACCCAGCCCTACCGCGTCTATTTTACCCTGCATGCAGCAGAGTTTAGTTATCCACTCCTACTCTCCTAAACTTACATACTCCACTACTTAGGGCAACAGTGAACCTCCTATCTACCCCCCAACCCCGTTTTAAAAGTTCTCTCTGGCCACTGTACTGCATATCATCTACCGACTTTTTATATTCACAGTGGCAAAATGTGAATATAGTGTATCATAAATATCCAGCCATCCAGCATTTGTGGAGATATCAAAATTCTGCTCACCACATTTTCCACAAGTTGTTATACACAGCTTTATTTGGATGCACAGTGATCAACACACAGTTTACAACATTTGTAAAAGTGTTGATGAATAAGGTTGCATGCACTTATATTTGGTAAAGTATACGTGTGACAGTGATGTCACTGCTGCCAAAACTTGAAGTGACGGAGTAGTCTTACAACTCTCAGAGAGTTGTTGGGTTTTTTTCTTGTAAAAGGAGAAGTGGTTTCTTGACTCACACCTTTCAAATTTAATCAAAACTATGAGTCATAATTCTTCTGCATGACATCATATCACAGTGATATTTATACCTAAAAATTAAGCCCCACAGGACACATGCAGAGCAGAGGAGCCAGAATTCTTGCCCGTCACTGCAGAGACCTGGGTTTCATCCCAGAAAGCGTTATCTCCGGCTTTTGGCCGTATTTGCTGATGGGAAGCCAGTGAGCGATCATTTCCTTGTTGCTACACTAGCAACTATCATGGTTGGTTAGGGTGGCTATACAGATCTGTGTAGAGCTGGGGGCATAGCGTGACATCCTTCATGCATTACACCCTCTGTGGTCGTTTCCCATTTGTTTGCATTGATATGCAACACGTTTCAAGGCTAGTGAAACTCCAACATGTTTGCACCAGTCTGCAATGCCACAGTGGACACAATGCACACCACACTGATATGTAAGGCAGATCAAGTCTGCGGGAAATTCATTATATGCAGTTCTTGTTCTCGCTTACAGGGACGAACCTTCCTACAGGTTTTAGGTCTAAGCGTTCAGAGGCAAATTAAACAGAATTAAAAGTCTGATTTTTACCACCTTAATGTATCATGTACTTAATGGTTATTGTTTTTATTTTTTATTTTCATGATAAATATCCAGAATTTCTTGAAAGATCATTTTTAATTGATTTTTACCCAGAGTTTATCTGTCCCTGCATCTAAAATGTGTTGTGTTTCCTGCTGCAAGAAAATGCTGATCTTAGTTTACAGTATCAGTGTGGTTGACAGCTCAAAAAAATCTTCTTTTTATGGAAATTGAAAAAGAAATTGAAAACCTAAATGAGTTGCTGATAGTGCACCAGATTAAGTAATTTTATTTTACTGATAAAACCAAAACTAATGGGCTCTAAATGTAATGTTGCAGACACTCTACATCTCGTAAATCCTACCTACAGAGACTACTGGTTTATGTATTTGTATATTTTTTTTTTAAAATAATGTATGTTGCTGTATTTTATCTATTTTATAGCTGTTATAGATTGTATTGTCTGCCTTGCTGCAGGCCAGTTTTCAAATCAGGAGCAGTGCATTCTTGAATTTCATCATATTTTTATCAGAGGCATTTCTGGTAGTGCAGGTGTACTGTAAATGTCACTGCTCCTGGGAAAATAGCAGGTAGCTTGTTGAAAACAAATGCGAGGAGTCCCCATGGGCCTCAGTTGTTAACAATTTATAAACCAGCAGTAATTTCATTGCACTTGTTGATTTAAAAAATTAGAACCCACATCAGCCTTGTGTTAATTGGTTTTTGGTAGTGTTTTCTACATGGAGTATTTTTTTTTAATAGTGTCCCTTTATTTTTTTCCTTGGTTTCCGAAAGAGCCCTGGTACCACAAAGACTTCATTCTTCTTGTGCAGAAGCAAATTTGTATTTTAAGACATGACAACTGAATTCACATGGGTGTTGGGATTTAAGATCAAAAGAGAAGCAGTAGTTTCAAAAACAGGAAAATGTTGGCCTCCTACAATGGCTGTTTGTTCCAGTCCCAAGCACCAGAGAGTACAACGTAACACTGCCCAGGCTTTGTTCTGAGCCTTGTTGGACACCGATTAGCAATGCTAGCACTGGCCATGTGGCTCTGTCCTCAAAAATACATTATTTTAATCAAGTGTGGAGCATGGCCTGTCATGGGAGATACGGGATTTGGAGGCCTGGTCACTGGCAGCATTATGGATAATTCGGTGTGTTGTTGTTTTTAACTGCAAACATACAGTATTTGTACTGACAAAAGGAAAGCTCAGTGACAAATCACAGGAGACACATATGCAAGATCTGATCGTGGCACAGCAACATGAGATAATCATTCCAGAGTCACAGGTCTTTAAGTCACCATATGCAGCTTTGTGCCTCGAGGCAACATGTGTTTGTGAGACCCACCTTCCTCCCTCTGCGTTGGGCAGCTCACACCTCGATACATGTCAGTCATTTTGATGAGCTATCTGACTTGAAACACCATTTGGCCCGAGGCTGAGGGAAGCAGCATCTGCACAGCCAACAACACTGATGGAACTGACAGGCAACACAACCAAACTGTTTTAATAAAACAGTGATGATGCTCATCATGTTTTGGAGCAGGCCTTTTTTTGCTGATTTTGTATTACTTTGCTGGTCTTTGGTTTTGTCATGTTTTCCCACATCATTCTTGGTTCTGCATGTGACTGCTGGCCTCACTTTGATGGCCGTAACCCAGTTGACTGGTCAAGCTAATGATAAATATTGTACAACCAAAAATAATAACATTGAAAGAAAAGCAGATATCAGCTTAATTAGGGTTGTTGAGCATTTCACATAGATCATATTTAAAGAATAATTAGTCATGTAATCAATTGTTAATATAAAAATATTGATTATAGCCACTTTAATATCTCCTATTAATGTATTATTTTAATGTATAAAAAAGTTGCATGTTGCAGCTTTAACCTCTGCTTTACCAAGCACCATTTTATCTATAGTAACTCATTCTTCCATCTCCTCTCTTCTCTGTTTGTCTGTGTCTCTCCCTGTCTGCAGGATGCCAAGTTTGTGGAGGAGAGGAGGAAGCAGCTGCAGGGCTACCTTCGCATGGTGATGAACAAACTGATCCAGACACTGCCGGAGTTCACAGCCCACCCCACCAAAGAGACCCTGCTGTCTCTGCTGCCTTTCTGTCTGTAAGTGGACACATACAGGCATGTTCGATACAGCATCTAAGCGTTTGTGTGAGCATGTGTAGATGTGTGCGTGGGTGAGGGAGATTCAGGGGAAGGATGCCAGCACATGTGTGCAGGTGCAGGGCTCCTGTCTGTGAAAGATTGCTGCAGTGTTACAGCAGTTTGAGTGGAGGAATCCAAACAGGAACAGTCTAGTATATTCAGTGCATTAGATGGAGGTTTTTAATTGTGCTTTCTCCCCAGCAAACTCAAATGTGTTGAAATCCACATTATTTACCTATTTAAAAAAAATGTAGAACTGCCTTTTCTGCAATGGCAAAATGGTAAAATCTAAAAAGGAAAAACTGCCTGTCAGGTTTTGGCAATAGTTTGTATGTATTATACCAATTTAATCAACAAGATTTTCAGAAAGAACAGCTGCCACGGCTGTTGTTGTGGTTGTTGCTGTTACAGGATACAAACAGGGAGGATTAATGTCACTGAAAATGCCAAATCCCTTGTAAACAAACTTCAGCGTTTCCCTGTGTTTTACACTCACGCATATTCACACATACAGCATATATGTTCTCTCTCTCACACACACACACATTCACACACACTCAGACTAGCAAGTGTGAAAGTGCATGATGCCTCGGCAGCTGCCCACCTACCTACCAGGCTACATCTGAAAATGAGATGTTCCAGTCATTTCCTGTCAATATTCACATCAGTTTCCACTTACTGAGATCAGTCATTGAGCGTGACCTGTCACACAGTCTGACTGGAATGTCATTTCCTCTCTGGAGACATCTGAGTCATCGGGCTAAGGCAACAACAACAACAACAACAACATGTTGACATAGATGTATTCTCTTCACTTTGTGGCCTTGTTTTAAGGCACTATGTTTTTATTTGTAGAAAAAGTAGACAATCCTGGTGAAAATAGGTGCAGTCTATGAGATGTCTCTCATCTCAGTGTCCCTGGGTTTGTAGGGGGCTTTCACACCCAACATGTTTCATTTGGTCAAAACAAACTCTAATTTGCTCATTTGGTGCGGTTAGTTTAGGTTGGTGTAAAAGCTGACCAAACAACTGGAACTGGACTCCATATCAGACTCTATTTGCGCTGGTATGTACAGTATATGTGGTATGAAAGCAAAGCAGACCAACCACAGTACTGTGTGATAGTAGAAATGTGTTTTTTAAAGGATAAACTTCTAAATCCATCTGCTTACTGTGAGAACTGTCTAGGAAGAGATCTACATAATTGTCCAAGATCATTTGGTAACCATGGTAACACGTCAGCATGTGATTTTTCCCAGATACATCAGAAGGAAAATAAGTTCAACAGAGATGCTGTTCTTTTGTCCTACTCCGTGTATACCATCTCCCCCGTATTATTACAGTACAGGTTGCCTCTTCTTCTATTTCTACCTGTTCTACATTATTTATGACATGAGGTCTGGTTGCAGTCTCGACTAATAATGCATAATCAATCATTTCTTCGTGAGCTCATGAGAGGAAATAAACAAACTCACAGGCTGCATTCGAGTGCAGCATGACCTGCTGTCAGCAGTGGCGAGATAAGTACTCAGATTTTTTACTGAAGCAATACCACAGTGTAGAAGTACTCTGTTACAAGTAAAACTCCTGTATTCGAAATTTCTCTTAAGTAAAAGTATGTCAAAATATACTTTAAATACCAGAAGTAAAAGTACTCATAATGCAGAATGGCCCATTTCAGAATCATATATATTATATTATTGGATTATAACTATGGATGAATTAATGTGTAACCATTACTAATTTTTGTAGCTGGTAATGGTGGCAATGGTGTACTTTATATACTGCTGGGTAGCCTAATCTATAATAATGCATCATAATTTATTAGCTGATTATATTTTGTGTATATAATTTCAATCTGCAAAGTAACTAAATGTAGTGGAGTAGAAGAATAAAGTAGCATAAAATGGAAAGATTCAAGTACCTCAAAATTGTATTTAAGTACAGTAGTTGAGTAAATGTACTTGCGCTCCACCACTGGCTGTCAGTCACCACCAGTCCATGTAGTGCTGATGGTGCAGGATGACATCACCATAACTGTCCAATGAATGAGTCACCTGTTAGTCCATATGATTTTATGTTTACACCTTTTTTTTCTTGGTCTGGACCATATTGGCTTTAATTATGGCTCTGCATTTGCAATGATTATTGGATTTAAGATTATTGGATTTAAGAGGTGTGTTCCATACAAGGAAAGACTGGGATTAAGATAAATTATTGTGGGAAGTCGTGGACTATCAGGGACCTTTAGAAACTGCTGAATTTGACAGATGTGTTACAGGAATATACTAGCAAACTAAATGTGTGACCAGGAGTCCACAATAAGAACAACAGTAGTGGAAACAGAACTTTAAAGGCTCTGCACACCCACACAGGTGTTTATTTTTAATTATTCTGGATGATTAGACTTCATGTTGAAGTGGGGTGGTGCTTTGCTGGGAATTACTTAATTGATTAAATGAGAAATTGAATTTTAAAAACCTTCTTTCAAGGGGCACCGCACCAAGCAAGTAGCATCAGTACGATCAGTAAAAAACAAATCAATATTCCATATTGTACATAAGTAGAGATAAATTCAAATTGAGAGCTAAGTCTCCAAAGGCAGTGGTCCAGTAGAATAAGAGTACAACATAGGCCTGTGAAAACCTCCAAAGCACAGACTGCTCATTATTTAGTCTGCCCTGAGAGGCTTAATAATCCTGTCTTTCTCCTATCTCGGAGCTGAAATAGAAACATTCCTATTGCTTTGAATGGCATGAAATATTACAGTGTCAAGCCAGCAAAGTCTGATTGAGACTCCATGATATTACTTTCTTCTGTTCTTCCTACACTGAAATATTTTTATTCAGAGTTTTATATGTCTTAGTACGTATATACATCTATTCTTACACAGTTACTACATGCATTTGTGATTGTGAATGCCTGCTTATGGACCAATTACTCCTGATTTTTATCCCAGGCGCACAGCAGGTTAACCATTAGTAAACAACAGAACAACAGGAGACGCTGGCCAAACTCTGTTCCACTTGGCAGTGTGAAAAGCTGATGTTACGGGTCAAAACTCTTTGGCTGTGTGACCAAAAAGTCACCTCGGTAAAGGTTGGCTGAGAGGATGCAACCACAGCAACGGCAGAGAAAGTGAATCAGTGCGTCATGTCATATGTTGCATGGAGCCTGAAAACATGTCTGCGTCTGATGAAACTTCATGGTGACAGCTGACAGAGAGTTGATAGTGAAGGACTTACTTGCATATGCAGGTCTGTCTCGGCCTGCTGTGATCTGTGCTGACACTGGAATTCTCACTACCATGACTCAATGGAAGTGCAGCCGACATTGGCTCAACACCGATCAGCATACTATAATATACCTTGCTCATGTGTGCATAAAGGCATACAGTATGCTCTAGTTTCTCGCCAGTGTTGCTGTGAGGCCTGCCAGTGCTGTCATGATATTTAATGATTTAACGTGACATTACTGTCTAATCCGGACTCCATAACTGCCTGTTCTGTTGGCGTGATCAAACCTGTGCTGGTCTAACATCTTCAGTGAGGGCTGAAAGCCTGATTAGTCTGCTCATTAACTTGATTAGGGGGGAGGGAAGGAATGTGGAGAGGATGCAGAGGTAAGCGAGAATACCGTTAGGCCCTAAATAGAAACCATAAATGGCTTTGGTTATGTAACAACCGTTACTGATCCAAAAACATTGAATACTGTAAATTCTCAAATAATGTAACTAATGTAGGCCGGGTAAAATTAACTTTAGCTAACAATAACGGCTAACATGGTAAATTCAGCATAATGTTCATTTCCGCAGCCTTAATTCCATCAGTACAACACCAGAGTCAGGCCATACTCACCACTTTGCTGCTCTGAGTTTTTATTTGTAACAGAACTACCCGTTTCATCCACCTGGCAATTCCAGTTTTTCCACTTTTCCATTTTTTTCCCTCATGAGTGTTAAGCTGTTGTCAGTGAAACTCAACACTTCCTGTAGATTTTTAACATTAATAGCCTACCAATAATGGGAAGGCTTAAATGCTTTTAATGTGAATTAATAGAATTAATTGGTATTTCTGTTAGAGAAGAGAAACTGAGAGCAGCAAAGTGGTGAGTACGACACGACTCTGGTGTTCTACTGATGGGATTAGTGCTGTGGAAATGTATATGATAGTGAATTTATCAAAACAAAAGATAAACATGGAGGAAGTTTTAAGTTTGCATTAACTAGAAAGCACGGGAAATTCTGGTTCTCTCTGCCGCTGAGGTAAACAAAGGCCAGTACATGTATTTGAGAATTTACAGGTTATGTAAACAATTTGTGTACATAGCCTTACCATTCAGAAATGTCACCACATAACAAACATAGCTTCTCATGAAGGATATTCTAGGATCACCCTGCAAGGTCCATTTATACCTGCTCTGTATAAATGGACATTAATGGACTAAACATCAGATCTACTTTCTCAGACTGTTCACTTTTACTATGAACATAACAGAATCTATGCCCACAAACTGTCTCTAATTCTTGATGGCTGTTATTTATTCTACACTGCCTGCGTACAGCTAATTATCCTCTGGACCTCCACGATGGCACCATATTTTGTTGCTGGAAGATGTGTGACACAGTGGCAAAGCCTATATAATGATGGAGAGACTCGAACACGAGATGACAGATGTTCTGGTGCACTGAAGCCAGTGGAGAGGGAGAATGACAGGAAGCAGTTTAGTGAGAAAGATGAAGGGAAGGAGACAGCGGAAGGTGGAGGGAAAGAAAGCTGGTCTGAGGAGGAGAAAGAAGAAAAGATAAAGAGAGAACAGAGGGGAAGACAGATTGACGTTCAGCACTCCAGATCTCCTGCTGAGGCACTTGGTGCTCAAAGGCCAGATGGATCTCAGAACTCCTTAATGACGCTGCACTGACCTAAAAGCCTCATGAAAATAGGGTGTAGCAACTGGCAGTGTTTCAGTGACAATATTCCGGTTACAAAGCCAAAAACACAGTTACTACTTTCCTTTAAATATCAGCTTGAAGTTGAGTCATTCAAAAACTATATTCCGTGCCAATCGTCTGGTTGGATTTTGTCATAATTAGCCACTCAGATTGATGTGAGTTGGCAGAAAACTTACTTGGAAGGGTTCCCACTGCTTTGATTTGACTAAGCAGTAGTTTGACAAAAGCACGGACACCAAACGTTGCTATTTGATCACACTGATCTTTCACAGACGAGATATAAAGGCGAGAGTGGATGACGTCTTGTGTTTTCAGAGGATCAAATAACTGCTGCCAGGAGAAATAATAATACCAACAGTAGGTCATCATTAACCCGCCTTTTTATTTAACACTAATATGTCATTTATATTTGAGTAACAGGCCTGCAGCCACAGCAGTGTTCATGTTTGTTTGTGCTTGATGGCCAACACACTGATGTGTACAGATCTCTTTGTGCCTCTCCACACTTGCTTCATGCTGCAGCTTTTCCCTCACCTGTCTGAAACAGCAACGTGGTCACACCTCTCCCTAGATTTGCCACCACTTAGTATGCAGCTCGACCTCAACACTTTTATGGTTTCCTCGGACCACAGAGTACACACACTCTGCTGCCTCAGAAAAACAAAGTGTTGCAGACCTTGGTGTCACTGTCGAGCAGTTTGTGGCAGTTTGACTTCAGAACGAGGATGTAACCTTTTATTGTGGTGGCATGAGACAATTTATCTGTGTCTGTGTCTTCACATGTATGTTGGTTTTGGTGTGTGTGAGAGAGAAAGAAAATGTAGAGGGAACAGTTTATTATTCAGACAACACTATTCACTGCACCCCACCTTTTGCTGCTAGACAATTAATTTGGTGCATTCTTGTATTTGTGTACCTGCTAACTCTAATTATGCTACTTTTCAGTCAAATTATTAATATGCTAACAGTGCCTGGGAAAGTTATTATCCTGCAGAAGTCAATATCATGTCCAAATGGGGGACAAGCACATGCTGAGAGCCAGAGAAAAAACAAATCTATAAGCCTAATTAATTTAGCACATTTAGCCTCTTTACCCAGTTTGATATGAATAAATGAGATGGCTTGCAGTTTCAACTCTGCATGCTGCCCTCAATTTAGTATGATTTTTGCTGATGTAACTCTCCATCGCATCACTGTTTGGCCCACCTTGGTCAAATTCAAATTGTGTGACTGCACTTGATTGAGCTTGCCTGGTGCGGTGGAGATACGAGAATACGTGGTACTGGAGCCGCTGCTAAATGTACATTTTGTGCCAGAGGAAAAGAAATACTGTTCACTGTGTTAACAAAGTTCGGGCTGTTCTCAGATCGGCCGGTCACACCGTCCCCCGAAGCTGTTTGATCTTGATGATTATGACAGAGACACTTTGCAGCCATACATTTTTCATACTAAAGTTTGAATCTTAACTTGTGCTCAGGGCCGTGCTGTAACTGCCTCTTTCATGTCTCAGCCTACTTTAACATGACAGGGCCTCCCTGCCCTCTTACTGTGCTGCTTCTTTAGCCCCTGCTGCCTCACATACAAGCATATGGCTCGCAGTGACACTTTTAGCCAAAGCACCTCACCATGAGTGCATTTATTTTCGGCACGTGTTTTCCGAGTGGGAATCAAACTCCTAACACGGGACCACCCAGATGTCCCAGATAACCTTAATCACAGCTCTATAGCAGCTTGGGTGCGTCATTAAAAAGAGGCCAGTTGGACATCAAAAGGGAAATGCCCTCTGCCTCTTCACTGTTTTGAATATTTATTGAAAATCCCTTTGTCAAAGAAGCACTTCAACTCACAGCTCCTATTAGAAAATCACTGCCTCATCCCAAGCAGCAGGTGAGAGGTCACCGTCTTGAGGATAAAATGCTTCAAAAGGAATGCAACGAGAAAGCATTTAACTCAGTCATTCCGTCTCCCCGCTTTTCATTTCCTTCCTTTGACAAGGGCCTCTCATTCATCCTCATCGTTATCAGATAAGACGCAGGGATCGGGGGGGTTCACATGTTGTGAAGACAGTTGTCAGGGCAACTAGGGAAATGATGACATCATAAGATAAGAAATTACTATAATTTGATTCCTTGTGTCACAAGAAAAGGTTTTAAGATGTAGACCGCTGGAAACATTAAACATTAAAACGTCTGCCAGAGACGGCATTTTCAACCAACTCACGGAGCTATCGTTAGCTTGGTTAGCCAGCTAGCAACAACTTAAAATCAGTTGTCATTTCAGCCGAAACATTTGTTCAATTGCCGGCTTTAAATGAGAAGCCTGCTTTTGTCAACCTCTGCCTGAAGTCAAGGACCCACTCAAGACCCACAATAATTTTGAGCAGTAAATCTGCCACTATTATCTTTGTAAACTGCATATGTGCTGTGCAAGAACGAAAAAGCTTGGCAGGCATGGTAATAGTAACTAATGGGAGGTGAACAGTCACTTACATGCATTTCCATTTTGCTACTTTATTAGCAATTAATGTAGAATAATTGAGATTGAGCTTATTTGGTTCATGAATGATTCTCCATTTGCTATTTTGTCAGGTTCTCCAAGGAAAAGTCCTCTGGCAGAATGGAAATGATGCATTTAAGTGTCCAGATGCAGCATCAGTGGTTTATTTGAATAAAAAACTTGGTAATAAACTTCACCAGATGTTCATTTAAAGTCCATGGCTCTTTTCTTCTCCCTCCTGCTGTTTCTTCTCATCCAGAGACACGCCCCAGGCCAACGATGGTGGAGCCAAGACGCCTCGGTCCAAAACTTCCTCCCGCTTCCCCAGACTGGGCCGCAACCGCAACCAGGAAGCCAGACCTGAACCCCAGAGTGGCGACCTTTAACCCCAGAGCCTTTGAACTAATAATTTCTCACTGTATGGGCTGAGGACAACGCTGTTCCTGTTTCCACCCTGGACTGTGACACACGGGCTCACAGTGTGTGAGGATATTAAGGGCGTCTAACGGACCTTCAAAGCCGTACAGATAAAAAGCCTCAGTCGAGGAGAGGAGATGGATGCGTTCACATGGCAGGCCTCTCCGAGATATGTAAATGTTTCTGTGCATTGCCTGGCTGAGTAAAGGATAAATGACTCCCCCCGAGGCTGCCTATCGATGGACCCAATCATACAGCACCTCTTACCTCACTGAGAGACCAAATACTCTCTGTTAACTGCACATGAACTAGCCTGGACTGCTATCTCTAATCTCAAACACAATGAGATGATGGGGATGTGTTTTTATTTTTATTTTTTTTCTTACTGCTCTTCTGCTCAGTTTTGTAGTGAAAGTGTATCACGGTCACAGTGCCTACAGTGTTTTGTAGCTGCTTTCCTGCTCTGGGTAGGGAGGGGAGGGTGTGTAGCGAGGTGAAGAGGGGGTAGATTAAAGCATTCTCTCGGGGAATGAATGTTGTTTTTCAGCTAATGTCTCAGCATTATACCATTACATTTTAGACGACGATGATTCACAATCTCTGACGTGGACCACCAGGCAATGGGCATTCCTTTTTCCTACTTCTGTTATATTATTATTATGGCTATTACAGATAATCTGCAGCAAGTGTAACTTATCTTAATGTCACCTGGGATGCAGCAATTCTCAAATATATCTTTTAGATTTCACATAATGATGATATTAAAGGATTAGGGTTAAGCACCACTGAAAAAATCAGTCTCTTAGGGACTGTACGAAAATTATTGGGGTTGGGAGGTGGGTTGAATCTAATGCTGTTTCACTTTTTGAAAAAGCAAGACCCTAATATTTTCTTTGGACTCCTCCCCTTTACTTAGGAAAAAAAAACTGCAACACCCTTCCCCTAATATCACAAAATATAGAGCTGAGTTTGTATGATCCATTTCACTATGAATAACTTAAAGAGGCAAAGTATAGAGAATCTAAGATGGTGTACTCTAATTTAAACCCTAAAGGAAACTGTGACAGCAGGATTGTTGCATATCGGAAAGCGCACCATTATGACCCACTGTGTACATCAAAGCCATCATTTGTGACTATTTAATCTTTTTTTTTTTTTTTTAATTACAGTAATCTTGCAAGCAAATGCTTAAATGTACATTTATAAAAGGCTCTCCCAATCCTCCTTTCAGCCGAAAGAGAAAATACATAACCCTCCCGCTTTTCTGCCCCCCTCCCCAATAATTTTTGGATAATCCTTTATTGAGAAAGTTCATAAATGAGCATCAATTCTTGCCGTTCCCCTCAAAATATCTTTCCTCTTATACACATGTCTTTGATCAGTTTCAAATACCTGTTGTGATGTGTAGGATAAATTTATGTCATAAATATTTTTGAGCAGAAAGGAAGGCAAACACTATTTTACCATTAAAATAGATGGATAAGCTGCATTTCGGTAGGTTTACCCTCCACTATATCACATAAATAAGGGTCTTCATCAAAGGTCGACTGGCTATACTGAAAAATTCAGTGTTTAAAGATTGTTTAACTAATGTGTCTTAGCAGGATTTAATGCAGCGTTATGTTGCAAATGAATGTTTTAATGATGACTAAACACTTGAAGAAAAGCTGCTTGTTAGAGTGAAAGGAAAGGGCTGCTGAGCATCAAGTGTGTATAAAACAGAAGCTCATGCATATGTATGGTTTACCCAAGAGTAGTCAGAGACTGTTCAAACGCGGAGTGATTGTGTCGGAAGGGTTTCGGGAAACTGGAATCAAAGGGTCGGCTCGCAAAAAAAAAAAAAGAACTGTTCACCGTCTATGAGGGAAGGTGAACAAACAAGGCTTGGGGGTTTTAATTAAGTTGTTATTCTTACTCAAAAGTGACCCTCACAAGTATCCAACTGCGCAGTGTTGTTAGGAAATTCTCACAGGGATGCCTTCAAATAAAGGTTTTTATCAGACTTCCCTGGGACCTTTTACAGAGAGATTCTGTCTGTGGTCAAGATGTAAAACATCAGCATGGGAAGGAAAATAAGATATCTGTCAAAACCTTTTTAAAGAAATTATTTCACACGTTGACATTCTTTTTTTTCCCCTCAGTCTGACAAATGGCACTGCTGTTGCATCCTATCAAGAACATGTAACTTAAACATGGATTTCTTTTTATGAAAGACTATTCTCTGCTGTAAAGCAGTAGAATTGATGATATTTTAAGTTTAGCACTGCCTTGTATGCATTTGAAAAAATCAGCCCACAGCATCTTACTATGTCCTGTACCGCTGACGAACAACACTGTCACATAGCCTCTCTATTATAACAAGTAGCCTATGCATAGACATCTCTTTTACAGCAAAGGTTGGGGTCAGCTCTGTCTCTGGGAACACCTGTGGGTCTAACTTCTCTGCACAAATATCCAGATTGTATGTGTGGTAATATACAGTAATTATGCACAGTCGAGTTTTTGACCACTAGTAGCGCCATGGAGCAATGTGTGGGTCACCATTTTGGTTATATGGTCCACGAGCACCCAGGCGAGGTTATACACAGTCCTGTTGCTAGTTTCACGCCAGGCAGTTGGTGGTGGTAACGCGCAAAGAAGCGTTGCAATGTGCCAACAAATGAAGTGAAGGACTGCTAGCTAGCAAACGTGGATGTAAACAATGCAGAATTTGAAATATTCAAAAAATTAGCTTTGCAAATGTTTCATGAGGAAGGAAATGCATCCAACGCGTTTGTTAAACCTTGATGTGTTTTGGTGAGCCACTCTGAATTGTTTGATTGAAGGAAAACTCCACAAGGCACCTTTCAACCTGGGACTTTTTGTTCCTGATAACTGAAGACGGTGCTGACCTTTTCTCTTGCAGTTGCTAAACACTTATTCAAAACTAGTTTGAGTCAGTACTGTTTTGCTAAAAGTCAAAATGTTGTTTCTTCTGTGGCTTGACGTTCTAAATGCTAAAAATATCTCAGGTGCTGTTGACAAAAGCAAGAAAATAAGAGGCCGGTGTTGTACAGAGAGTTCCTGGTGGACATGCAGGTCTACTCCTCTATCTTGGGGTATAGAAGTTTTCATGATATGATCACAAACGTCAATCTTCTTTTACATGGCTCCATCTCCTTCCCTCCGAATCCTCCAGACGCTGGATGAATTGAATCTCACTGTGCTTAGAGGCTGGTAATCGGCGCGATGACAAGTAAAGGAAGTGGGTTTAGTTTGTTGAGATGCAGCCAAAGTGTTCTCTTGCAGTATGCCATGTCTGTTCCTGTGTACGTTTCTGTCCTTGCCTTAGTCAGCAGTCAGGCCTTATCTATCAGTGTCACAGCAAAGAGGGGATGAACAATAAAGTACAATGTGTACAGTACAATACCATCGCCTGTGTGTCAGTGTTGTCATTGTTTACCGTGTTGCTTGCACCGATGGATGAAGGCGATTTCACAATTCTGCGTTTTTTCCATGAATGCATGTCAGTATATATTTCCGTATTGATGCATGTGTAGGCACATACAGTAGGTGTGTATAGTGTAAACTGAATATAAACTGAAGGTGTGTGCCAAAGCATGCATGTGTTTATATGCGGAGATGAACACATCAACGGTCGCATATTCTGCATTTGAACTTTATGCATAAATGGATGGATAGATACCTCGAGTTCCAACTTCTGAGCATCTGTGGCCCTCCGTGCATCTGTTTTGCTTGTTGAATGGTTTTTTAACCTTCATTGCTTCATTAAGCAGTCTCTAAGATTTTATTCAAACCACCCAGCCATTTTGGGAAAGACTGCGTTTTGTTTTCTTCCTGTGCTGCACCGAGTCGGTAGAGAGAGAAGAATGGTGAGGGTGTACAAAATGCTCATTGTCCATTAACCAGAAAATTGGTTACAATCCTGTTTAGGACGTGGATGGTTGCTTTTGGCAATGTACATCACACACACATACACACAACTGGCTGCATTTAAGCCAAGTACACAGAGTGCTGGCACAACACTTCACCTGCGATGTTTCTGTTGTTTTAATAGAATGGAATAGAATAGCCTGGCTTGGCTTTGACATTTATCAGTTGGAAACCAGCTGAAAAAGTGTAACTAACCTCTTGGTTTAAAGAATGAAGAAGCATGCAAACAAAATGAAAGCTTCCTCCACTAGAGGGAGTTGGTCTTGAACCAACACTGTCCTTGTGATGGATAATGTATGAATAAATTTGCTGTTTCACTTCCTCATCGTTCTTTGTCCCGCTGTCCTGCCTCTCCTTGAAGATATGGAAGTCCTTCCTGGCTCGCTTTACAGGACTGTATGTAATTACCAAGCTCTTACCTTTGTGTGAGGAACATCAATGGGACAGGGACCCTGGTTTAAACAAGGTCACTGTATAAGCAGCACTCCTATCTCTAGAACACACAATGCCGGCTCGGCATCAGGTCGCATGTTCATTATAATGATAAGGAATAGGCTGACGTCTCAGGCACCCTATAGACAACAGGCCCTTCAGGAAGGAGCTCCCTAATAGAAACCAAGATTAGCATTGTGCTTCATATTTATGCTTGCAAGAAGGTGTTCCTCAGAGACTGAGGAGTCTCCATCTGCTCTGCTGAGTTGCATCTATCTGAAGTGCTTGTGTCAGTAATTACAGTAACTTTATTTTTGATTGCTGGGGCATTTTGCTTTCTCATAGAGGATACTTTTCAATACCCCAGATTCCTAATATAAAGTAGTGTGCTGTGCAATATGTAGAGCATCAACAGGAACTTGTAGTTACAGGATTAAATTCAAGGGTGTTATTCTTATATTATTCTATATTTATTTTACTCAGACACTCCATTGTAGAGATCGCTTACCACAGTCTCCGGTAAGACTGACATCAATCAGGGCAAAAGGTGCCTCCTAGAGCTTTTTCAGAAATGTTGATTCAACAGCAATTATTTCAGTTACGTGTTTTGGAGTGTGACCAAAAGTGAAAAGTAGTAGAAGGGAGTCACCTGAGTCACCAATCTGCTGGGGAAACTTTCAGACACAAACCATTTACTCATGCTACTCTAGCAAGCTAGCTCCTCACTGCTAACAAAACGGTGTGTACGAATGAATACGGCAGGTAAGTACGATGTTTTTATTTTACGGCATCAAATTGTTAATTTTACATATTCTTCATTATAAGATGGTATTAATTCTTAGTTGAGGATTGAAGCTTTGCGTTAGTTGCAGCTCTCCTGTCTCATTCATGCTCATTATCATTGGATTATTGATGCATCATCTGGCTACCAGTTGACTAGTAACATCCACAAATTCTAATCGTATAATCATTTGCAATAAAATGTCAATTCTTCAAGAAAAGCGTCCTCTCAGAACTAATGAAAACTGATGTATTGTAGAGTTGAGATATTTTTAGGTCACTTTTCAATGACTGTAATGAGTATTGGAGACTCTTTTGCTTTATTAGGGTTGTAGAGCATCTCAAACATACTCTTGTATAATACCAGAACTAGATTATGTGCTTTGACCTGTATCCATATAGCAGAAGTGGCATATTTCGCTTGAATGAGTCACATTTGTGACTTCATCTTTGTTTCCGCTGTCGGTTCCCAGCAGCCTGTATTTCAGCAACGCTGTTTGTTTTCCTAAATTTTTTCGGGTTTTGAGTTATTTGTCAGAAAACAAGCATGTGAGCACTTTTTTTTTGTGGCACTCACAGGCTCCTGTTCTCCAGCTGGCAGAAGTTGAATTGAAGGTTCACCGTATTCCCTGCAGATGGTGAAACGCTCCTCCTCTGTACTTTCAACACACAACACATCAGCCTCTCAGTCTCTCTCTGTCTCTATCCTGCTCCCTCCTCGTTTGTCTCTCTTCTCTTGTTCTCCCCCTTGATTCTTTCAGCCTCCCTTCCCCCTCTCTCTCTCTACTACACATCCCATACTTTTTTTTTTATCTTCCCTTCTTCT